>JAODLC010000140.1:10238003-10248745 GCA_026781145.1 Hippopotamyrus pictus
ATGAATGCATTATAATGCATTATGAAGGTATCTATAATGCGTTATGCATACAGACTTTAAGTAAAGTGTTACCATAATTTTTTATAGTGCTGTATTATGTCAGGGTAATATTATATCAGTTCTTAGTATTAGTACTTGATTAGTAATTGAAATCTCAAAAATAAATCTACATTTATCACTTCAGAATATAAAATGCTTTTTAGCATTCTTAGACTACTTTTTAAATACCTGGTTTGTGCGTTTTATGGTCCAATCATTCAATACATGAATAGCACATCATCCGCAGTGCTTGGCCGTTGCTGGGTACAGCTTCAGCCCCAAGTCAGGACGGTCGTGACCCCTACTAATGAAAATAAAATGCTGCGTTGCACTGGCAGTGTGTGAAACGCCAGTTGCGTAATACTGCATGTGTCCTCACGGCCAAATGCCACCAATCCCAGTAGACCGTTCTGTATCTGGATTAAGGGGAGGTCGCCCAGCCCAGCTTAGCAGAGGTAACCCTGCTTAACGGCCCCTGTGTGCAGCTTCTCACCCATGTCAGGGAGGTCCTGACCCTGGTTAATAAAAATAAAATGCTTTGCACTGGCAGTGTGTGGGTGGCTATTAGATGTTGCGTATTAAACTGGATCTAAATGGTTCTATATTCACATTTCTCCTGCTCAGCCGATCTAATGACAAGGCTGTAGAAAACCATCTTCGCGGTGTACACACAATGTTCTTTTAGGGACACCTGGACGCTAACAGCATGTCCGCTAGTTTAACTGCCATGACCACTTTTGCAGTTACTTGGTGTTGCTTTTGTCTTGGTTTGTGTTTTTTTTTTCTTGCATCCTTAAGTAATTCGGTTTGCTCTTGTTTCTCTCCAAAGTCCAGTTAAATAACTGTACACTTTTGTCTTTAAATCAGCCATAGTATGACTGTGCGTGTGCCCAGTGATGAACTGGTGTCCCGCCCCAGGTCTCTCCTAACTTGCACTTCTGAAGATTGTCGCAAATTCTGCTGGATTAAGGGCTTATGGAGGATTGATGGTTGGAATATTTGAACAGTCACTGGTGTCTGCTGAATTTGGAAAACGATCATAATTAGCCTCCATTGCAGATTGTGTTGTGTGGAGAGACACTGAATAGGCAGCTGTGCTTTTGGTGGTGGGATTGAACCATAAATGGATGTAACGTGCTGTTTCTGAGCCTTCCACCTAATTGCATTTCAAAAGACAAAGAAGCTTAATTTCAACCCTTCCTCAGTTCTACTTTTGATTAAGTGCAGGGTTGCCAACTCTAGTCAGCTGGCTGGAGTGAGATTTTCTATTTGAGGAAAGTCAGCACACACATGCACACCCATTTGCATATAGGTAACAGTTTTCATTTACTATTGTAAATTGTCTGTAGGGTTTACAAACTTGCAACTCTTTTGATGTACCTAATTTTAGGTTTATAATGAACTGGGATTGATTTGCCGTAAGATTTCTTGCGTTAGCATAAGTCTGAAAGCGTGTCACCCCACATGCATGAGCTGGCAACCCTGTAGATGTAACAAACTGAAGCTAAAGCCTTGTAAACTCATGTACTTTCACTTGTATAAAAATTTCCCTTGAATTTGGACATGCAGTCATTTATATTCACAAAGACTTCCAGAGTTTGAATGCCTTCGCTTTGTTATTTTTATGAGTCTGTAACCATGACGGTTTTGATTCACCGACTCCGATTCTGTGGCAGGGCCTGAGTGTGGAAAGATGGACCTGGTGTTTGTAATCGATGGCTCCAAGAGCCTGGGACTGGCCAACTTTCAGCTGGTGAAGCAGTTTGTGAACAGCATCGTGGGCTCGCTGAATGCGTCCCGCGGGCACACGCAGGTGGCACTCCTGCAGTTCTCCACCAAGGTGCGCACGGAGTTCTCCCTGGGCCAGCTGTCCTCTGCCCCAGCCATCAAGCAGGCAGTCTCCCGCATGCAGTACATGGCCCGCGGCTCCATGACGGGCTCTGCCCTACGCCACATGTTTGAGGTCAGCTTCTCCCCAGAGAGGGGGGCCCGGCCCAGTGTCCATCGCGTGAGCATCGTGTTCACAGACGGCCGGTCCCAGGACGACGTCTCCGAGTGGGCGGCCAAGGCACAGGAATCTGGTAAAGCGCTCGCTTTTCCGGCCATGCTTTTATGTTTGGCAGGGCAGAGTGCTGAATTGGGGGGGGGAGTCTCACCCACCCCAGCTTTCCTGCAGGCATCATCATGTATGCGGTCGGAGTGGGGAAGGCCATCGAGGAAGAACTCCGAGAAATAGCTTCTGAGCCAGATGAGAAGCACTTATTCTACGCTAAAGACTTCAGCCGCATGGATGAAATCACAGATAAACTCAAGTCACATATATGTGAAGGTGAGAAACTACACAGTCATAGTTTTGATCTGAAACGATGTGTGAGGACTTATATTATGCCGATATTTTGCTTCAAAGTTGTCAGGGCTCAAATGGTTTGTTTGACGGTTTATTTTCCCTGGCTGGTTTGACTGTCGAATGAGGGGTCACTCAGGGAGTCCCGAATGAGGCACATTACCTGCATTGTGAGGGAGCGTTTTTCTGAGGGTGATCCGGCTCGTAGGATCCTCATTGCTGACGACCAGAGCAGCTGAAACAGGCCAAGGGGACGCCCACGTAACATCTGGCTGCAGCAGATAGATGGTCATTTCCTGAAGGGTGGGACTGGGGCGAGAGTCGGCCTGGGGGGGGGGTCATCAACTGGGATCCCGAGGTGTTTCGTCACATGGTCGGTACAGCAACATGCTGTATCAGTGCATGCTCCACAACCTGACCTGACCTGTGGATCCCTAAGCAAATTAACCCCCAGACGAACATGCTTTTACTGTTCAGATGACCACAGGTGCACGATCACTTCAGCTTCAGTAATTTTAGCACCTTGCTAAAATCGAAATGCCTAACGTTCAAAATTCTAAAGGCTTTTTAAAATTAGAAATTAAAAAAGTAAAATTAATGTATTTACAGGCAAGAGTGAATAATTTGTCAAACTGAAAATAATGCATGCTTTGGAAAAATTAGACATTTGTCTGCTGGGTTTTCAGCTAAATTTCTCAAACGTGTAAAACTGTCTGCTCGAGTACTTCACCATATGGGATGATAATTCCTGAACCAGGCCTATTCTTTATTGCAGAGTCCTTAAATCTTCAGAATGCTGCTGGAGCCATTTTGTGGGCTGACGTATGATGCCTTGTTAGGTTCCATTGGTCATCTGAAAACAGACATTCTGTAGGACTTGTGGCCAAATGAGGCTCGAGTGGGTCTTGTCTGCCCTCTGTTGGCTGCTCTTGAAATTTAAAGTGACCCAGAAGGCCAAGGCCACTAAGCCCTGATTTGATCCTGCAGGGGTCCAATACCATTTCATGCTCTTCAATCTATCTGGGTTTTAAACTCTAAATGTCAAGCAAGCAACGTCGCTGTCTGGTCATGTAAGAGCTGAAAAACCACCCAGACTGTAACCTTGACGTACCCCATCAACGTGCTTCATAATGTTAATAGCAGTTTAGTTTACCACCCTAACAAAGACAGATAAAACTTGTTTTCCCTCAATGACACTTTTCCCCAGCAGCTGTCCCAAAGCCTCCTACCGAAGATCTGTGCAGATGTGAGAACATGATATCCTTCCGGAACCAGGCTGCAGAACAACTGAACAGGCTGAATCTGAAACATATCCTTTACAACTGTGGCATGGGTAAACAGGCAGACAGCCAACGTTACACAAGACTTCTCATCTCTGCCTCTGGACTACTGTCCTTCTGCATTTTGGCATCACATTTCGCATGGTATAAAAATTCCTCTGTGCATTTTAAAATTTGCATGCTTTATGGTATGTTGGTCTGATTCCAACAAATTGTTTTGGTCTTGGTTAAGTTCATAAACACGAGCATCTCCAAATTGCTCAAGGGAAATGTCTTTATTGCTGAGTACAAAGTGGGGATTTTAGCTGTATGGGGGGTTATAACCTGCATGGTGGTGCTGCACTTCAGGAGAATGGACATTGTGGGAGGCATCACACACACACACACAGAGCATAGGATGGACACAGGTCATTATAAATATGTACTGAGTCAATCTGGGATCAGGCATAGTACTTTAAAAAGCTACAAATTACATTTTGACCCATTTTATCCTTAATCCAGAAGCACTAGAACTTTTGACTAAGAGGCTGGACACCTTGGAGAATGACTTGGGACACAACTGAACAACTCCATCATGGCATCTAGGAGGGAGAAACTCAAAGCCTCTCAAAGGAAGAATGCTTCAAACGTCTACCATGAACTAGTTAAAAGCAAACGTTTTATATACTTCCAGGCTGCGGACTTAGCTGACACTGCGCTGAAGAATGTTTATCCTACTTTTCCTACTTGTACCCTGTATACCTCATTTTCTACATGCCAAACCAATATTGTATAAATGAGTGTTTTGTAAATGGTCAAAACAGGAGGGAATATTAAATATCAGTGGCAGTTCTCAGTTCTAAATTGACCAGATTAACTTGCCAGCACATTCTACACAAGCTGCTAAAAAGGATTCTGAACCAATCGTTTTTGATGTGGGGATATTTACAGTGAACTTTTGTATTTATATTATGACATCACTCCACACCCACCTACAAAACCTGGAGATATTGTAGCTTGCACTAATACCCATTGTGTTAGAATTCCAGCACCTCCTTAATAACCAGCCATTGGTTTTGGTATAAAGTAATCCAGGTTTGACTGGCAGCAAGACCCAGCTGCCTGGCACTTTCATACTGGCATAAAGGCCCTGAAGAGCCGCTCCCTGTTCAGCATGAAATTTAACCAGCTAATGACATGTGACTGACATTCCAGCTCCACAATTATTAATTTGACCCATTTTGCAACAACGCAACTAAAGGATTGGCCAGTTCTGCATAAGATGATATTCTAATGAAAGAGGCAGTGGAGGCTTAATGGTTAGGGAAGCGCACTTGTAATTGAAAGATCACTGATCTGAATCCCTGACCTGGAAGGCACCACGGAGGTATCACCCCCCCCCGGCACTGAATTAGCTGCCCCCTGCTATGTCACATATGGGTTAAATGCAGAGGACACATTTTGTTGTTGTGTGCTGTGGTGTGTCAACCTGACCATTGATCACCAAATTCTATTCAAAGAAGCCTGACATACCTTGCAATAATTTATACCAGAACAAATAAAGTACTCAGGGCTAACCCTACATAGGACCTTTAGGGTCTGAATTCTTCAACTGGTGTGATTGGTCTCACCCGATCAGTGATTCAATGCAAACTACACGAATGTCATATTACTTAATATAAAGCTGTGGGACTGAAGACAGGAGACAAATGTATTTCACTGGGTTTACTTATAACTTCTTTTGAAAGCAAAATTACTTCTCGCCCTGTTGCTGCTCTGGCATGCTTCTGATAATGTCAGAATCACCTGTAGAAAAACAAGAATGCAGCACACATTAGCTCTACAGTAGCCACTGGTGTGGAGGCCCACTGGAACACTGTAACAGGGCTTAAGAGGAGGGGCTCGGGCCTTAAATGTAACCAGCAGGGCAGGGAAGAGAACAGAAAAGACATAAGGTCAGATCTGTGAGTTCTCAGACAGGCGTTAATCTCGCGAATGTCTAGCCCTGATCAGACCATGGATAGATCGAACAGGCGAGAATAATTCGCTGAGGTTAAAAATACAGGAAAACCAAGACTGGTATTAAGATTTTTGTGACAAATATTTTTGTGAAGTATTTTGTGACAAGAACTGTGGATTAACAAAATTAGCAACATAAGCTACACACAGCTATTACTGCAGGACCGCAGAGAAACTTACCGGGGTCAATGATGGCCAAGGTACACACTCTGTAGTATTTACCACAGGCTGTACCAAGTTCGATGTTATTTCCGCTGTAATGGTGGACACCGGTCTTGGCCAACATGGCATAGTATTCAATCTCAGATTTCCTAGAGACAGAAAATTGTGGTTGAAAGAAAATGAACTGTGCAGTAAGAAAAGGGACAACCAGCAGGCCCTAAGCTCATGTCGGTGTACAGAACAAGCTTTTTACAAAATGGTCAGTCAGTCATGAGTAACAACCTGGGTTTGATCTCTGAACCTGCAGTTTTACAGACATTTATCAGTGGTCTTGGCCGTACTTAATCGCCATTCTGCATTTTTATGTGATACAATGCTGAGAAGATTTTTAATGTCACAAAAGCAATGTTAAATTCAATAATCCCTGCTTAATTGATGTATGGATATTTACATTTTAAATGGGACACTGAACAAACACTTTATAAAGCTCATTTTGGTGGGCAAATATGAATTAATTATAAACTGGTTCTTGAATTACCTGTTGGTAAAATGAACAACGTTCACCGTGCTATGGTAAACAGGCAAAATTTAAAAAGGCAAAATCTAGCTGCTCATAATTGGGGGGAAAAATCCTAAAGCAACTCGAGTTTGTTCAGTACGCGCAAAGGCTCGGTGACAGCTCGGGCTGCTTACCTTAGGGCCGGGCAGTTGTTGCCCAGGATGACCAGCTTGGCCTTTCCCTGGCGGATCATCTTCAGCGTCTGCTTGTACCCCAGCACGTATTTACCGCTCTTCATCACCAGCTGGAGCCGGGAGTTGATGGATTCCAAAGACTTTTTCTGCGTACAAGGATTAAAAATGTATTTATATATAAACGTCCTAACTGACTGCACAAACGCGAAACTACAACGAAAGAGTGAGTTGAGGTTATAATTAATCAGTTACAACAATCTTTTAGGGAAAATAAAACTGTCGCAAATCACGCTAAGACTCCGATCGGTTAAATTGTAACGTTTACATATACAGCATAGGATGTACTTGCATACTTATATAGTTAGTAACCCTCTGACATGACAGACCAGCGTATGTCTGAAACGAAGTTAGCACCACCGCGCAGCATGGCGCTTACATGCGTCTCACACTGGTAACTCTAAACAGTCAAAATGCGGTACAGTTCGTGTTAATAGCAACGAATGCATATACGAGGTGTCTTAACGCAAGAAGGCTCACAGAAAAGCAAACAAAACAAAACATAAGCTTAAGGCCTAAGATCGACAACGAGACTCCCACGTGAAGCACAGCCGCTTAGCCAGGCTCCCCTCATCCGACTCACCGTTTTCTTCGCGGCAACCATTTTTGCGGTTCGGTACCTTGTGGCTCACCTAAAGCGAATAAGAAACAAAAATGAGAACCCTATGTAGCGTCACATACGAATCCCGGATAGAAAAGAGCAGCATATACGACAACAATTAACTATTAAAGACGGACCGCCACGCACCAGCCTACAACGGTAACACGACGTTCGGGAGAAAGAAGGAAGCTCCCAGCATGCTTTGCTGTTGGCCCCTAAAATTATTATCGCGAGACAAATAACAGTGACGTAACTCTTCATATTAGAGGATTTTTTTAGACTGGACGGTTTATGTATCATCATGGATTTAGCAATTTGTTGTTGTAGTCAACTAAACTTTCTATTGTATAATTTATATACAAACATTAAAATGTGATTTGTAAATGTTTTGTAGGGAAATATTACGGTATGGAAGTTACTCAGTTAAGGCTTGCATACTTGGAGGATGGAGACATTTCTAGCTTTTACTTAAATGTGTTGTAAAGCAATACCTAGACCGAGCAAAAACAGAAAATATGACGCCGCGTATCTGGAATACGGTTTTATTTCCATTATTGACAATGGAGAGGTACGGCCCTTTTTGTGGTTTGTACTTGTAACCTGCCTAAATGACAGTTTGAAGTGAAGTTAAATTAAATTAAAACGACACCGGGAAGGAAACAAGGACATTGCGCTGGAAAATCGAAAGATTTCTTTCAAATCAAATTACATGACGTTGAAATGTATTACACAAGTACTTGCTCATGAAAGCATCATATCAAGTGACCTTATCAAAGTGTGCGTGTGTGTGTGTTGGGGAGTGGGGGCTCATCGCAAACATACCAGCTCTAGGGGGCGCCCTGTCAAAATAGAAATTTGACTGACGCCCCGCCCTCTGACCCGCCCGTATATTAGTAATTACTATAAAAAATTATAGTAGTGTCCCGTATTCCTTCAAACTGAAAGTGACAGTCCTACTGGGGGGTCAAAACCTAGAGTCTCCCAGATTGTGAGTATGTACTATGATTTAAATGTAGCAGATATAGAGATGTTCACTGAAGAAGCGCCTGACGGCTGACACCCGAAATTTCAAAAGGACCATCCATCATGTTATGTCCCAGCTTGCCAGGTCCCCACCTCCCCGACTGACGGCCTCCGCCGTGGATTTCATACTCATCACAAAATGCACGAATAGCATCAGACAACCAAACAGGGCTGTTTTGGATTCAGTTTCTGTCACATTCAGTTGAATAATAAAACCCGTGTTTGCATATTTGTCACACGGTATGTAGCCGAGGTCGATGTGCAAGTAGAAAACATTTTTTGCTGTTAAATTTTTATAAATGAGATATGTGGGTTCCGTACACCACCTCCGCTATTTGTACCATTAAAATTCTCCTGTCAAATGGTATGCCTCGTTTTATTTTACATTTGATAGTTTCTATTCTTATTTATTTTTTTCTTTATTGGTTTGTTTGTTTATTTATTTGCCTATCATGCAAACTATTCATTACTCATCAAAAAGCCACTTCTGCAAATTTAACACTAGGCATCGTGCATTTTTCTATTCTTGTGCTCGCGGACATTCCCTCGCGCACTACATGGGTCCCTGAATAATTATAGTGTCCGCGTTCGCAGGGCTGCCGATACTCTGCCCGTGTGGGTGTTCATCACGACAAATCGCTGTCTGGCTCCTGCTGCAGATCATGCATAAATAAACAACAACTTAGCAGCTGAGGGAGTTGTGCATGTGCTTCCAAACCAAAGCCTGCCCGTAGTTTTTTTTTCCTTCATAGCAGATGAAATAACCAGCGTTTTATTTCGTCTTCTAAATCTTCGGAATTTACGCAGTTAGGATGGGGTGCTCATTTAGCTCACATACCCCTGGAGAGGACAGACCGGAGGCAAAGCCTGGAGAAAAGACTGAAGAAGAATTGGTTGGTAAGTAAAAAAATCCTAGTGGATCCCATTACACTTCAGGAAGTTTTCATGTACATTTATATGTTCTGCTTTTTTGAGCGAGCAATGGTGTGTTCAGTAGTTTATTAAATCATAAATCATTTATTTAACATTTGTCAGTATTGCGCCCAATACTGAGAACGAGAGCATCCAGTTTACTGCTCAGAAGTTATGACAACTTTTCACTGCCGCTACCCATATCGTAAATTTGAAGGTACCCCGTTCGATAGGGTATAGATAAACGGATTTCTTTTTACTCTTATCCTGTTTTATTTTTGTTCTTACTTATTAATTTGTTAAAACACAAAAAAACTATAATGCCAAATAATGCCATTGTTAACATGGTTCGTATATCGTCACGGTTCGTAATTTGTAGCTTAACCATATACAGGAGCGGCGTACGGGGGGCGCTGGAAACTGCCGTGCACCCCCAATAGCACCCATTAAAATACTGTAACATCACTACAATTATTTAAATAATAAAACTACTGTGTAAACGTATTTTTCATTTGTGTGAAAAATGCAAAGATTGTGTGGTCATTAAGATCACATCACGTGGAACGATTTCTTATGTCCTTACCAGCAAAAAGGTCAATCAAATAATAATGAAGTCAATCAAATATTAGACTCATTAGCAGTCAACCACATAAACAGGCGGATTGTCCTCCTTTAACGTTTTAAAGTAAGTGAAATGATCGACTGCTTAGAACGTCATGAAAACGTAGGATTTATGCAATAGAACAATCACTCACTGAAAAGCACCCTGTCCAAACGCCTTTTCCCCCCGAAGTACCCCTCTATAAAACATTATGGTGCCACCCATGACCACATACTTCATTCAACACATAACATACAACAATGCATATTGAACATACGAATGAAAATGGTTTTATATTTGGACTTCTTGGTAAATTGAGCTTCATTGGCTAAGGTTTATTAAGTGTATATATATATATATATAAAACATAAGTGTACATATATAATTCTGGAATTATATTATATAGGCAAGCCTTATAACATATAGGCAAAATTGGTATATCTGGAACTTGTCTGCTGCCGATATATACCAAGCCCCTCCCCTTTTTTTGTAGCCAGTCTGCCCCTGACTTTCTCCATAGCAGTCTTACTATGAGGGCAGTGTCATTGCTTTTATCTGCTGTTCTTGGTTTATTAGGAGTAATGTGAGGTGTGCTTTGTTTTGAGAAGCAGTTTTGACAGCACTGTGGGAGTGTCCAAGCGGAACATATGTACACTTTGGGTGGAGCTGACCTTCCAGACGGATCTGCACACACTTATACTGATACGTTTACACGTAGGACACTTGTAAACATGTACATTCTGTGAATTAGAGAAACCTTTTGCTTTCTGAAGCTTGGTTTGTCTCACACGTAACAGTTATTTTTCTGTGTTTGAGAAGTGCAGCCAGAGATCATTGTATCTGACGTGTGTTTACATCAATACAGATGTGAAGTTGATCTGTAGTTGATCTGAGCCTGTTTGGTTACTGGGACCCTATGGCTGGTCTCTCTTTCTGTCAGTTTTAATGTGGGTGATGTTCTCCTTTGTTTTGGCTGTAAAATAAGTCACCTGGATACTGTCACTAGTGGGTGTTGAATGGACCAGGTGGCGG
>JAODLC010000140.1:10249428-10269039 GCA_026781145.1 Hippopotamyrus pictus
AACAACACAGTTGTCCATAACTAAATCAGTTTTTCCCAACCAGGATTTGGGGGGCCTGCAGACAGTTTACATTTTTGGACTGTCTGACAGGGAGCTGGGAGGGAGCAAAAACGTGGCCTGCTGGGGGTCGCTACGGACCGGCTTGGGAAACACTGGACAAAATGACTGCTTCACATAACACTGTCACACTGCAACTAAAGAGTACAGATGCATCATTCTCCCTACTTTAAAAGTGCCAGCTGCCTCCCCTTTAGTAAACACTGTAACCAGTGCCAGACCCATACCAGTCAGCTGGGTAATGTGGTCTGAAGGCTCTGCCCAGCTACTAACGTAGTCTGAGGTTCCCTTTAAATGTCTTACTAAGTGAAGGATATATGCGACACAGATTGGACGCAATAAAGATTCCCCACACCTACAGTAAAGCCAGATTTTACTGTTCACTGTTAGATGGACTGGAATGTTCCGGCGTCATGCCACTTGGCTGCAGTAATGCACCCTGGCCTCCTGATAATGTTTTGTGTATTGGCATTTGTTTTTCATATTTACTAATCCCTCACAATCTCTTCTAGTACAGTGTCATTGAATGTTAGATTTTAAGTATTTTAAATGAGAAGCTAGATATTTTTGGTTTGTGCATTCACCAAAATTGGGGGCGGGCAGTTGGATGTCTGGGGCAGAGTTAAGGAAGATGAAAAGCATATTAATTTACTTCATCCATCTAGTAAGTACTTATTCTGAGCAAGGTTACAGGTGGAGGTAATTGGAGTCCCGACCAAGCCAGGTACATACACATACATACACAAGGGCCTGTTCAGAGACTCCTATTATCCTGACTGCTTGTCTTTGTACTGTCGGAGTAAAGTGGAATACATAAGCCCCCCCACCCCCTCCCCTCCATGTTCCAAGACCGCCTGAATCTATGGATAGTACTGAACCCCAAATATACTATGTTTTTTTCCTTTATATACAGTACATACCCTTGATAAAGATAAATTTATAAATTAGGCACAATAAGGCGAATCACAACAATAACCACTGACAAAACAGAACAATTATAACCATATATTGCAATAAACCACGACAGGTGATCTAATAACTAAGGTGGCTATTAAGTAGGTAATGGGTGGATGGTGTATATAGCGTGGATACTTTCGACAAAGGGATGATTTACATCCCAGGTGCACTACCCAGAACAGTGCACAATTTAAAACTTATGAATTGTTTATTTATGGAGTTTTCCATTTAATATTTTCTGAATTATACAGTTACAGTGAGTAGAGTGAGAATGTTTTCAACACAGATCTTGGCTTACACACCCTGTTGTCATGCACACATGACACGATGAATCAGTGTGTGGCCTGCAGTTTGCCGTTTCAGCTGCATACCTTTGGGTGAAACCACAGCATGAAGCAGTTTAAGTCTCCATGCACTGCAATCCTTCCGTTCACACATGAGATCAGCATGAATTCATTCCTATTGTGCTAGAAGCCAAGCTACTTATCGAGAGTTTCTAATTAAAAACTGCCACTGTTATTATTAGTGCCTATTTATAAGAATGGCGACATGCTGATTGGTGCAGCTGGATATGAGCTACGGCTGTATTCTGATGAATCCAGTTATTTCCATGGCTTCCGTGTATTTTCACAGGTCACGTGATATTCACATCTCACTTAGGACATCACGAGATTAAAGTTTGCTTTGTGCTGGCATGTCAGGGAAAAAAATTAGACAGACAATCAGTTAGACAATTATGCCGCGCTGTGACTTTTGGACCTATGAATAGAACAATCTACTAAAATAGCCACACAGACTGACCAGGTAAGGCTCTCAATGGGCAAAGGGTTTTGTTCACAAGGCGCTATACATATTGATACATATTGATACATATTGATACATATTGCTTTTCTCTTGTTCTGACGGTAGGTTTGTTCAGTTAAATCTGTTCAGTTTCCAACAGTCAGAGTTAATGGTCATTACCTGTTGACTGTTCTTTTAAGGTTTGCTATCATAGAATAACCTGATCAGCACTCAGAAGGTTAGATCCCTAAGAGTGACAATTTTAAAGCTGATTCTCTAAGAGTCCTTTTGAAGGTGCACATGCTGCTGGTATGTTAATATAAGCGATGGTGTTGCATACATTTTGTTTGTCTTTACAGAAGCCTGCAATCATAACAGGACTATTGTTGAGGGGAGCGAGCCAATCACAGAGCAGAGTGTGTTAATCATCCCTCATGACCCAGCAGAAGCAATATGCAAGAACCTGGCAGAGCTGCCTGCTGAGTCCCAGTTTGGTGAGGCTGACTCCACTTCTGCATCAGAGCCAACACCTGGACCTGAGCCCACCTCTACATCTGAACCAATACTTGAAACAGAGCCAGTGACAGAGTTGAATCAGAGTCTGACCTCTGACCCTTCTGGTATTGAGGTGGAGGTGTCTAACAATACCTCTGGAAACTAGATGGAAGGTATGTGCCTTAATGCAGAACTGGCCTCACGTCTGATCCTTAGAAAAATTAATGTCGGCAGCCAAATTAATACCATGCAAATGGTCTGACAGCACACAGCTGATAGCTAAATGACTGACAGCTAGATCACCACCTTGGACAAAACACCTGCTAACATAAGTAAATGTAAATGAAGTTGATATAATTCTGTATGATTGTGATTACATTCTCTGGGGCCCAGTTAGTATTGAATGGAGAGCTGTTCTGTTCTAGAAGCATTCGGAGTCATGGCTTAGACAGTATTTATGTACATTGTTACTTTTTTCATAAACCTCCCTAGAGACTCTCTTTATAAGACCAATTCATTGTGAGGACTAAATGTTACTAACCGTCGGGAGGTGCTTTGCAAATAAAATAAAGTCAGCCAGTTTTGAATTAATGCAGTTTGGTTATCAATGCGTTTCCAGCCCAGCCCTGACAGTCTCCCTGTGGATCCACAGAGGAGATGATGGAAAGGAAGGCCTTACAGGGACCAGGAAAGAAAGGGACGATGGAGAATGACCAAGTTGGGGTCCTGGGTGAGGGCCTGTCCCACTGAAATGGCACACAAGAATGTCAAATGCTTCTCTAGTTTCATTTAAGTGAAATCACCGTACTGGCCAGTTCGAAGTGAAATGACCCTGATATTTCAAGTCTCATTCTTTGTCTCAGTAGGAATAACTTTGTAGAGTATTAGATTAATGCACTCTACTGCTCAGTCCTTTACTGACATTTCTAATGTTTTTAAATATAAAGGCATACCATGGTTTTGCTTAACATTTCAAAACTGTAATAAAAAAAAAAATGTAGTATAATTTTATATGTGTTGTCTCGCCTTAAAATCTCACCAAGTATTGTAACTTATCAGAATTTTAACTTTGTACTTTTAACGCTGTATTTCACTGCGGAGAATTAAATTAACGTGACCATATATGATATCAGAGTAAAGTTAATCGTAGAAACCTAGAAAAAAATAGTTTTTTGTGTTGTTTTTAAAATGACAGTCACTCTGAACAAATGTGCAAGTGCAAATTAATCTGATCTCATAACAGACTCTAACGGCTTTAAAATGTTTTGTGTTTTGTTTACATTCTCTCTCTCCACCAAAGTGATTTTTGCTTTGAGTCATTATGATGTTTATGGCCATGGGCTATCCCATATCACCGAGTATTCTCTCCTGGCATTCTGGGATTGCTCAGACACTTTACTACAGACTGGAAGATTCAGTGTATTTTGAAGAAAGGCTGGGGGATTGTTGTCTCCACTACTTGTACCTCCATCCCCCAAAGGCTGAATCAACAGTTGCTATCCACACATCTCTTGTCTACTGCTATTTGGAAGGCAAGACTACTTGATACTGATACTTAGATAACTGGTGCTTGATTGGACACTGTGTCTAAGCCATTTAAAAAGACAGTGTGTGCTTCTAAGTGCTTTAAATTCCTTCCTATCTACACTTTCAGAGTGTGTTTTTTAAATTGTTAAACTGGCCAGCTTGACTTTGATGTAGCCACTACCCTGTATAGATTATAAATAAACAGTATTGTGTTACTATTGCACATGGTACTGTTCTGGGCTAGAGTCAGGTAAAGGGATGACTCATGGGTGAAGACGAGTGGCATTAATTCACAAGAATGTCATCCCAGACCCATGGATGACCATCAGACCTGTTAGGAGAAATCAGCAACTCACACGCGCTGTAGAATTCTTACAATTACATAATTTTAATTGGTTAGAAGACAGATTTTTTCCCTTGTCAGTGAGGTTGTGAGGCACAGACAGCTGATGGCCAGAGAAATGGTGAATAGGACGTTAGAGGGACCATTCTGCTATTGAGCCATAGCTAGGACATCAGCGCGATGAGCACAGATCATCAGTATAGTCTGTATGACACAAATTAAACGACTGACCCACAGATATAAAGCACAGAAACAGCTCAACCTGAAGAAGGAGTGCAGATCAAGTGGAAGCCTTGGAGATGTGGTCCCAAAATCTGAAACTCCAATCCCTCAAATTGAGTGAAGTTACAGCTAGAACAGAATCATGAAAAACTAATTTAAACTGATCATTGTGTCAAGCCTCATCTCTACAGGCATCGATGTGCGTGAACATCTACAGACGTGTGTGTTTGGGAGCCCTCATAAAGCACCAGAACGAGATACACCATCCAACCCAGGCCTGTCCAGGAGGCTCCGCAGCTAGCTCCTGTAGATGGCGGCTACAGTTTGTTTAGGTTCTGGGCCGACAGTCAGGAGGAATCTGTGACGGGACCCAACACAGCAACTGCTTCTATCTCCACAAGTCCACCCTAGGGGAGGGAAACAGAGCATATAGGCTAACATCAGAACGCTAGGCTAACAAAAGCCACAGACTGGACCACCATGCCAACACTGCTAGAAAATACATTTACTTGTGGCCTCTACTATCTGTAGGTCTTACTCCGCTGCTGAAACAGAAATTAAGTCTAGAGGAGCAAGGGTTGGTTACTTACTTTAGGGAGGGCTGCAACTTGATAGGCAGCTCGGGCTGGGAAGTTTCTGCTGAAAACTACGAGGAACAGAAGAGAGAACCGTCACCTTCCAGGACGATGACGCCCTGCCACATTTTATTGTCCTTTCATAACTGAAGCAGAAGGTGAGAGTTGCAGCATGTAGCAGAGTGTGCTGAACACCACAATATTATGCAATACTTATATTTTCCAGTCATAATATTTAAACTGAACAATTAAAATAAATCGCTAATTAAAATTAAAATTTTAATTATTAACGTCTCTAGCAACAAAGAAAGACTTTAGGGGTTGAATCTCAATATAGAACATAACTGAATCTCAAAACAATTGTTGAAGCCGACATTCTTGTAGCATCCATCTGTGCTGATGTAAATAGTCTGAATGCTGTACAGTTTGTGGGGTTGTGCTGAAGTAATTTTTAGCACCAGACTTGCTTGCCTACGCCCCTTACGACTGATTCTCAAACCAGTCCTTAGGTACTCCCCCTCCAATCCCATATAGCTCCATATTTAATTCAGATTAAGCCAGCTATGAGCTTGTTTTAGCTCAGTGTTGGGCGGTAGATTGTAATAAACTTATGTACTGACTGAGGGTCTCAAGGAGAGGTTTAGGAAGCCCTGCTTTGAAGCGAGAGGTGATTACCAACAAGGTAAAGCACAATTAATGCCCTATTGACAGCTGAAAGGACTAGCTGGCAAACCATCATCTAAACAGAGCGAAAACTGGCACACCCTCTGGACCCGACAGCAGTGCCAGCCACACCTGGTCTAAACGGACAACTCCACCCAGAAGAGCACTTTTTAAAGGGCACGTAGACGCACCCTCTCCCTGTCTCCGGGGCAATGTGTGACGTTTCCATTGCCATCTTGCCATCGATCATATGCACCTTGTCTCTTATAAACAAATACACAGCACTAGGGAAACAAACAGCGGGCTAAGGCTCTGTGCTCAGAAGGTCACTGGTTCAAGCTTGGCTTTGGCAAGATAGTCCCACGTCCACGGGCCCTTGAACGAGGCCCCTAACCCCCCCCAGCTCCATGGGTGCCGCTGCTGGTGGCTGCCCTTCACTGCCAGGTTTAATGTTACCTACATCTGTGTGTCATGGAGAGCAAGGGTGGGGAAGGCGAAGAGAGAATTTCCCCACAAGGGATCAATGTATTGTCATTAAAAAAAAGTAATTTAACTTCTAAACGAAGTTTACAGCAATGACACAATACTTTGGTATATTTATGATTGATGTCAGTTGGAATATACAGTGAAGAAAATGTGTAGGATCCTGATCATCAGTATTTTTAAAAGGTTTTCCTTTATACTATCCTTCACTATTCAAAATAATGATAACCCCCCCTTCCTTTGGACACAGGCTGCAAATGCATGCAGGCACGTAAAACAGACAAACCAAAACTACTGCCTTTAAAGATATGCACCTGTTAAACACGAGCAGACGTGAAAGGCACCAAAAGGTGGTGACACCTTGTGGATACCTCCTGTAAATACATGATACCCCGTAAACCAAAACCACAAGTTCCCACTTCATTCAGTACTTTTCCAGAAATCTTATGTCAGTTACAATAACAATGCTTCTCCCAGTATGACTTACACTGCTTGTAAACATCATTCACGTTGTTGAAGTCGCCTATGTCAGCAAGAAGGACTGTCGTCTTGACAACTGAAGGAAAAATAAAGATTTAAATAGCTGGTGATGCTTTACATTAACTGCACCTTCATAGTGCATTCATTAAGCATTAATAGAACATTCAGTGCACTTTCATGATGCATTTATAATGCATCCATAGAACATTCATAAGCAGCATGTAAGTATACCATAACATCCTAACATAGGCCTACTTTAACAGCTTTAATATACTTTAATAATGTTTGTTATTATCATGTAATGTTCATTAATAATGTATATTAAAGCTGTTAAGGTACAGTATGTTAAGTACATGCAATGCATTATGAAGGTGCAATGAATGTAAAATGTTACCAAATACTTTAACAGCATTTCAAATACTATATATTAACTGGGGCTAGTCCTAACTTATTTAGGCAATATTAACTGGTGATTAATTTTAATATAGAGTGTTAGGTCATGATAGACTTGTTAGAGGAAGGCATATGACTGGTAACATTAACAGTTTAGCGTATTATTTAACATTGTAAAATTATTAAACACCTTAAAATCTCACCGTTGTCATAGTTGCAACCAGCTGCCTTAAGAATCTCGCCCATATTGATGAGAGCCTGAAGACAATAATGAAGTAGGTAATAATGAGAAGATAATTATATCAATGGCTTTAAGTACAAATTACCTCTGCATTCCCCCCGAGAAAATAATTAGTCTCGGTCTCAAAACGTGCCAATTTGATCAATTCCCTAATCTTTTCAACACCATTATCAGGGTGATTTAGGATATTTAGGAAAACAAACCGAGGCGAGTAGGGAGTGTTTTCTAAACACTAGATTTTTTTTCACCTGTTTGGCTTCGGCCTGCACTCCCCCTGTGACCAGCTGCCCAGTGGTAGGGTCCATTCCAAGTTGCCCTGATACATACATGGTACGATCCACCACCACCGCCTGGCTGGACACGAATGTATGTGCTTAGAGCAGTGTGAATACAGTATTTAATCACATTACCATCACTATTTAGATTCCATTAAAACAATGTGGACAAACAGGGGTCATATAGTGTGCACATATAAAGGCCTCTACTTACTGTAATTGAAATAAGCAAAGTTACTCATATAAATGAGGTATTCTCACAGATAACCTACAAGGAACAAGATTCCTGTTCATCACCGAAAAGTGACATATATTTGCAAGATGCTTTCTTCAATCCACAGTCAGCATATTTGTCAAAACTAATTACAGATGCTGAAAATAGAAATTGATAAAAAAAAAAAAAACTGAGCCAGTTTACCAAACTGTGAAGAATGCTATTCAGTCAGTCCGAGCCTACATAAAACAGTACTTTAACAAAGACAAAAAAATGATGTTCCTTTCACAAGTACTGCTGGTTAAAAAAAAAAAAAAAAACAGAAGATTGAACAGAAGGTAAACCGGGCATTAAATATTCGCTGGGTCTTTTTGCAGAACTAGACTTTAGTCAGTGAAACAGGAGGCCTATATTGATTTTGCATACAAGACACTAAATGTCTGTCAGTTTGCGATGTGATACTACAAATTCAGTGGCAAGGTTTGAATTATTAACTTATTAATATTAATTATTAACCTCTACAATGTACATTAACGAAAATACATATTTTATTCTGCATTCTCCGACAGAGGAGAAATGTAGATAAGAGGACTTTAAACCATCTTCTGAAGTTTGGACTCCAGCAGGCTTCTCTTATTGGCTGAAAAGGCAACGCCCCTCATCTCGACCAGTCAGCTAGTTTTGCATACCTGACACCAGTACCGTACTGTACCAGTATAAAACAATACATTATGTACAACCATCTTTAAATCTAATACAGGGACTCTCCGCGAATCCTGGTTTTATTAAAAGCCTTTCCTTAATAAACTAACCTTAATTAGACTAAAGGTAAACGGTATCTATTATAGTCAAGCATCTTACATTTTGAAGCTTAAAACGCATTTAACAGATGTGTTACAAACGGATGTATGAATAACAGAAAGAAAATTGCTTTAAGTCGATATGACGTTATCTCTCTGAACAGAATAACATGCTTTTCAGAATTAATGAAATGAATAAACCCTCTAGTCCGAGATGCAGACGTACTTAACAGTAAAACAAAAATTCTGTTTAAAACCAAGCAGGCCATGTAATCCTTAACGTTTCCGTTAATAAAAGTACAATTGTCCGTATTTCTGTAGAGCCATTCTTGCAAAGTAATTCATGTTCAAGTATTTGAGAACATCTCAGGTCGTAAAGAAAATTTACACTGTGTTCTGAAGTCAACTGATTAGTCCAAAACGTCGACATGAATGCATAGTTTTCAAGTTTGAAAAAAATTAAATGTGCAAGTGGCACGTTTGTACTTAAATCTAGGAAGCTGATGACACCTTCTCACCTATACGGCCCAATTGCCGCTGGAGCTTTTGCAGTGCTGATAATCTTCCTTACGATCGCGGACATGGCTACACTCAAACTTTTCGCCTGAAATGAACTAAAAGTCGTAGTTACATGCACTAAATATTGTACGATTTTAATTGCCCGAGCCCACAGGACTGAACGGCTAGAGGTCGTGTTGAGTTTTTTTTTTTTTTTTTTACCGTATATTCTAAACTATAAACGCAACTTCAACCCCTAAAACTTCATTGGCAGCCAGTTTTGTTGTGGATTTTCCTTTGTATTAGAAAAAGCACAGATGTCCCCAAAAACGTCCTTTCTGAAAAGATATTTAAAAGCTATGGATAATACTTCTATAATTTTAGAGAAATAAACGATATATAACATATAACATTTGACCCGTGTAGACGCATTCCCTGTGAACGTTGCCGTATAGCACCTTTCAGAATTTGCCCATATTTCGTTCTAGGTTCATCCGTACTCATCCGCATAATTTATGAAAAATATACGAAGTGTATACAGACAACACTCCCGGCAGATATAATTATTTATACATTGACATGCATTGTATTTATTGTATTACAACATAGATGTAAAATGTTCCATATAATGAATACTTTCTGGTTATATTGTGATTAACAGGTAGACGGCAAATATGTATACTTGTTTTTGAATTTACATCACTTGATTGGCTCACGCTCCAATAGAATGTCTCTTTTCTTTAAGTAACTTCGGTCTTCCTTGCACTACGTTTCCCGTGTGCCTTTGCGTTGTCCCGATCCGGAACTGAAAGACTTACATGTGACACAACATGCGGAATAAAAAGTTGGCTGCTCAGAAGCAATGTGAGTGGCATCATAGAAGCGTGCGGATTGGTGGCTTCAGCACAAACCAGGTGGTTATTTTGATTTTTACTTATTTTATATACTAAGGGAGAACGGGGAGGGATACAGAACATTTAAAAGAATATCAGTAATTATTAATCACGAGCTGAAACCTATTTTTACATGGTAATTTGGTGGAAACCTTTAGCATTATATATTAGTTTTATGTGACTTGTATGATTTCATGCTTTTGTTTTATTGCAAAGTCTCATGTATCGTATACAATTTAGAAACGATCTAACTAGCTGGTTGACTATCTAGTTAGATGGCTTGCATTCCTACAGATCCTAGATGCAAGTCACCGTGACCGTTGAATTATCTGTTAATGGAAATCATTGTCTGATTAATAAGAAACCACATTTGTCAATGTAAGATTTTAAATAATTGTAACAACAAATCTTGTTTGTTCTATCTTAGGCAGATAGGTTGTCAAAGTACATTGAGGTTTAGGTGTTTTGAATGTGCATTGTGTAAAGATACTTGTCAGCCGTGCCTGAGTGTTGCTTGAAGGTGTTTCTTTGCGAGAATGTTATTGACCATATAATATTTCTCTAGAAATGTCAGGAGCTAAACATAGGATGCGCAGTAAGAAGATGAGGAATCAGCCAAGCAGCGTCACCTACACCTCGACGGGGCGGGACACCTCACAGGGCCCTTGGCGTAATGGAGAAGAAACCCCATTAACTGGTCAGGCCCTGGCTGATTAAGATGCGTTTGAGCAGGGAAATCTGCAAACTGTGCTGGATTCTGGCCCTCCAGGACCGCCGTTAGAGAACCATGTTCTAGACCAGGCATGCTGAAGTCTTATCCAGAAAGGGCTGCTCTGTGTGCGGATTTTCACTGCAATTCCTTAATTAGATTACTGATTAGAGAACTGATTCCCTGAATAGTCCCCACACCTGGGTTTGAGCAGCTGAGCCCTAGCCCTTTGCAAATAAGATTGGCCAGCAGTGTTCTAGGTGCTTGTAGAATTATAACCTGGGCAGGACACAGTGGCAGATTAACAAGTTCAGGGGCCCCTAGGCGACACTTTCCATAGGCCCCTTTTCTGCCCCCACTCCCCGGAATGATACAACTAACCATGAAATGCTTAAATATTACTTACTATAAAATAATTTCTACAAAGGCAAAGAGTACGTGAACAAGAGCGGTCACATCAGAACCGCAACAAACCAGCAAACTTGCACTTTCACAGCAAACATTGAGTTCCCTTCACTGGAACTAAGGGGCTTAAGCCAACCCCTGAAAAATGACCCCATACCATTAGCCCTCCTCCACCAAACTTTACAGGACGATGTAGTCAGGCAGGTAACGTTCTCCTGGTATCCGCCAAACCCAGACTCATCCATCAGACTGCCAGGCAGTGAAGTGTAATTTGTCACTCCACAGATGACATTTCCACTGCTCCAGAGTCCAGTGGCGGTGTGCTTTACACAACTCGCTGAGTTTTTGTCGTTCCTAAACACTTTCCACAGTTGACAGTGGAATATCTAGTAAGGAAGATATTTTATAAACTGACTTAGGTGGCATCCTGTGACAGTACCATGCTTGAATTCACTGAGATCATCAGAACGACCCATTCTTTCATGAATATTTGTAAACCTGACTACCTGACTAGGTGCTTGACTTTATACACCTGTGGCAGTGGGTCTGAATGAAACGCCTGAATTCAGTGACCGAGAGGCGTGTCCCAATACCTTTGTCCATGTAGTGTATCTGACACACTTTAGCGGTTGATACCAAGTTCTTTTTGGCTGTTTTTTTTTTTTTGGGTAATTTAATCTTTTTGCCTTATATCGCATTATTATTTGTAGATATTACACATGTCCCTGTGATACTGTGTAGCCTTAACCAGAAAGACTTGGGTATTTCCTGTCAAGCACAGAATGGGAGAAGATTGTTTATGGTGAAAGACTGCGAATAAGTAAAGGACTCTGACAGTGATACTTTCTGCAGGTCAAAAGCGTGATCATTCCGGACATGCCAGGAGCCACGGCCCCCCACCCTCAGATGTGGGCGGTCAGTGCACTGACTGGGTGAGGGGGCGCCCCGCGGGCGGTGCCAGTCCCGCCCTGCCCAGGTTCATCACTGGTAAGGATGCTTCATTGCCCCAGCAAAAACGCGTTCAAAAAACCCGCCCAGTGCATTGAATAGCTGCCATGTATCTCTGTTGGATGGATGGATGGATGGATGGACCGACGTACGTAACTTTTTTTTTTTTTTTTTGTAAACCCTCCCTCCCCTTCCAGCCTCGACCTTTGCTATGGCCCGAGCAGCGGAGGTGAGTGCCATGATGAAGGCTGTAACCAAGACAACGGGCAGCTGCCACGTGTTCGGAGGGCTGCCCAAACACATGCGGAGGAGAGCCATGAGTCACAACACGAAGAGACTGCCCCGCCGGCTCAGGGAGGGGGCACAGAAGATGGTATGCCCCCCCGCGCCCTCGTAGCTTCGGTGTCCTGCGGCCGAATCAGCCCCCGCCCCCACTGCCTGTCAGTTGCCTCTTCTGGGGACTCCTCCTCTGTACATTCAAGGTTCTTTGTCATTTGTAGTCAATAATGTAATAAAATGCCAATAACATAATACATTTCCCTGTTCGTCATGTAATGAAAGTCGATGATGTAATAACTGGCTAATAACATTATAACTTATTGCATTGTTGGCAACAAGTTATGCTATTGGTTCAGAAATTGAATTACATTATTGACCAGTTATTATATTATCGACATTACATTGATAATGGAGAAGTTGTTATTAGCAGTTGTTACATTGTTGCCTCCTGTATCATTTCTTTAAGGTATAAGACAGAAATGTAATGGCCTTCCCCTACATCAGGGTGTTTCTGCAAGGTCACTTACAAAGTTACACACAGACAACCACAATAAACGTGTATAAGGTATCAGATTAAGAAGTCAGACTTAAAGAATGTAACTAATATGCCTTGTTCTCGATTTTGTCCGACAGTCCATGCAGTTCAGGTCAATTCTTAACTCTAAATTGCCTTTCTTGTGTGAGTGAGGGAATGTTTCGCGTTGTCTCTTTCACACCCTTAACACATGTGCGCCTTGCGTAATTTTCCTCTCTGACATTCCCTGTTGGAATCTCGGCCTTGAGCCTCGTGCGTTCTTGCCGCTCCATGAAGCGCCACCGTGAGACTCCAGGGCTGTGTGTCCTCTCCTCCGTCCCCCTTCCCCAGGTGGAGAAGAGCAGGCAGGCGGGCCACAAGGAGAAGAAGGACCTGTCGAGGAGGAAGAGTCGCAAGGCCCGCCGTCGCCATGGCAACCTGCTGCTGGAGTTCAACCGGCGGCAGAGGAAGAACGTGTGGCTGGAGACCCACATCTGGCACGCCAAGCGCTTCCACATGGTGAAGCGGTGGGGGTACTGCCTCGGCGACCGGCCCACCTACAAGTGCTACCGCGCCTGCCACAGAGCCATGACCCAACACTGCCTCCTACAGGTCAGCCTGCGTCTCTCTCCCGCTCCTTCGTCTTGCTTGTCTCTGGGGGGGGAAAAACTCAAGTATATAGCTGTAGTTCTGGGATTCACCCTTTAATCAGAGGGGCATGAGCATAAAGACTATACCGTTGTCCCTCTTAAGAGGGGTCTGAGATGCATGGCTGTGGCGGAAGAAGATGAATAGGAGTGTGGTATTTCATACTATGGGGTTTCATATGGTAATAAGGCAAATGAAACATTTGTGAAAGTGGGGCTTTTTCGTGTCATTGGTGACCCCGAACAGGACCTGTCGTACTACTGCTGCTTGGAGCTGCAGGGACCTGAGGAGGCGCTGCTGTCGGCTCTGTCCAGGCTGACGAGCAAGGAGACCGGTGAGGAGCTTATTCCTTCACCCCTCCCACTCTCGTACTGTTGCTCATGGGAGTTTCACTGGCACAAATGTTCTGAGGGTAGAATGAAAAATGATTGGTTATCTCTCTGAACCAATCAGGTTCTAGAGGAGGTGGGACCAAGACATCTGATTGGTTGATCCCACCTCTTCTAGTTGTTTGGACCTACCTCCTCTAATCTGGTTGGTTATCATTTTTCATTCTGCCCTCAGAACATTTTTGTGCAATTAGAACTCCCAGGAGCTTCACCCTCTACCTTCTAATACAAGACATATAGGGTTAGAAGAGAGATAGAAACCTACAGTATTACTGGGAGGGAAAGCTAGTTACATTTTCCACTAATTTATTTGCTTGGCAGACTAGTGTAATTCTGAGTATTTATTACTTGCGGAAGATGCACTTCCTGTAAGTCGGGCCCTGTAAGCTGACGAGATCGTCCTGTCCCACCAATCAGGACCCACGTTTGCTGCAGCACATTTCCTGTCTGGGAGGAGACAGGGCAGCGCGGTGCTGTACCGAGCGGACGGGTATCCCGCAGCCCCCCTGGGACCGGTGCTCTTCCTGTGGAGGCCGAAGTCGGGGGCCTCCAGCCACAGGCAGCTGTGGATCTGGAGTCACCCCACCCTGAAGCAGGTCAGTGTGGGGCCACTGGAATGTAAGGGGCCTTGAGTCTTTAGGACTAAGCCTGTAGGCCGAGTGATAGACGAGGGTGCAGAGCTATAAGGGGATCTTGCTGTTGTACCCTTTGGGGTGCAGTAGCTCACATTTGAGTTGATTCTTCTTCCTGTGAGATGAACAGGATCTGTGTCAGCTCTGTGGTTAGCGTTCTGTCCTGTTCTGTTCCCTTCTGCTCTCCTTGTCCCTCAGGACCTCCTCCCCGAGCTGCAGGCTGTTTGCCAGTGTTCGGAGCCCCTGTCCCCTCCTGTTCCAGTTCCAGTCGCACCTCTAGATCCAGACCCGGCCCAGACCCCAGAGGTGCCAGATGGGAAGCAGCCACTGGGAAAGGCGAGAAAGAGGGCGGGGGGCCACAGAAAGGCCACCATTCCTGCGAAGAAGATCCTGGGAGATGGAACCCGCTCTGGCTCTGCTGCCACGTCCTGGAGATGCGACTCGACGGGCGTCGTTATGAGGTCAGCGCCGGCTCCCTCGTGTGTGCCCGCGGGTAAATGGACGCCAACGGGCATAGCCTGGGCGGCCTCCGCTTTGGGGGGAAAATGACGTGTCTGTGACGAGGCCCCGCTCTCTGAAGGCTAGTGCAGATCCAGCCTCGGCCCAGCGGGCTCAGTGACGCGACCCACAGCTCGTCTGAAATGTTCCCTCACAGCGACCTGACCATGGAGCTCGTGCGCTACCGGCTCATTGGTCCCCTCTCTCACATGATCCTGACGGACACTCTGACGCCCGCTTCAGCCTGTCAGGTAAGCTGCGGGAGGGGGAAAAAAAGATTGCAGTCTTAAAAGAGAATTCAGTAAATAAACCCAAGATTTATCTTTGTCTTTAAAAGGCCTCAGATGGAGCAGAAGCGTCCTTTTGGTGGCCAGCACACTGCGGAGATGAGAGTCACATGCTTCTCCACCAGCGTCAGACGGAAGCATTCCAGCTGCTCCGAGGTCTCTGCCAGCTGTAAACCCTGTTTCGTTTGCATGAAGGTGTTTTTTTTGTTTTGTGTTCAGATGAACCACTTTTTGCTTCGTTTAATTCCCCTCCTAAAAAAAAAAAAAGCATTTGAACGCCTGTCAGTACCCAGAATGCCGTGTGCTCCCCCAGGGGTGCCGTCCACAGCTGACATCCCGGCCGGCTCTGTGCTCGGACTCGCCGTCGATGACCCCAGGCTGACCTTGCCCAGTCGGAGATGCAGAGCGACCCCGGATGGCTGCTCGCTGCCAGGTAACCATGGAGACGGTGACAGCCGTACCGAGTTGGGACTCTTGGGTCGGGGTGTGGACCCGGTGGCACGTGTGACGCGCAGTTCTGCTCCGGTCTCGTGCTCCTGAGGAGCCTCTGCCATGCCATGCAGATGTCCCGGGTTCGAATCCCGGCGAGACCCGCTGTCTGTGCCCAGAACGTGCCTCACCCTTCCTAACCCCCCCCCCCCCCCCCCCCCCCCCCCCCCCCCCCCACTGCCGGTCATGCAGGAGTGTTCCTTGCTGGGTCCCTCTGTTGCAGGTGATGCTGAGGTTGGAGACCGAGAGGACAAGCAGAAGGCTGTGATGCTGCAAGGCCTCCCCGAGCAGTGTAGCCAGAGCTCCCTGTGGGACCGCTCCGTACGGGACAACGTCACGGATAACAAGATATCAGAGCAGGTGCTGCCCCCTACTGTCGGCCTCCAGTCACTGCTGGAAAGGCTGAGGAAGCCCGCAATGCAGATAACCTCCTCACTGCTTTAAGCGTTGATTGCATCTAAAATTGCAAGTGGAAAACACGCTGCCTCGTGGAAAAGCAGCAGCTGCAGAAAAAAACGTATTTTTTTTGCATTTTGTGCATCTGCCTGTGTCACAGGAGCTGAACCAGATGAAGAGTGAGCTGCTGGTCCCGGGTTCGAGGCTGCAGGCCACACCCCCACACGGCCGCATCCCTGTGCTGCTGGTACAGCAGCCTGGGAAGCAGACGGGCACTGAGATGGGGTCGTGGGGCGCGGGTTGGGATCTGCTGCTGCCCAAGGGCTGGGGAATGGCCTTCTGGGTGCCCCTGGTATGCCTTTCGGGGGTGGGGGCTGGGGGCTGCCGCGTCGTGCGTCTGTCACACAGGCCCCTCCTCCTGCAGGTGTACCGGGGGGTCCGTGTCGGTGGTCAGCAGGAGGCGCTCAAGCACGCCCAGAATAAGGGGGCCCCCCACTTCCCGCATGATTTCCCAGACTGCCCAGCGGGGGCTCGGTTCCGGTCCGAGCAGGAGGCCCAGTTCTGCGAGACGTATAAGAGGTGCGTCGGGGTCACGACCGCGGGACTCCGCAGGTTACAGCCACCAGATATAACCGCAGAGGTCCGTCTGTGATGGATGGCTAGTCTGTACTGTGCTGTGCTGACCTGTTTTGTTTCTAAAGGATGAATTTAATCTGTGTGTGTCGGTGGGTGGGTGTGGCGATACTGTCCCCAGTCCTTTGCTCTGTACTCTGTCCTGCCTATGTTTTGGCTCCTGGCTGTGATATTGTGCTGGATATGCGGTTGTGGGATGGATGGATGGATGGATGGATGGATGATCAGTTCATACTTTAAAATAATTCTGATGAGCTGGTTGCCTCTTTCATCTCCCGCGTTTTCTGTGCTTTACAACCAGCTCCGGACGTAGACAAAAAGAGTTGCATAGTTCACCAAAGCACTAAAGCAAGAAGGTGACATACAGTACATTAAAAATATTTTATATTTATATAACTTCACTTATTTAATGTTGTCTTTAATATAAATTACCTGTACATTTTTGGCTTGTATGTGTGTGGTTTTTTTTTTTTTTTTTTTTTGCTATAAACTGTATGGAATGGTATCTCTTCTCTAGTTATGTACCAGTCAGCCCAGTTACCCAGAGCCGCTGGGCTTGACTCCGTGTTTGTCCCCGTGTGCAGGCGCCCACCCGCCAAGCGACCCAATTTCATAAAGCACGGCAGCCTGGCGCCGTTCCTCTGCCCCTGGCAGCAGCTGGCCCAAGAGTGGGAGACGATCGCCGGCGAGGGGGGGGGCCGCGCCCCCTCGCCGCCGCCATCCGGGGTCCCTGATGCGCAGCCGCAGGACGTGACATCTCCTGCAGACGATGCCCGACGGCTAGAAAGAGGATTTACTGTCCTGAGGTGGGTTGGCTTTTATCTGGTACTCTGAGCCTCTCTCTCCTGCACTTACACATCACTGACTGACAGCCCCCTGCCCCCCTGCCCAGGTTCCCATCACTACAATCTCACGTCCCCTTTTGCGGGGGGGGGGGGGTTTGCTGGTGACAAGCCAGCATGCTCTATTTTAATGGGTGCAGGCTGCTGGTAATGTCATTCATAGCAGAGATATGAGAATCTTTGTGAAACTAATCATTTATTTGGCCGACTAAAGGAACAGGAAGGCCCTGCAGCAGCTGTCTGCTTGGTGCAGGCCCACCTCATCGAGGGGTCAGAGGTCACGGAGGCCCGGCCGGCCACGGCAGGCCGAGCAGCCGATCCAGCCGTTTGCTGCGTCCCTCTCGGCTCTGCACCACCGCAGCCTGGTGTGGGCGCGCCTGTCGCTGCTGAGAAAGGGCCGCCCCGCGCTCCACGCCATGATCTGCATGCCCGCAGCGGAGGACCTTGTGCTGCTGCGCCGGGATCCGGCCTGCTGCGGCCCGCAGGAGCCCCGGCACGTCGACCACTTCAAGAGTCGCATGAAACGTCGCAAGAAGGCAAAAATGGACAGCAACTCTTCAGATAAGCTTGGAAAGAATCCCGGCCTCGCTGTGGGCCAGGACACCGGCTCCGCCCCTGGCCTCGCTCTGGGCCTGTGGCCCAGCCCGCTGCCGAGTGTGACCTCCCACTGCTCGCGGGTGACCCTTGGGTGGACGACGCACGGGGACTTCTCCCTCTCAGCAGGTTGCGGGGAAGCCCTGGGCTTCGTCAGCCTGACAGGCCTGCTTCACATGTTGGTCGGGCAGCCTGAGGACCTACGCGGCCTGGTGCTGCTCCGTAACCCAGCCTCGCTGCAGTACCGCTTTGCCAAGATCACCATTGAGGCGTGAGTGCGGGCAGGACCCTTCAGCCGTGCGGGGAGAGATGGTGTCGTCCACAGGTGGCTGACGGAGCTCGGAGGCGCTTGGCGTGTGTGTGTGTGTGGGTGGGTCTGAAGATCAGCAGTGAGAACCACATATTTTCTTCGATGACAGATGGTCTGATGCGATCTTGGTATCGTGGAAGATGTAAACAAGCCATAACATTTGCTTAGGAAATTTGCACTGCCTCAAAAAGGTACTTGAAAGCATACAGACGTATGCATGGTTTACGGAAACCATTTGCGTTCTGCATTTTACTCTGTTCCTGCCTTATCGATATGTTATTGACAACTTTGTAGGATATGCCAGTATGATTGCGAAAAATTATTTTAGTTTAGTTAGAATTTTGCTAATGCAAAAGAAATCACTGGGCTTTGAAATGCTACCCTTAGAGAGATATTATTTCTTTTTGAAGAACATTTGGTGCAGTGTTATGGCCAGGAAATGTTTATTCTGAATAAATACCAATCAACCACAAGTCAAACTGAAGATTTTCTTTTCAGATTCTTACCTTATTTAACTACATTTCTGAAATCTATCTTGATATTTAATATGAAGGTGGTGCTGGAACCTTTCCTTTGGCATATTATGGTAGTTTTATAAGGCCAGTAATTTCATCAGTCATCCCTGTTAATAGGGCTTTGTGGCGGGAGAAAGTTGTGTAGGTGTGTGAGGAGGATTCTGTTGCTTAGCAACCCAGGAAATTAAGACACCTTCCTGTCCATATGCTCCCTCCCCAGCACTGTATCTTGGGACGTTTAAATTGGTTCATTAAGGCGAGACACATGCTAGTTGTACTGGGGGGGGGGAGGGGCTGGGGCCTGGCATCTGTGAATTATACGTTTAAAACAAACGGCTCTTCTGGATCAGATGAAAATGGCTCATCTCTAAATGCCAGTTTTGTTCTGCGGTGAGGTTTGGATTCGGAATGTTAGCTTCAGGGAAAAGGCGCTGCTCCGAAAGAGCCTTGGCAGATATGAAAGGAGCGTATCACTGTTTCGCTTCCCCAAGGTCGAGCTGGTCGATATCAGTGGTTTACCTTCACAAATCTCATGGTTGTAGTGATTATGTTGCCAGTTCTCTCTCTCTCTCTCTCTCTCTCTCTCTCTCTCTCTCTCTCTCTCTCTCTCCCTCTCTCCCACCC
>JAODLC010000140.1:10290185-10300671 GCA_026781145.1 Hippopotamyrus pictus
ATCAAAACGTATCAAAATTAATTGCATCTCGAAAGATGAAATGAAATATTATCTACAGAAAATTCTATTTTTTAATGCTCATTTTAGGCTTAAGGAGCAGGAATTTCTCCTCTTTCACCAAGATGTAAAACCAATAAAAGTGTTCTCCACAGAATTCATTTATGGACTTTCCGTAAAGCACTCAGCGTGGGTGCCAATTATTGTAGTAAATGTTTTTGGATATAACTGTACAATGTCATCCATCCACCCATTTATCTTCTAGCCACTTGTCCTGGTCAGCAGATCCCCAAGCAGCATATGTACAGATCTTCCATATGCTGGGAAACTGCAATGTCACGTAAAACTGTTATTATTAGATACAGTTATGGTTAGTATGGAAGTTCAGTGGCCAGTACTGGAGCCTCACACTACTGGGGTTGTGGGTTTGATTCCTGGCCCTGGATGTGTGCGACGATGCCCCTGAAGCTGCTTGAACGTGTTCTCTGATGATCAGGCATCCCATCCAGGGTGTCACCCGTACAGTGCTTCCTGGGTTAGGCACAAGGGTCACCATGACAACCGCCCATGGAAGATGGATGGACGGATGTTTCTTATTGTTATAATGGATGGCACTACATCTGGAGCCGATCTATATTATGTATGTGTTATAAACTTTATATATTATGCTATCTTGCATGACCAACTCAAGAATTTTCTCGATTTTTACTATATTTTTATATGAAGTCTTAAATGTTGATCCAGGAAAGGTAGTATAATGTACGAGATTATGCTACAAACAGGGGAAAATCAGTAAGGAACATCTGCACGTGGTGTAGAGCACAGCACGCTCTGGGTGACTCACATGCCTCATACTTCCATTATCTCGCAGTTCCCCCACGTGGCCCCTGTCATCCAATAGCCGACAGAATAAAGAGGCAGCGACGTCGAGCCATAATGGTCATGGCAAACTTTCAAAGTCACTTCAGTGCTCACGCTGCAAAGTCTGAATATTTGCACTATAACAAGGTAGACTGTGACTGATACTGTCTGAGTAATTAGATCTTTTTGTGCCAAATATCCCATTTTGTATGAGCATTATGAGCTGGTGAGATCTCTGGAGCGGGGTAATTGCTTCGAAGATGGTATGATGAGATGCGGAGAATCTAAATTGTTCCAATGAGCCATTTTAATTTATGCATACGAAGACCCACATAGCAGCGGGTTCCTGAGCTGCTCGGAGACTTTAGACGAGCTGCTGATGATCACGTTAATGGGGAAAAAACTTAATTTGTTCTGTGATGGCAACAAAGACAACCCAGGGATCGAGCTGAATTGCAAGGGGAAGAACTAAGCTGACATAACTGAATCATTGTCGTGAGTCACAAAGTCGATTACGTTGAGTGGATTTGGATCGTTATACTGGGTCGCAAAGATTTTTAAATACACTGAGTGAATGTAGCAACTTCACCGGTCAAGGACATAAGAAAACAGGTTCCTCATAACTGAAGCATTGTGTTGTTGTCTAAGTGCTGTAACATCTGTTGAAAGGCACGGAGGAGAAAAGGAATAAAGATGTAAGGAGGCAGCCGGATGGACACTAGAATGAAAAGCAAAAGCTGGAAGGACATTTCAGCGAGGTCAAGATAGAGATCAAGGTAGTAATTATCATTAATAAAACCAAGACTGATCATAGGTAACGTTCACATATAACTTGGTGCTTAAAACAGAAATATATAAGTTGGAATAAGTTTGAAGTGAAACGTTTCAGCAAAGACATCATTTGAACTGTTCGGAAAATAAAAGCATGCGAAATTTGCCGCAAAGCAAAACACAGGTCTTAGGTTTGGAAGACAATAAACAACATCTTGGTATCGCCATCTGGTGGTCAGTTACGGAAAAACAGCAGAGTCAAGAGGGAGCCTTACGATTGATACTCGTATCAATATCTTATGACTGGCTATAAGGTTAAAATATATAGAGAACGAAACTCTATATCTGTATAGAAACAGACACACTGTGATTCTGCCTGTCAGCAGCTTGTGAAATAGTGATTGTGGAAAGATGAATCTGTATTTTTATCTAAATTCCTCCAGGCGTCTTTTGGACGGGTGAAGGACTACGACACTTAATTCTTGCCGATTAATATATAATCATCTGAATGCAGTTTGTGTGCCAGGCGCCTGTCCAGGGCAGCAGAAGGCATGAGGTAGAGGTACACCTGGGCAGAATGACAACCCATCATACAGCCTATATATACTACGGGCAGTTTAGAGATGCCAATTAGCCTGACACCATGTCTTTGGACAGTGGGAGAAAGAACCAACTCTACATCGACAGAACAGGGGCAGAATTTGAACCCCCAAGCCTGGACGTGTGACGCAATTCCATGGTCACTTACCCAGTGCAGGCTGTTGGTGATGAAAAGTGCTCAAAGTCGCTATTTTATTCGATAGCTTCAGATTTATTGCTCGCTTTTCTCACTGACAGCAGAACCTCATCCTTGACTCTTGTTTCACAGAAAAATTCTGGTGACGTGCTTGAGTTTGTATTCAGGGGTAGCATCCCACACACCTGCCTGATGTGAGCGATCAGCAGATTCTCAATGTATGATGACCTTTCAGGAACAGCATTCATATATCTGCCGGTTTGATGTCTAATAGCCCAGTCGTAGCTCACGTTGGGCCTGAACTCCCGTGACTGTGGGCTGGGGGTGACGACCTGATGTCAGTCATTAAATTTGATGGATGTAGCCTCCTTTTTGAGATCCACGTTTTGTGCATAGGCACCACCTCGTCTGTGCCCACACCTGAGGCCCGTGGAGTGTGCAGAGACACCCATCCTGGAAGCGGTCAGGTCCTACAGGTCTCTCGTCTCACACCTAATGAGCTGCCGAACAGGGACCTAGCCGCCAGTCCAGACCTTCTGGCAGGAGATGCGATCACGGGCAAAAAGGCCAAGTTAAGGAAAATTACTCAAGGAGATGGGAGGAAATTAAAGAGAGAGCTTGATGTGTTCTCCTGCTTGTTCTGGAACGGTACTTCCATCCCCCAATTTATTTTGGTATCTAAATCTGCATTATTTCAAACACCCTAAATCTTCTAAACCATGGTTCTGGAAACTGAGTTAAGGAGCAAAAGAGGCTTTGACTTAAATTTATGACCCCCTGCTGAGTTTTCAAATACAGTAAATCATTTATAAAAAATGTTCAGGGGTAAATACCTCAGGTACAGAAATACATCAGGCCATTAAAGCACCGTGACTCTGTAGGGCTGTACAGCCTTTACACTCCCCCTGGCTTAAGGGCGTGTCCGACATTTTCCGTATCGATGATCCCAGCGCACAGTGCATTTAATATCCTCCCTGATCAATAGCCCCCTCACAGAGCCGGGTTTAACAGCTGGATTTATGACATTGGGTTATGAACCCCCCTTGAAGAATATGAACCGTTACATAAGTCGGAGGCACTGTCGTTGTTTCCCGGCAAGCGCAAAGCACGGGGCAGAGCCTGAACCACTGGAAACTATCCATTCCATAACTATACAGGCAAAGAATTTTGACTGGCATATTTAACATGTTGCAATAATTCCCCCAAGAAAATGAATTTAAAATATTGAGCGGTTTGACTCCAAGCAATTTTCGATTCATTCTGCAATCGGAACGTAGGAGCCAATTTCCAGAAATGAAAGTTGCCGCAGTGTGTAGACATCAGGAACAGGGACAGCGTCTGCTATCCAAGCTGATGACAAGCTTCAAAAATTCCAGATGAATCACTTTAAGGTACATTATCCCACTGGTATCAAAGCTGTTCAGAAGACAGGGGAGAGTAAAGTTAATGAAGAAACAATATCCGATGTGTCTTCCTGAAGGCTGCAGATAAACCAAGCAGGCAATCAAACACAAACTCTGGCACGGCACCAATAAAAATAAGGGAAGGGATCAGCATCATAAACCCCATATCAGTTCAACTTACAAAAGATTTCACGAGCGTAAACATAGATGCCATCATTACTGCTTAATCATGCATGATTAGCACTCCGAGGAGCGCACGCTGCAGATATCAGACTGGGAAAGAAAAGCTTAATATGTGGCTTGTTTTCAGATACAATGGAGTCGAGAGAAGCGCTACAAAAACTGTAGGGGTTATTTCTGTGAATGCAGAAAAGAACGAAGCTGAAACTCAGGCAGGGATGCTGAGCTCTTAGGTCGGGTGACAAGCATTAGATCAGCGCGATTCACAGTTGACGATGCCTGGACATGAGAGAGAGGTAAATAAATTAGTATCAAGAAACCGGACGTGTGACTAACTTGAGATGACTAACCGAAATGGGCACACACCACACAGACCACTGACACATCATAATCATTAGGGTTTATCATATTTAATATTAGAAGGTAAAGGGAAAAAATAGCTCACAATAACGAAAAATCTGATGTCAACATCCGCAGATCAGCTAACAGCAAATAGTATAAATAGCCTAGTATTTAAGGGAAGATATATCACAATAAAAAAAAACAAGCTAGAGCAATCCTAAAAAAAAACCAGCAAGATGAATCGATAAGCTTATAGCTACAGCTGCCTTGCAGTACCAATAAGCTAAATTAATTACATTGTAAAACCAATTTAGAAGCCAGGTCTCAAATTTACATGTGCAAAACTTAAAAAAAAATTATTAAAAGGTGCAGTCACCTCACAAGGTGTTACAGAAGGCAGTCACCACCCCTCCTAACCATAGCAGATGTATCTGAAGCGTATTTTCTTCATTTTGTGAAATGAAAGTTAGCCATATTAAAAAAAAAAGTGTCCTCCCTTAACTGCAAGGAGACCGTCACTGGAGTCCCGAGGAGAACGTTAAACTCGGGACAAATTTGCCCAGCTTGCCGAGACATTAAGCCTCGTACATATTCACGTGCGCAGCCGCAGCCGCGAAGAGGAGCCGCTGCCCGGCCAAGTCAAGAGATGCTGTAGCAGGCACTAATAGATCATCAATGACGGAATGCCGGTAACAGGGCGTGCTGTGAGGATGCAAAGGCACAGCGAGCCCCAAGTGTCAAACAGCTTCTGCATTTAGGGCTACAAGAAGCTAATTCTCAGATATTGATTCCTAATACGATCCCTGCTAGCAAACACAATGGATTTACAAAGGTGCCTTGTTGTGTAATTACAGCAATTGTCCTTTGAGGCTATTAAAACGCAGGACAATGGATAATGCAGTGGTTAGCGCCATGTGACGTGAAGGTCAGTGGCTCACACCCCGAGGGAACTCAACTGTTTCTACAGATTATCTTTTTTCACTTTGAATCAAATCCTACGCAAAACAAAACAACCTATCAACACCGTTTCAAGACTAAAAATAAAACTAAACGTTTAGGCCTATTATTATGCTTATCCTATAATAATAAAAACAAAAACGAGAAAATCCCTGAACTCAGTCACAATTCGTTAACTCATTCCTTCCTTAATGTAATATGCAACAGAGCAGCTGGTGTCTAGATCCATAAATCACATTTACTCGTAAAATTCAGCATTAGATTTTCAATAGCAACCAATATGGCACAGTTTAACACAGATATATCACAGAAGAACAGAGAGCTGAAATTTATTTCGTTAAAAAATGCGCTATTTGTTTGATTATAATATCTAGTTGGTCATTATAGCTCATTCTAGTAAATCGTGGTTACAGCTCGCCGCCATAATATCAAAGCAAATGCAACGATTTCATCTAAATAACACTGAATAAACTAAGACACATAGTTTGCATGGTACCAAGCTATCAGTAGGCGAACGCTGCCCCTATATGCCAATAATAAAGCATTGGTTAGATTATACAATCATTATGCAAGGTGTTCATAACTGTACCCAAGGCAAGGCGCAAATAAACGAATTAAACATCGTTGAGCATGTTTATTGCCATCCGCTCCGAGAAAACAACTTTAACGACGCATAAAGCTTCTGAACTGTGATCGCACAGCCACCTAATGAATTAGATATGGCTATTATAATCTGTCACATAGGGCGCACGGTACACAGCTATAAAATAACAGTATAATAGGAAACGTCATGCTGAAGGTGAAAAATGCACATATATATGTCATTTTTATCTTTTGAGCGTCCAATATTAATGTTGTCTGTTTTCTTTGTATTTGACTAGGGATGGTCCGTCACCGTATTTGGGTGGATGATGGCACACGCCTCTTCTCCCATGCAGAGGTATTTCGTGACTGCTGGGTCGGAGCTGTCCTTTTCAGCACCGCGGAGGTGCCACTCTCACGCCCGAAGATAGTACGTGTTACGGCGCAGCGGCACACCGAACGCGGCCGGGATTCCAGGAACTCCCCCGGTGACGGAGCCCCGGGGATCGCGTTACGCCGGGTGCCTGCGGCTTCTCGGTCATGGCGAATGTCGTTTGACGGTGTGAGAGGGTAATAACCAAAAAGGGCACCGGGGGGAATCTTGGCTGGAAACAGGCATCGCGTTGGCTGCCGGGAAACCCCTTCATGTGCGTGTATAGCCTACGCGGACATCAGGCGTTACCTTTTCACCGTAACCTGGAGTCAGAGGCAAGGCGACCCGACGAATCCACAAGTTCTCCGGTAGCCCATGGAGGTGGCAGGCTGGCTACATACAGGAGGACCGTGACACGATCATCATATACAGTAAGTGTGCACTTTGGCGTGTCCCTTCTCAACTTGCGCAACATTTTCACTATCCACGCTTTAATTTTTAAACATTTTTCATATTCGCTCAAAGTACAAATATTAAACGCTGCAATAGCAAAGCCGTTTAAAATCTATATTATCGGCAGTATCGAAAACCGCGTATTACAAGCCTGTATTAAAAACTAATACAAAAAATATAAACAAAAAAGAGAACATCGTTATGTACAAACGACATTCATTTTAAAAGAATACTTTATATTCTACTCGATGCCATTTGGAACATTGCACAGGAACATTATTTTCGCATATTATTGGTCAAGGTAAGGGAGGCATAAAATGAAACAATTTTACAAAGGGCATTATTTCATGTATCGATTTCACGTTCCGCCTTCATTTACGTATGCACCACATTAGAAACAGTTATTTGATGATCAAAACCAAAAGATTTCAGTAATACAGTTTTGTCTTTTTTTTTTAAGCAGGACCTGTTACCTTCGTATCTGAATAGCGCACTCTCAGCATGACAGGACAGAGTCTAGAGGAGCTGAACGGGTCTCATTTTGAGGACAATGCGATACGCATAAACGTCGGAGGATTCAAGAAAAGACTCCTGTCTAATATGCTGTCTCGATTCCCGGAGACGCGACTGGCTCGTTTGTTGCGATGCCAGTCCAAGGAATCAATCTTAGAATTGTGCGACGATTACGATGACATGGAGAAAGAGTTTTACTTCGACAGAAATCCGGCGCTGTTTCCCTACGTCTTGAATTTTTACAACACGGGTCGGCTTCACGTCATGGCAGAACTGTGCATTTTTTCCTTCAGTCAAGAAATAGAGTACTGGGGCATCAATGAGTTCTTCATCGACTCTTGTTGCAGCAATGCATATCACTGCAGGAAAATGGAACCCGGTCGAGAAGACTGGGATGAGAAAAGTGAGGAAGGAAGCACAGCTTCTTCCTTTGATGAAATTTTAGACTTTTACACCGACGCCACGAAGTTTGACAAACAGCCGCTTGGGAGCGTGAGACGGAGGATCTGGCTGATGTTGGACAATCCTGGGTACTCCATCGCCAGCCGGATAATCAGCATCTTATCCATTCTCGTCGTGCTGGGCTCCATCGCCACCATGTGCATGAACAGCATGACAGAGTTCACATTGCATGACAGCGAGGGCCAGCCCCTCGAGGACCCACGTTTCGAGACCATAGAGCATTTTGGAATAGGCTGGTTCACCTTTGAACTGATCGCCAGGTTCGTGGTGGCTCCAGACCTGTTGCATTTCTTCGAGCACCCGCTGAACCTCATTGACCTGGTGTCGATCTTGCCCTTCTACCTGACTCTCGTCATAAACATGGTGGCGGAGAGCAGCCCGGCTCTGACCAACCTGGGGCGTGTCGCCCAGGTGCTGAGGCTAATGAGGATCTTCCGAATCCTTAAACTGGCCCGTCATTCCACGGGGCTCCGGTCCCTTGGGGCCACGCTGAAGAACAGCTACAAAGAGGTCGGCCTTTTGCTGCTCTACCTGGCTGTGGGCGTCTCGTTCTTCTCCGTTATGGCCTACACCGTCGAGAAAGAGGACAACGAAGGGCTGACCACCATTCCCGCCTGCTGGTGGTGGGCGACCGTGAGCATGACCACTGTGGGCTACGGAGACGTGGTCCCAGGATCGATAGCGGGGAAGCTGACCGCGTCGGCCTGTATCCTGGCCGGCATTTTGGTGGTCGTGCTTCCCATCACGCTCATATTTAACAAATTCTCGCAGTTCTACAAAAGACAGAAGCAACTGGAGATCGCCATGAGGAGCTGCGATTTCGACGAGGGGATCAAGGAGGTCCCGTCGGTCAATCTGCGAAACTATTACGCGCACAAGGTGAAATCCCTGATGGCGAGCTTATCCAACATGAGCAGGAGCTCTCCCAGTGAACACAGTCTAAACGAGTCCATAAATTAAAGGGAACCTAGAAAATGAAGCAAGGAAAACAGAATTACATTACTCGGCCTCTAAATAGGGAAAACATGTACGAATAATTACCATCGATGTTATATACTGCTAAAGCATTGCATGAAGAGTTGTCTGGTACAGTGTTAGCGGGTTGGGTAATTAACCATCACACGTTAGGTTGTGTTACAGTCACAGTTAGCCTTCCCAGTGTGCTTGTCCTGCTGGTGCTCCCCAAGAACCACTGTGCATTGGTAACTTTACTCTCCAAAGCGTAACCAAGAGGTGTAGTTAGGGTTAAAACAAAGAAAAAGAACTCGCACCGCCCCAGTGCACGGTGGAGATGAACTAGTGTGCCGTTACACAGGAAGGGATGCGGTGTTACAGCCGAAACTCTGAGCACGGGTCATGGTGTTGGTGTGTACCTGAGCATTTGTCATTCTGGGTTTTCACTCGACATCAGACTCCACGTGTCCGTGAAATGTTTCTCCTGGCATGGAGTTTGATGTTTGAATGCTGTATCGAGACATAAAACTTACACTGTTTTGGGAAAACATCTATATGGAACAAGTCTGTCCTCGGACAGATTAATATGATTTATTTTCACAAAGAAAATGTTACACAATATGTGGTAAATTTTAAACAGACTGGCAGCGTTAACTGACCACCAAGCTGACTAATATAAAGTGTTGAATTAACACCATCGATTTGCTGTGTAATAACACGTAACGTCTGGTTATATGTATGTTTGTGTGTGCATGTATGTGTATCAAAATACTATATTTTTGAATGTGATTTGTCATGTTTTATAACTATTAAAATGTTGAAGAATGTTTCAATAATTTAACAAATGCTGCAGTAAATTGGCAAAAGAATGACAGATATGATTGTGCCTGTAAGTGGTCAGGAGAAAAATAAAAGTATATGCAAAGGTGGAATGTTCAGGTTCAGGGAGTTCAAATCCAGACCAACATTTCGTTTCAACCAACCAGTCGAGCGTAGAGTCACAGTCAAGAGAAACAAAATCTTAGTCTGGATTTGTACTTCCTGGACCTGAGAGTTCCACATCTGTATAAATGCATTAGGGACGTGAGGCACAAATTCACCGGTTTTCCTCTTATGGAGGAAGTGAAATGAATGAACTAGTTTAAGGAGATCAAGCTATAGGCAGCTCGAAAAGACATAACGGGCAAGGGCTTGAAAGTGCATGGATACTGGTGTTACTGGTCAACTCTGGAACAGGGCTTCATTCAACTGCCCGCGTAGAGTCCGTCCTTCACAGAGACCCTATAACCCAGAGATGAGTTCACCCACAAAACATCGATCGCAGAATGGAACTGAACTCAAACGGTAACGGCCTGGGAGATGCCTTTCCTACCCAAGACCAAAAAAGGCACTGAGGCATCTGTCAGCTGGGCTATGGTTTTAATGTGCTTCGTAGGAAAATACATTTCATAAAATAAGTTATGCATGTTCAGTACAAGGTTACAAATCTGTTCCAAAAATTCCCACGGCCTGTCAGTGCATCTAGTCGGCAGTTTTCAAAAACCAAAAGTAGCTATTTACAACGGGCAGAACTGACGCAGGGAGGAGCACAGTCTGGCTACACCTCAAAACCCCAAAATAATAACGACTGTGAAAGTGGCATGCTAGCTTCTGCATTTTAATCTTAAATGGGCTGAATCCAGAAAAAAAAGGATCATCTTCAGGCTGAATTTTCTTCATTGTTAAATGCAGGTAACCAGGAATCATAACATAAAACATTTTTTTTTTTTTTGTCATTAAACACCCCTGAGACAGAAACAGGTTTTCGGTCCTGATTTAGAGTCACTGTCAATCAGAAGTCAAATGAAAAACTCCACTTTCACTGCTTCTGAGAATCAGGACGGGGGGGGGGGGGGGGCACTG
>JAODLC010000140.1:10308892-10319204 GCA_026781145.1 Hippopotamyrus pictus
CTCATCCCCGGCCCGCGCGCCCTGCTCATCCCCGGCCCGCGCGCCCTGCTCATCCCCGGCCCGCGCGCCCTGCTCATCACCAGACCTTTGTGTGGCGTTCACTAGGTAATTGCTCCCTCGGCCCACCTGGTTCCCGCTAATTGCCTAAAGTAGCTCACTGCCGCAGAGGGAAGCGGCTTATTAAGACGGGATTATTAAAGTTAAATGAGCAAAGCGCGGCATTACGCCGCAATGCCCCCGGCGGATCTCTGACGCCTCATCTACTGTAGGCTACGTATCCAAAACTGCCCTAAGACCTTCACCCTCCTGCTGTAGCAGACAGAAGATGAAAGATGCTCCCCCCCTTGCTGTAAACCACATCTGTGCAGAGCAGAAACAGTTATACGAGTTTCACATTCCCGGAAATGTTGATGGACGTCATATCAAACCTACAGTGTTCCTTATTCAGAGCTGCGACTGATACTTCACTGTAAACAATCCCCCGAATGTGCAATCGTTAAAAGCATTTTGACGCTAAAGAAAACAGCATCCAAAAACTGTAAATAAAAAAAAGAAATCCTGGGGCATAAATGAAAAAAAAGAAAAAAAAAAAAAAAAACGTATCCAACCTAAAAAAAAAAAGAAAAGAAAGATGCCTTAGGCTACGCAGGTAGCGGTGGCGGTAAAAACCCGGCGAGACTTCAGGCCCGACGGTGGCTCTGTGTTATACAGCCCCATGGTACGAGCGCTGCTCCCTTACTGTCTCGCCGGATTTCACAATGACTGTGCCCCACACACAGATTTAAGGCTGGTTTCGTGACCAGTAGGATGAAGTCAAATGCCTTCCATGGCCTCCCCAGTGGCCAGATCATTAAACCTTCATGCTCTGAAATATGGAATGCGAGACAGATTTCTACCTCTAAATCCCACAAAGAAATTGAGGCTTTTCGTCTTAACCAATGGCCAAACTTCTTACTTGGTCCTTGGTATTAATATATTGTTAGGTGCTTCCTTATTGCGTCCGCCCCCATATGGAGCACACTGCTCCCCCCGAAGGCACCTCATGTTAATGCGGCAGGCTGTACCTGCTGAGGAGGAATGGAGCATGCAGACTGAGCGAAGGCTGTCTGTCTGAGCTGACAGCAGAGGCCCCAATTCTACCTCAGTTCAGATCTGCATCATCTGCAGTTATAATTAGTCTAGATCTTCATTTGCAAAAACATAATTACTTAGCTAACCAGATAATGGGGAAACGTTCTAAGAATGCATCCCCAACATGACCAAATGATGTACTGTATCTCCATAGAGCTCAGCACGTTTTCACAGCACTCGTCGTGCTCTGTGACATTTCAGGGAGCCCGTGTCCCAATTCCCAGGGCTCTTTTCATTAACCAAGCACAGCTTCTAAGTCTCTTCTCAGTGAATTAGGGTGTACAGTCTCACTTCACACAGCCCTGTGCAGCAAAGTCAACCACTGAACGCCACAGAGGAATACAGAAGCTGACAATAACATAAAATCAGATTAAGTCTGAAAGAGGAGCGAGAGAGAAGCTCTCCCAGAGGACCGCTGCGGAAACGTCTCACGGCTGTGGACGTCCGGCGATCGCAGGCCCGCGGATAAACGACTCTTCGGGGCATCGGAACACAAAACAAAGGCTGGAGGCCTTTCATTAAAATCGCGACGGGCCTCTTCCACCTGTCGGAAGACGGCTACCAGGGCGCAAACCAAAACAGGCAGAATCTTCAGCTGAGAATTAACACAGCACTTATAACACAATACAACTGCAGGAGACATTACAGCAGCTGCACGCCCAGCACAGAGATTCAAAGAGCTTAAAAACAGTGGGGAAAGATCATACTCATCAGATATGAGGGCACTGGACACACAAACCAGTCTGCTGAGCAGGTGGGACCAAGTCAGGCAATAAGAAATCGAATGCAGTGAAACGGTTTGGAAAAGCTCACTAAAGGCACCTGACAAGTGCAGCTGCACATCTGCACACTGTAAGGCGGGTCTCCTTGCAGCCCTTGGAACGGAACAAAAGAACAGAAATCAGTAATGAAAGTGCAGCTGTTTGCTAGCCGCCGTACCCAGAGAGCTCTAGGGGATGCCGCTACCCTTTCCTCCCGCCGCCAGGGTTTGGGGCTCTTCGTGGCGCACCCTGAAGGCCCCCAGGGGTACTGCCACATCTCAGATCACACCGGGGCGACTCTCCTCTTGGCTGGAAGCCGACGGGGGCCCTTGGGACAGACTCGGCACCATCGAGACGAAGACAAAGCAGAGCTACGCTGGGAAATCTGGAACACGCGCATCCACACACATCAAAATGCGGGAGCCCTATCTCAATATACAAGCGGTGGCATTTAACAGGAGGTGCCGTCACGCCAAGCCTGATGAGATGTTCAGGAAAATGCACCCCCCGCCATGAGGTGAGGTCCCAGCACTTAACATGAACCCACACAAAAGCAGTCAGATCAATGTCACAGAATAAGTCATGCTGAGACATCTGCCATGTGCTGACAGGTGCCCCAATTACTGACATAATGTATCAAACAACACAGATATTATTTACCTAACACGTGTTACGCCATAAACCAACCGTTAATTCATGCTGGGGTGATCTGAAACTGATACGCACTTTCTTGTGTATCTTTACATAGAGACTAAATGAATGAGCAAAATACTGATAAACCACCTCCTCCACTGACATCATCACCACCACGCGCACCACAGACGATGTCATTGTCACCACCACGCATGCACCACTGACGTTACAGTCACCACCACACGTACCACTGACATCGTCGTCACCACCACGCGCACCACAGACGATGTCATTGTCACCAACACTCATCCACCACTGACGTTACAGTCACCACCACACGTACCACTGACATCGTCGTCACCACCACACACATCACAGACATGGCCATCACCACCACCATCCTGTTACAGTTCTCACCTCTCCTGTCATCTGTCAACACCCTCACCTCTCTCCCCTGAGTCACAGCAGCCAGACATGCGTCTTGCGCTACCCAGTGGGCAGAGCTTGAGTGGGTCTTGCCCAGCTGCTTCTCTTGCTCCTCTGTTGTCCTTACCCACATGAGGGCTGTATAGCTGCCGACAGCCTTAACCTGAAGGTCGCCAGTTTGCATCCCAGGGGGCTTTGCTACAGCAGCATTTGGCACAGAACTCAACCTCGACTGTCGTAGTAAAACATTCTACTGCGTGAATGAACCAAATGGCACACAAGCTAAGCAGTGAAATAACACTAATTATTATTATTATTATTCTGACAGTAACAGACAGGCAAACACACATTATTTTTAACATGCTTCTGATTTCAGTCTAGACAGGGTACAATTTCACGATTTCCTTGGCAGCCCCATGGCTGCACATTTAACGAAACCCCTTCTCCTTAAGTACGACTCACTTCGGCTGCTCATTCAGCCTGCAAATTTCCAATCACAAGTCAGGATCCTTGGCCACTGAGGCACCTGTTGCATATTTACATAACAGATCTCTCTAAGTAGGAGAATTTTCCTGGAGAACTCTGGGTAACGGAGACTGCAGCTATATTACTTCCTGGTGTCCCTGTAGTGCAGTTGTCATACAGAGGTAACAAACTTTACATTAAAAAAGACAGAGAGCCTAATTCGCTGATCATGAGTCATTACCACTGAGAGTTAAACCTACTCATATGGCTTCATCTCATCACTGCTACACATTCACACTTAAAATTTCATTACTGTGCTTAGAGGAAGGATCTAATGGCCACTTAACGGTTGAATTTACTGAACATTAAAGGAGGAGGGGGCTGGTATTTAATACTCATAAATCCTACCACTAAGTGCACTGAGATACCCCAGGAAAGATTAATGGAGCATTACATACGAAAAGTACCGTGTACATTTATACTGTAATAAAGAATAACACAAATGGAACGGTATCATATAATGAATTTATGTCACATACATAAACACTGAAAGCCAGCAGCAACTGCAGCAAACTATTTAAAGAGGTGTGAAAGCCAAGCGTTAACTTCCACACGTAGAGCAGCAGACAGCCCTGCACACCATACGGCAGAGCGCCTTTAACCCCTCGCGGACCACCAGAGGGGTCAGAAACGGACACCTGGGGAAGACAGAGAGGACTCAGGGCCAGGGGTGCATGTGGGGCAACCCCCACAGGGCCAGGGGTGCATGTGGGGCAAACCCCCTGGCAGAATGACTGGAAATGCAACATGCAGCAAAAAGAGGAGCGTGCATCTCTCCCTCTCGGGCAGTACAACACGGATCTAGGTACATCGTGAACGATAGGAAACAAAAAAACAAGATACATGGTCAACAATACAATAAAGAAGCAGAGCTAGTCATATAATGATTTGGTGTGCTCTATTCAGATCTTCGTATTCAGGATGTTTTTCAAAACCGTCTAAAATTCCAGGTAACTAAAGGTCGTTAAAAAAAAAAAAAAAAAAAGATTACAGCAGTATGCATTAATACCCACGCTCTCATCCTTGTTGGGTGTTTTGACTGGTGATCAGTTTTTAGGCAATTTCCTTCTAAATTTTAGCTGGATTAGGGGTTCTGAATCAATGCCACCGTATCAGAAACACAAGGACCTAATTTCTGCTTCATATCTGTTTTTTGTTACACCCACTGAAAAAAAGCGCCGGTTAGGACATTGTGAGTATGTGTTCAGCCTCCATGCTATCAGCTTGCTTGTTTATGCACAAGCTTGTTTACAAACAAATGCAACCAGGTTCGTGTTGTACGTGTCATTCATGAAATCCGCATTCTACCATGCAGTAATGGGTCATTTGCATATCACTGGTCCAGCTCCAAATTGCTAAAAGGGTTCATGCCGGATGTTTATGACATCCACGCTCTCCCAGCGAACGCCAGCATCCTGACGGCCTCCTCCTGATAAGGTGGACGAATTATGGACGACATTCAAATTTTGTCCTTTCAAAAACCCTAACATTTGACGAGAAGTGTGTCACAGGATCTTCCTTGACGCATGATGTGAAGGGAAGTAATTACAACACACGCTGTTCCCTAGGAAACACAATTTCCAGTTCTGCACTGTCTGCCTTTTCAGTGGCTTAATGAAGAGGCAGTGATAGGGGGAGGCTGTGTGTCCGCACACACACACACACACACACGCACACACACGGCCTGTTCTTCAGCTTTCATATGCAGCTGAAAAACCACACAGCTCACAGAGACACGCCCACCCCTCCGACCTGCAAGGCCCAAGATTGGGACAGTGACACCCACCTCCCTCCCCACTCCGCAGGGCCCACGTCCTTTCGACATTCCTGCCTAGGCCCCCACACACCACCTTTACGGCACAGGCCCTGGACCGGCAGATGCTTCCCAATGCGAAGGCAAATTTTCCCGTATTCAAGCTACCGTCCGGCCCGTCAGCATGTCCACGGACGAGCTCGAGCCGGGCTTCAGCTGGGATTTAGGCTGCTCACGTCGACTTCGGCCCCATCTGCGTCTAAGACGACCACCTCCAGGCTCTCCTCTTCATGTTTCTCCCAGTGGAGCTGCCTATTATCTTATTTCTCCCCGCACGGGTCTCCCACTCAACGTAGTACGCCCATGCGCATGCTGACAGTTGCCTGCTTCGTTTCTGCGCCACGGCCCGCAGGTTTCAGCGCATATCTTGCCGCCATGCACCCAGAGGAGGCGGCTCCCTGCTCACAGCCCACGAGAGACGCAGAGGCGTCTAAGCATCCAACTCGCCCAACCCACCTCCTGGCAACTGACACAACCCGGGTTAAGAAGTCCGTCACCGGGGTTGAGCATGGCTGCTAATTCTTTGATTTGGTGAACTGTCACCTTGGCGTCCACGTTTCAAATGGAATCTATAGTGATCTCAGAAACCCAAGGTGACAGTACATTAAAAATTCAAAATAAGCAGTTATATTCGATTCAGCTTCTTACTAACCATCACAGTGAGATTACGAACTGATCTGAGAACAGGTTCCAAAACCCATCACCTCCCTCCAGATTCTCATCTGCTTTCACCGGGTCTTCTACTGTTCGGTTCAAATGAATCATTTCAAAATCTGATAGGCCAGCCAGGCTTTCACATCATCCAATCAAATTCAATGGAATGTCCACATTTCTAAAGCATGCATTTTGAAGCTTCATATCCCCTTTAGCACAGAGCACAGCAGAATCCTACCAGGGCCACAGGATGCACAGCCAAATGACACCGCCCCACAGCTTGTACATGCCATCCACCCACAGCCCTTTTCCACAGCAGCACGCTCTGGCTGTGAATTGCCCCCCCCAACACCGGCAGCTCAGCAAGGAGGACTGGGGACACACGTACACAAAGGAAGCAGCGCATGCTGAAAGATGGAATTTGACTTGAGAGCAGCTACAGCTGTTAACTTGGAGGCAGCGCGGGGAAAAAAATTATGAATACACACAACACAAAACACAGAAAGGGCTACGACGACGAAAAAGCCAGCGGTGAGACTCGCTCGCTTTCCTCCGTATTCCTAAAATTATACTCGGGTGAAACGTGGCTCCCAGCTGACACATGAAATGCGGAGTTGCGCTGCAGTCGGTCCTGCACTCGCACCGTGACAGCACCTGCGACCGCAGAGGGGACAAGGCCTATCCTTCTACCAGGGAGAGATGTTCTCAGAGGGGTGGGGGGGGAATCGGGCAGGTGAGAATGAGATTTCAGCTGATTTTACCGTGGCCTGGAGTGATGTTCTCTACACCTTTCCCCGCAGGAAGCAAAGAAGACTCCTCAGCTTGCAGTTACCAAGTTTGGGAGCTGGTCCGGTTTTCCACAGGCCCGGTTCTGCTCTACTACCATTCAGGGAAAAGCCAATAGTGAAAAACCAATTTACCCCATTATCTGGCGCCTAAGCAAGTTCTGTTATCCTAATTGGCAGTGTTTACCCAGCATGCCCATGGGGAAACCCCCCCGCACGCAGGGGACGCCAGGTAATGCCCAAGAAGAGAAGCCATGTGGCCTGACTTCATTCCTCGCGGCGACCCGATGAGTCACAGCCGTTAGCGCCGTGAGGCCGGGCGGAGGAGGGGAGTGCAATTCCATCAAGCCGAGTTTGTCCTAGCGGACTCGCGCGGCGACATCTGTCACATTAGCACCGCTGCCATGTCCATTCATGCGCGGAAGCTAATTTATTTATCGGTTCGATAGCAGTCCGCTCTAGTTCTGGAAAAATACATAAGTAGAGTGGCTGGTAAACAGACACACACTGAGCCTGGGCTCGGGGACTGAAAGCTACCCGCTGCTGTCTTCTCATCAGTGGGGACGTTTCCAGCTTCTCGGCGACCGGAAGCGCAGGCAGAAGCGAGAAGAAAACGAGGCGTTTCACTCTGAAAAGGGAGAGCGGCAGAGGAGCGCGGCGGACAGGAGGGGGCGCCGCAACCTGCCCAGTGCTGCAGGAGCAGGAGCCGGGAGGCACGTGTGGCGACCCAGAACACCAGCTTAGACTCGGGCAGCGCTCCCAGCAGCCGGAGCCCATACTCACAAAGTCAAAGTCCCCGTCCTGCGGCACCTTCCAGTTGTCAGGGAAGACATTCTTGGCTATGTGGTAGGAATCCGGCCTGTTCTGGTTGCAGTTCTCCTGGGCCTTGCCCTTCGGGTCCTGCTTGTCAAAGTAGTCCATGAAGGAGGGCCGCTGAGGCTGCTGGGAAGTGGCGTTTCCTACAGGGGAAATGAGACGTATGGAGTAAGGGGCTGACGACCGAGCTTCTGTCCATTGGGAAGGAAGGCGCTAATGTGAAGTTTGTAGAAACATTTATGTAGACCAGGGTTCCCAATTCCGGTCCTGGAGGGTCAGTTACTCAAACACACGTACTAAATCTGGCAATTACTAGTGAGCTGAATGAGGCATGTTTGAGCAGGGAAATCTGCAAATCGTGGTGCAAACTGGCCCTCCGGACTGGAGGTGGGGAACCTTAATGTAGATTGTAATATGCGCTGTCGTACCAAGAGTGTCGGCATAGCATCAGAACACACCCAGAGGATCGTCACCAGAAGTCTAGAACCATTCGGTCGGTGCCTCGATATGTGGTAAGTGTTGGGGGGCGGGGGCTTTTGTACCAGTCACATTGCGTTTGCTCACAGGTCACGTTACCCCTTACTGCGCCATCTGCTCTGTCTGCCAGGGAAGTTCTGGTGGATCATTCCACTGGCCCTAATGTTAACAAACGGTCGCCATTTGTCCCCCCGTGATGGAAACTCAGCTGCAGACACACCCTTCATTTACATAACACTCCCCAGAAGTCAAACTACACTTCAGAACAGGCCAGTCTCTTGGTTCTCAGTTGCCTGTAATACTGCTCAATCCCTCACATATTGCAGCTTTAAATGCTCTCATTTAGTTCAGGGACAATCAAAAAGCACCTGTGAATGTTAATACTGTGGGGCCGGTGCTCGATGCTGTTGTGGAAACAAACGGGCTTTGCAACTTCCAGCCACTGAATGGAAGCCAAACAAATTCCGACCGAAAACAACACACAGCCAGCCCTATTGCCATCCATTTTAATCAACTGTGCCGTCTGCAAGTTAAAACAATACAGTCTGAATTCTGAAACTAAAGCATTGAAGGCCCCCTGGTTTTCTGTGTGGAGCTTATATTTAACGTAGGCCGACGACAGCGCAGCCAGTCCCTCTCCAGGTGTCTGCTGCTTGTGTGGAATTTTCAGAGCTGGTCAGGGAGGGGCTGAAAAATAACAAATACCCCCCCTTCCCGAGGGTGGAGGGGTACTGGGAAAGGTCCGTCCCGCATAAGGGCTCTCATCTAACAAAATCAGGCGTGAAATCAGACTGGAGCAGGTACACACCACCGGCAGGCACACACCACCGGCAGGCACACACCACCGGCAGGTACACACCACCGGCAGGCGGACACCACTTTAGATTAAGATACATGCTGACTCCCCGTCATTCCATATTCCTGGCATTCTGACTGCCTCTGGTTACGCAAAAGGAGCAAACCAAGTGGCCCCGTCCCACTTGAGCTCCCACCTTGGATTCTCTACTATGGCCGCTTGCGATGAGCATTTCTAGGAGAACGGTGGCGCCATAGTTATTTTATGAGCCACACGCGGTAGGAGCTGCTCCCTGCTTTACTGATGAACGCTCTGTCCTTCTGGGTGATACATATGAAGCTCAGCAGATGTTGATGGGGTTCTTGGGGCAACATTAGGCAACGGGACCGAGAGGCTCTTTAGGGCTTGTTCTCCCTGCAAATAAAACCCGTTTCTTTCTCTAGGGTCCCCGGGTGACCTGGACCTCTGCCAGTCAGATCTGATGTCCTCCCGACGGCTCAACGATCACAGCAGTCTTGCCGCAGGAGAGCCGGCGGACATATTTCAGCGCACGGACAGGTGTTCGGTCTGGGAAGAACATCATCCTTTCTTCCATCTGCTTCTCACTGTTCTCTCAACCAGAGCATATGTAGATCATCATCATTATTATTGATACTAATAAAAATAAATGTTACAGTCCCCATACAGGACTTGCTTAAGGCCCTGACACACACAGGACAGAGCGTGAGAACAGAGAACTCTTCATTGCTATAACACTCTCTCTGTGACAGACACACACACACACACACACACACACACACACACAGAGTGAATAAAGCCCTCTGGCATTGACGCTCCCCCAGAACTGAGCTAAGAAACACTCCTTCCTCGCCAATACTGCAGTGACGCCACGTCTGCAAGGCGACTCGGAGACTCACGCCCCTCCTTTCTGCTGCGGCAATGTCACTGTCAGAGTCTCCGAACCCGATGTCTCCAGCTTGTGTGTGTGTGTGTCGTGACACTTGAACCTGCGCTTTGGCCCTTAGCACAATCCGCACAGACAGCGGCCCACTTTTGGAACAAAGGCACTGAACGCTGCCTCCATTCTCATCAGACGCTGCCTGTTTCCATTCAAGGGCAGTCGCTGGCCCGGCAACCTATTACACTGAACTAAGCAGAAACCTGCAGGTTCGAATCAGAGCGGTTACTTTGTAACCATCAGGAATAAACAGCGCTTATGTTCTCATACATTTGCCCCCAGGCCCTCACTAACTCCCAGAAAACACCCCTTTTCCAGTTTGCGGGCCAGTTTATCAGTATGAACCCTGAAATATGCCACTGCTCTGGGGGCTGCCCCCCCCCCCACCCCAATATCCCGGTTACTCACCAAAACCTTTGCGACTCATATTCCTCTCTCACCAGGCTCCGGATAAGGACCTGGATTACATCCTTTGTGTCTCTATCTACAATATACACTCTATTAAATTCTGCCTGCACCCCCCCCCCCCCACCCCCA
>JAODLC010000140.1:10324886-10341761 GCA_026781145.1 Hippopotamyrus pictus
GAATCATTTGTGGTGGAACAGGGAAAGAACTAAGCTACACAGGGCTCTGGCCCCCCAGGACTGGAGTTTGACACCCCCGCAATAAAGTATGTCCAGTCTGCCGAAGTTGATCGACTCTTCCCTAGAGATGCCAGCACCAAACATTACTGCAGCTTTGTGTGTTGACATTACAAACTAAGCGTAATATTCCACACATATTAGGGCATATATGTACCACATTAGGTTATCAGCTAAGGGATTCACTCATAACGCAAACACCCTCAGTCCTCTAGGCATCAGACAGGGGAAGTGGAATATTCTAAGCACCTGGGCAACACCTCTGTAACATCACCACTCAACCCTCCTCTCTCCCCAGACAAGGATCTAGGCTTCCAGTCGATAAGACATTTCTGATGTGTTGCTGAGGTGTTTGCTGGAGGTGAAAGACCAGGGCCTTAGGTTTCGCTGGGGGCCGGAAATTCCATCTGTGGCAATGCCCACGTTGCCATGACGTCGCCGGGTGCCCCGGACTTACAGAGTTCTCCTCATCCTCCTCCAGCTCGCGCTGCTGCTCCTGGTGTCTCTTGGCCTTGATGTCCATGGCCTCCGTGATCAGGTCTCGCAGGATGGACACCGGCTTGGCGTTCTTGATGAAGGGATGCTTGGGAGGAGAGAGGAACAGCGGTTGGGGTCACGGAGGGTCGGCGACATTGATAATCTGCACTCGCGCCAATCGTGCAACCGTCAGAATGGATTTATAGCCCGATTCACAGCCGGATCGCCAAGGTGAGTCAGTCGCCGTGCAAACAATGACCCCAATAAAGCGATTAAGGGCTGAGGAAGAGCGTAAAAAGCGGCATCGGGACCGGGGCGGCCGACACCCACGGCTTGACTTATTTCAGGAAGCTGTGCCTTTCAGCCCAGCTGCGGCACACCCGCGGTAAGAAAGGGGATGAGTGCCATCGACATTACGCAGGCCGGTTTATGGTTTCGCCAGGGGAAACCGCCGCTCGTTAAAAAGCCGTTAAGAAGTGGCGCTGCAAAACCCACCTTGGGTGGAAATAAAACCCGAAACCGCGTAACTGCTTCCCCGCTGCGGCGTGAGCCGGGAGGCTGCCGGGGTCCCCTGCAGCTTGGGCAGCCCTCGGGGCTCCGGAATCCGGCAAAAAATAACGTCAATTACCAGCCGGCCTACAAGCCGTCCCACACTCTGGGTGAGGGAGCGAGAGCGTCTCCCGACTGTCAGGTCAAATCTATATTTTCCCTCTTGCAAATTCCGCGATTTAAAAGTATCAAAGAGACCCAATTAGGGTATTCCGGAATTAATTATTTTGTTCTGCTAATCGGCACGATCGGCAAACATTTGGGACTGAGATTCTGAGCTATTTTTACGGTAAAAACAACACCGCGGTGCGGAAGGGTCCAAATCCGACTTCCGCCGCGCGTCACACAAACATGATCGTCTGATTTGCCCCCAAGCTGAAATTTGCATGTGATTTGCAACGTTCCGAAACTGTGGCCAAACTCAACACGGCAAAGGCGCAGTACTGAGGGCAGCCAGCCCGCAAGTGGTACACGCTTAGAACCAGATCAGAAACAGGAACAAGGCCAGACCCATATCACGATCCCACTATCGGTTAGGAATTGGGTTTTTAAAAATAAAAAATAAAAAAACACACAAATTCAACAGGTCTAATTTTCTTGTGGTTGTAACTCTCACATATTTTTTACCAGAGCTACATATTTCAGACCCAAAGTGGCAGCAAAGTGACATGTGGTGTTTTCTAGTGGGTCTGACAAGGCGGAAGTCGGTAAGTAGTGGAGCTCAGGTACTGTGGGAAAGGCGAGTGGCTTCCATGGTGGAAAGCAGACGGTGGAGTGTGGCAGCCGCGAGCATGAGCTGGAACCGCGTGGTTACACACACACACACGCACACGCACACACCTGTAAGAGCTGTGTAGCCGTAGCCCTCTGCTCAGGGTTCTTCACTAAACACTTCTTCACAAAATCTGTGAACTCGTCGGTCCAGAGCTCAGGCTTCCGGAAGGTTGGAGGCGGGTTCGTGGGAATCATGAAGATGGCCTGTCAAAGGAGAAGCATGGAGCGGGAAGGGAAAGAGGCGGTTAGAACCCAGGATCCACAGCCACCCCCACCCCCCCCGACCTCACCACATAATCTACCGGCTCTATCAGACTGTAAATCTGGCGAACAAATTTGGAGGAGTCTAGGGTTTCCAGCGTGACCGGGATGCAGGAAGCCATTCCATCTGCTACCAATGTAGCAGCTTCCCGTTAAATTTCCGCCCGGGGAGGCGGTCGGCGCGGCGAGCCCGTCGCTGCGGGTCTCACCAGCCCCCGGAGCTTTCCTTACCCAGCATGCACCCTCATCCATCCCATATACCTATTTGCTTTTCTCAGTTCAGCCATACAAGCCACCACACACCCCTCCTGTTACAGCGGCTGCTGGATGCCCCCCCCCCCCCGGGACATCTGATTGTGAGGTTACCCAGTACCTTGCCAAAAAGTACAATAGGAGAGACTTAATTATCTTTACCCCCACACCAAATCAAATCCCATGGGTCCCCTTTGGGGGACGCAGACCCCCATCCCCCCCTGTGCTTTGAAACAGCCGGAGCTGGACCTTCCGAGAGCGAAGCTTGGTACCCATACCTCTACAGACAGCCTCTTCCTTAACAATGAAACACTAACACCAAAGTTCTGGAGCTGGGCTTAAACGGACCACGGAGTCAATTATCCCGATAGTGAAAGCAGAGTATTTTTTTTGGGGGGGGGGTCAACAATGTGGATAAACAAACACCCCCCAGCACATGATAACGGTAACACAAGTTGGACCCGACTAGGTCCGGCCCAGCTGCCAGCTGAGACAGCAGACACCGCGAGGCGGGGGTCCATTTTTAGCCGGTATTCTTCAGAACACATAACATTCTCCCCCACATCGGGAGTAGAACACATAACATTCTCCTCCACATCGGGAGTAGAACACATAACATTCTCCTCCACATCGGGAGTCTTGTCGCCGCAGAGTGAGGATTCTTTCCCCTTCTAGTCTCAGTGTTGATAAAGAAGCTGGCAGAGACTTTTTCCATGTATTGATGCATGGCACCCTCCATTATTACCCCCCTCCCCCCCCCGCCGAATTAGAAAAAATAGCAGGCTGGGTCTGGGACGGGTTGGGCCTCCTCCCGTAACGTCGACGGGTCAGCGAGACATCTGGAGGCTATTTGGGGGGGGGGGTGAAAGGCAGAGGGCGAATCCCCAGGTCCCCGCCCAGTAGCCCCCGAACGTCGCCCGAAGATTCCCGCTCGCCTGGGCGTCCGCTGGACAAACAGTCGGCGTGAAGTGAAAGGTCAGGGGGCTTAAATGAGTTAACTAATCAAACGCTTATAATCCACGTCTAGCCAGAAGAAAAATAAAGCGTTTTTTTTTTGGGTGGGAGGCCGTCATTTGACACACAGCAACAACTGAGGGGGCGGCATGTTAATGCAGGGCATGTGAGCAGCCTCTAGGGACAGCAGGGGTAGCAGCCACCCCTACATTCATACTTACAGATGGCCTGAAATACCGCGAAGTCCATACCAACGGGGTCATTTCATATTTATTATTGGTTTTTGTGTTATTTTATTAAGCACGATCAATGGCAGCAATTTCCCACAACTCTTTTGGGACTCGCATGCAAACACAATATAATCATGACCCCAGAGCGGCACATTTAACAGGAGGAACATTTCAGAATAGGAAGCAGGCAGATGGAGCTCGCTTACGCCCCCACAGGACGCTTTAAGTCACGCAGGGAGGGCAAGGTGTGTGGAGGTGCGTCACAGCTGGAAGCTCCTTCAGCTCATACCTGGGCTCCCTGAGGGCGTGACTCAGAGCTTCAGCAGAAACGGGATCAGCAACGCGTGCGCCGCTCACTGTCCTCACGGCTCAGCGCAAGGCCTGGAGCAGAGGTCAGGACAGATGCTTCCATCCATCACGAGCAGCCACACTACAAACCACTCCATACTTTCAACAGGCCAGAAGATAAAACATGCATACACCCTCACTCAGCACTGTAACTCAGAGCTTAACACTCAGCCTATACAGAGTTTCCCAATCCGGTCCTTGGGGACCCATAGGCAGTCCATGTTTTTGTTTCTATCGGGAGCTGGGAGGGAGCGAAAATGTGGACTGTCTGGCAGGGAGCAAAAATGTGAATCGGCTGTGGGTCCCCGAGGAGCGGATTGGGAAACACTGACCTATAACAGAGATGCACTGTTAGCAGTCAAAGAGCTGTTCAAAGCAATTGCAGGTCCGAGTCTATAGGTTCTTATCCTGATCTGCTTCAGCAAACCGCACTGTGCAATCCGCATGCAGTTCGGCCTGCAGCTGATACATAGCTGCCAACCAAATAAACTAGCACTAATGCAACACGACAATGTCAAGGCTGCAAGGGAGGGACACCACAACACCCTGCGCGCAGTAACTCCTGCGGCGGCTTGGCCATAGGGCTCTATGCATGGCCTCGTTACAGCCTACGGCTGGCTTATAAACAAATAAAAATTCTTTCCAATAATAATTTATGCTGAACATGAGTCAACATTTGTTGACTTTCCAGAAAATCGATGCCCTGTAAAGGTCAAGGGGATGATTTTCGGCGCATTTTTAAATCCCTGTTATCGAGCTCAGCGTGCGGCTTGGGATCAGGCTCCTCCACGAGATCGCCGGTTTATTGCCAGGATGGAGGGAAACATTAAAAAAAGGTCACGTGCTTCTCAGGCGAGTCGCCACAGCCGAGAGAAGTCAAGAGAAAAGCAAAGCAGAAAAGCAGTGTGTGAAGGTGATTAACCTGCAGCCTTTGAGCCCTGAGGCCATGCCCTTATCAGCACCGATAATCTCACCCTGCTAGAGAAGGTGGTGGCTATCTGGACCACCATAAAGGAACCACACAAGTAATACCTTCATAATGCTACTTTCTGTCACCTCCAGACCGAAGGGGGACCAAACCCATGAGGCCAGAGGATAACGGGCACCATAAAGTTAACCTTTGTCCTGGGCGGTCAAGGCGACATGATAAACGCCTGGCTACGGGACAACTGCAGAAGGGGCGGGGGGAGCGGGAGTGATCCGACGGCGATGGCAAAACAAGCCCGGCCAATGAGAAGACACTGGGGGCGGGGCAAACTAGCACTCCTTAATCCTGTTCCTTTTACAGCTGTCTAACTACCAAATTTTCATTCTGTTATGCACTCAAAGGATCGATTCAACTCACTGATTGCCTAAGGGAATGAATTCAACCTTCTCCCTCAGCAGCAACCTCGCCAGCAGATAGGAGATGGAATGCACGCATATTCACTGGCCTGCCAGAACAGACCGTGACCCTGCAGCGGCCTACTCAGGGAGCCGCAGGCGGCCATTGGTGGGTGACTGCCATGTGACCATGCTGGCAAGGGGTATCATAAGATGTGCTGCCTCCTCAGGTCCTTATCTTATCACCAGCATCAGAACCCAGAGAAGATGCCCCTGTCCACTCAGATAAGGTCTCTTTTACACCCCCTCCAGTGCCAGGCCCGGACCGCCCACTTCATGCAAGTATACAGTATCACCGAAAATGGTGAATGGGAATGAGAGGCAGGAGATTGCCAAAGCTCCTCTAGGAAACAGGATACAGGCACAAGAAGCGCTGTGTGTCTGAGGAATTTCTATACATTTCTTTAAAGATTTCCAAACAGCCGTGTTCCCTCCATTACTTGGGCCAATGCAAGCAGGAGCAGAATGGAAGGCCGGCCATTGGCAGCAAATTCAAAGTTCTTTTCTGAGAAAAGCACAGAAGGATTAAATCACTGCCTCGTAATTGAATAAAGGAAACTTTACTTGAGGTTAATGGCATGACCAGCTGGTTAGTATCAAACTAGGGAACAACTGGGTACAAATTGGTCGCAAGGGAAGCAACAGAAACCTTAAGTATTTGAAATGAGATTTAATTGTTTGGTTTAACCACAAAATAGTATCAATGACCTGAACCACACTGGAAACAAAATGTGTATTCTCCAGTGTAAGGCAGGATGTGATCTGACAAGCAGTTTTGTTTGCTGTTGTTAGAAGCAATATCACCATTAGAGGGCGCTCATAACAACATTTTATTAATGCAGGAAAAGCAATAATAGTAAAAAAAACTACACAACGTCCAATCCTCAGATGTAAATGCACTGCAGATAAATGTGGTTAAAGATACAATTCAAGAATTTATCATTTTGAACACATCCTGTATCTTTTAATAAATTCCTTCCATCCATCCATCCATCAAGTGTGTATCCGGTGGAGGGTCATGGGGATGAGGGCAACCTAGAGTCCGTCCCAGGCAGCACATACGAAGGGGCAGGAGCCCAAACTAGACAGGATGCACGGACACTCATATATACTCACACACTCACATATAACCAACTCAGAACCTCTAGTCAATGTAATCTTGCCCATGTCGGTTACTTTGGTTCTATCTCAATTACAAATATAGACTCATCGGAATTTATGATAAACCGCCAAAAACAAGCCACCCAGATGCAGTAGTAAAACTACAATAAGCTATACTTTATGTACAGTACTGTACTGCATTTGAATTATACACAGTTCTGTAATTTAATTTGTGCAGTACTATAATTTGAAAAGCATTTGAAACAGCTGTACTGTACTTTGAAAGACTAAATAAAATTCAGTACGTAGCAATGCTGTCCATTTTGTTACCTTATATCCATGCAATAAATTACAAAAAGTAATCTGTCAGACATAAGAGAAAAAAAAAAAAAGGCTATAACGACCATCCACGTATAGTAATCAATTTCACCCAGACAGATGCGATAAACTGTTTGTTTGCAAGAAATGTAAACTATTTTCTACTTTCAGGGAACTTGCTTTTTACATTAAAACTAAAATGTAACTTTCTCGTAAGACGTTTACATTTCAAGCGATTTGTGCTTTGATTTCAGTTGTCTTCAGTTAAACCATAAATGGTTCCTCCCTGTAAGTTTCCTGCAGTTATTTTAAAATCATACAGCTATACAGCCTTTCATTAGAAAAAATATAACAGCTTTAATAGTTCAACATAATTACAGTACAAACCTTCTCAAAGAAATACGGGGGCAAAAAAAAACAAACCAAAAAACCAAAACAAAAAAATCGTTCATTAATCGTAATCTAAGTAAAATGCTCAATTAATCGTGATTTTGATTTGAGGAAATATAGCCCAGCCCTAGCAAGAACCTTGCTTCTAACCATCCCATGTTACGGTAATACAGAATACCATAGTATTTTGGCTGTACCAAGCTACTTGGCAACAAAATTAGCCATTCAGAAAATATTGTTTTGTGGAGGACTCCCCTTGGCGGATTTTATCAGCAAATATCGTAACAGTGATGCATTCGAAAAAACCACTGCGATACCGCAATATAATGCATGATTGTATGAAAAATTATATACCGCCCAAGTCCACTGTCCTGTTGTTTCACTGGACCGCTCCCATGCAGTTAACACTACAGCAGCTGCATCTCCAAGCCTACTGGCCTGAAGGGCAAAATTTTTCATTTACATTTAGCTGGTTAGCTGGATTACAAATTTTTAAACTGTTTATCCTGGCTGATGTTTTACTGCAGCGATTAAGCTGCAGTAAAACTGGAGGGTGGAGGGTGCAAAAGAGAGACCCCCGTGCCGCTCGAACTGGGTCCATGTGCACTGACTGAACCTCCACTGTGCTTAACAGACATAATATATCACTGCTTTGTTAATGAGCACATTCATCTGCGAGGATTTAATTAAAGGCGCCGTCGGCCTAAAGCTCGCGAATGCCTGCTGGCTCCCGTTTGGCCGGTTCCCAGCTCTCAACCTGCCGGCCGGCTTAAGCGGCTCCCCTCCTGTGTGAAAACACACGGCCCGTGTCAACCGCATCGGGGGGCCGTGAACGGGCCACGCGGCCGAGCCAGCGTGGTCTCCAGCTCATTTGGGTCGGTACCCCCGTCAGGCACAGCCAAGAAAAGCGAGAGCAGGTGGACGGGGGGAAAGAAGCCCGCCCACATTCCGCATAGCGACAAACATAGAACCTTCTAGATCTGAGCGTAGCGCTCAACGAAAGTTATTCATCCTGTAATTAATCATGTTTGTCCAACCCACTGTCACACCGTTCGCAGATTTATTGGTTTAATTATGGCTAGTCATAATGTGTTTAGGGATGGAACAAGTGGGATTTAGTGTATGCACTGTGAGGGATGACTATTATTACAATTTCCCATAATGCAATGGCACTGGCAACCATTCCGACTTTGAGGAATGCAGGCCACCCCAGGTGTCGCTGGACCTTACTCCTGCACCACCGTAAGCCAAGACAACGCAGCAAGACTCTATTCAGCTAGCAGGCGAACTCGAGAAGAACTCATGGAGGGGAGGGGGCATTCAAACATGTGTGTTCAAGCTTTAAACAGGGTGGGGGCAGCTTCAGTTTAAGCTCACACCCCCGTGCACACATCACATTCTCCGGCTTTCCGAATTGCAACAATTCTGGAAGAACTCGGTTAGCCAGGTCCTGAAACCAGATGCATGGCTGATAAGAAGAACAATGTCAACAAGCGTAACCACAGATCCTCCTGATGACCTCACGCGATGTGCCACCGACACGCCGGGCCAGCTATCTCGCTTTCCGAAATCCACCATAAATGCTACGAGTCCCGGTGCCGAAAGAAGCCCGTGGAAAAAGCGAAGGGTGAGCTGATCCTTATCTGTGCGACGCTGGCCAGCTCGCAGCTCCTAACCTTCCTATCGTCGCGGCTCAAGGATGAGCGGCAAATAAAACCCTTTGCTCAGCGCCAGGAATGCGTCCCACGCTTTATGGAGGGCAAAGGTCGCAGTCAGCTGGCATTCAGAGGTCGGGGGGGGGGGTGGAATAATCTTATCTCCCATCGGCCATAAACATCGGGGACGGCAGGCAGGGAGAACGAAGATGCGGAGGAGGGGGGCGGAGCACTCGTCCTTCTCCTTTAACCCGATGACACCTGCATGGAGACATTCCTGTCACCCACATTAAATACAAGACACTCATGCTATGCTTAGGGGTGGAGTGGTTTAAGCCGGGGTGGGTCCAGTTTGCCCCTCTTCCCCCCCCCATCCCACCACAAGTGGGCAGCAGGCGGTCTGAAGTTTACAGGCTCAAATCATAGACAGACCCTTTATGACGCAGCAATACGTAATTCGGCACTGAAGAATAACCGTCATGCAGAAAGAACTGGCGCACAGAGATCGTATGAAAACAGAAAGGAAAGTGCACCCTGAATGGTTTGCTACTCATTAAGCACAAAGGAAGAATTTCATTTACACAAATGATACCCTAATACCACATCAGTAGGACGGCGCAGTTTGTATTTCGAAAATGAATGAAAAGACCAACCGACAGCCGGAAAATTAGGATGCCAACATATAACCAATGCAACCTGTTTACTGGGCAGACAGAATCAATCCGAAATTGTAGAATGGAATGTGGCATAAACAAAAGCTACATTCTGGTATATTTTCAAAAAGGAGAAAAAGAAAAGGGTTTTGTTTTATAACAGAGTAAAGATGAAATGCTTTCAACTTTAAACACTGTTTCAGTGGCATATAAACAGGGTTACCCCGCCCTGACCTTTCCACAGATGTGGCCCTCCTGCTCACAGCTGCAATGGAGCCCTCTCATGCTGTATACAATTTCTACTGAAAGCAGGGTTATTTGTTTTCGTTTTAAGTGTAAAAAGGCTCTGGAGAAACGGTCTGAGATTTATGCTGATAACTCCCATCCCAGTGCAAGGTCCCCCCAGTCCCAGCGACAGCTCTCCGGCTCAAATAGCACGTCCTCGTAATTTGCTGATAACGCAGGCCGGCCTTCGCCCCCCCCCCCCCCACAAACCTTGAAAACAGGAGAGAGCGAGCATGGTGGTTCCGTCAAAAAACTGAGTCCTCATTACAGAAGACGGCTGGTGAATCTGGCCTCTCTGCCTGCCTGCTGTTTCCGATGTTCCCCCGAAGCGACTGACATCCAGGCAAAGCCTTTCCATTATTTACGTCCGACAAATGCCTCTTTTTAATAGTGCTGTAAAGCTGGAGCAGAAACCAAGTATGAGGCCAGTCATGATTACTATACTGCATCGTTTTAGGCAACGCAGTGTTGCAAGTCGTAAAATCTTTTAGGTATTTGCTGAATTGTATATGCTCTGTATGACTTGTGTAAGTATTCAGTACTGTATAAATATTTAGTATAGTGTATGTATCAGGCTGTAGCAGCCCATAGTGGAGTTTGCATCATTTTGGCAGTATTCAGTACTATATATTTTGTACAATCACAGAGGCAGCGCAGTGGCTGAATCAGGTCCCGGCTATGTGTGCGTGCAGTCTGCACACCCGCTCCGTGGTCATGGGGCTTCTCCTCTGTTACTCTGCTTTCCTCCCACAGTCCACAAACCGGTGCCTTCAGACCGCCCTGGGTGCATGTGTGTGTGAGAAAGAGAGACCGCCAGCGACTGAGTCAGGGAGAGCTCGACTTCAGCCACGCCGGCTATCCTGGCCAAGATGAGTCAGCACTGAAGATGGATGGATGAATGGATCTTTTTTGACTTTTTTGCCGAGGGGGGGGGGGGGGTGGCGTAAGCATGTAGACAGAAACTAAAGTGCAGTTTCCAAGTACTGTGCGTCAAAACACTGGTAGCCAGCCGTTACTAGGCCATCTGGTCGTTTAATCACCAATTAACTACCGTAAACCGTTATCATTTTGTAGGAGCACCTTTGAACACGATCGGTGTAGAAGAATCTCGCACCATGGGAGACTGGGACCATAAAATTGGTGATCGGAGGCAGAAGATACCAGTTTCCTAGAGGCAGGGGTGAAGGCCGAAGGTTCTGAGAAGGAGATAAGGACGCAGAGCCTTATCCCACACGGTCCTGATGGGGACTCTGGGACCCCTAACGCCATGAAAGGTGCCCTCTTACACAACGCAAAGTAAACGCTGCTGTCGTGTCATAAACTACCGTTCAGAGGGAGCCTTAAAGAGGCGCGTCGTTTACGACGCCCTGCCGTGCCGTCCGCTTGTCTTTACACAGCCTTTTATAAGACTGGCTCCTAAAATCAAATGCAAATGTTATTGAATAAAAACCAAACATGAGCCACCGTGTTTCGGGGACGCTCACCTCCGACGACGGTCCGGAAGTCGCACGGCAAATGGCTACCGTAATATTTTATTGTCTTCCCCAGAGCGGCATAACACTGGCAACAGTTTTTAACTTTTGTACCACAACACGTTGAAGGGCATGTACTTGGTTTAAGCACCAGCATTACAAGTACTACAACAGGACTGTGATACTGTAACTTTCCCCCATTGGTAAAAATGGAATCTGATTTTTAATTACGGTAAAGCAGCGCAAATATTAAACAGTACTAGGAGTTACAGATGTTGATACAAGTTTGGAAAGACAATACATGCGAGGAGAAGCTAACAACTTCATGTCAGGGTGACACGGATCTCCAGCTGGAGCCTCAGTTCGTAATGGGACAAGTGCATGATGGGAAACCACAATAAAAAATAAAAAAATAAAAAAAAAGCGTGTTACTCGATATGGCATTAAGACAGCAGTGTTCCATTCTACAGCCGACCGCTGCCTCCACAGGAAGATGCACAATGAGACGCCGTTCCAAAACCAACAGGAACGGCCCTCAAAGTGTCAGAGGGAGATCAAGATCGCAATAAAAGTCTGCGTGAACCACCCGGGCGCTCGGACAGCTTTCAGCGGCGGTCGGGGAGCGGCGAGACGGCAAACGAGGCCCGTGATTTAATTTTACATCTTTGACGTGGGCAAAAGGGAGGCAGGCAGAGTGCTTGGAAAGCTCTTCAAAGCCACACACTAAACATTAGCAGGAAGACCTTCTCGGCAGAGTCGCTCATCTGAAAGAACAGGAACACGGGGGTGGAGGTTTGGGGGGGGGCCCCGTCCTGTTCAGAACCATGACCAGCACCGAGGCTCCTCGGTTGCCGTTTATCAGGCCGACCCATCTCTCCAGCACCGGGGACTGAAGCTGCGTTTGCTTTGAAATTATGGCTAATTTGGCACAGGGTGCCCGGTCCCACCAGGTCCAGATGACACGATTGGAGCTGTGAGGCTGGACCAACCTGCCCTCCAGCCCGATTTCCTCTCCTGGACAGTTCAGGAGCACGTGCACACTCACACGGCCCATATCTCAGTTCTAACATTTCAGCCATGAAGTACCTGTCTAAGTACAGGCCTTGCTGGTGATCCCTAACGCAATCCGGCTCTCCCAAGAGGCCACGGCAGCGAGGATGCCCCCCCCCCGCAACAGGCCATTTCAGTCCCAAGCCATTTACCATTTGCAAAGTTCCAAGCCGCGAAACAAATTGGCTTCCTACTGGTACAAGGAGGAGTGAGGGGGGGAAGCAATAACTTGGAAAATGCATTTAACAAAAATAATGAGTTTCATTCCTGGGCTGCCTGTGGCACGCAGCTCTGTTAGGTCCGGCAAGCCTCTAAATTACGGGTTGCAACATTCCACCAATCAGCACTTAGCCCTCCAAAACTGAGAGAGCTGATTGGCAGTAAGAGGTTTAAGTAGTTTTCAGAATGAACACTATACACATTCAGAACAAAATGCTGATTTAATTAACAGTCACTTCTAAAATAATCATGAGAACAGCTATATTCATAAATGAATCATGGCAAAATTAACCGGTACTCAATAATAAACAGCATGCTGAACTGGGGTGACACATTAAAGGAATATTTTTTTAAATGGCAGAAAAATGGAGGATCTTAATGCCCGAGACAGTTTGTGATGGAGTGAAACGCTATTATACAAAAAATTTCATCAGCCTGACTGCTGACTCTGCGGTACATCAAAGCAGGGAACCCGACCACCAGCCGGGGCAAGTTCTGCATTTCCTGCCCTGGTAGGTCTGTTCTCAACAGGCCACCACACTGCCAGCTAATTGAAACCTCATTTGGTGACACAGGATCAAATTCACCCCCACTCCCCAGTTTTAGCCAAATTAGTGCAGTGTGGAACCTACCAGACGCTGGTTATCACATGACAGGTCGACGGCGCTACCTGACAGTGAGATGGGGAAGTGTGGGGGGTGTGAATGAAGATCTTGACAGTGAGGGGGCTGACAGGAGCTGCCCCCATCTAAGCTCACGACAAGGCCGACTCCCCAACCAGTATGCTACCTCTACCTGAGCGTGGCAGGGACCAACAGTCTCCAACTTCCACTGTCACTTCTACCAACAAATACCCCACGGTCACAGGAAGGTCACGGGCATCAGGAAAGCGCTGCACTGACACGGCTGTAAAGTAGCCAGAGTTATGAAGAGGTCTCGACCTGAGGGGCTCGTCCGGCCCACGTATGTCATCGGTCGGGGCCCACAGAACCATCGGGGGCCTTGCCTCTGTCCCCCCGCACAGCCAATGACCCAAGGTTAAGAAAACAGGCCCGGCTATATCAGCAAGGGGGAACATGCTCAGAAGGAGCAACAAACGGTCTAAATTTAGAGGCAGGGCAGCCCCCCGGGGGGTCGGGCTGCACATCAGGCTTGTGACAACATGGAGAAAAGTTTTAATGCTGGAGGCTGATCCACTGCAGCCACCCGTTCCCCCCCCCCAGTTCTCCAGCGAACTATTTTCATCACGAGTAGACATCTCTAAGAAACTGAGGTCTTACCATCTGTCATATTATTTTTTAACTAAAATGTGTTATTCTATTCACTTTTCCTACCATTCTTTTTTCTTTTTCACCTCTAAAACACCATCCCTTTGCACCAACTTCCTGGTGAGATCTGCACTGCTATAAGCTTTAATATTAACAGATTAATATTAATAATAGCTAATTGATAACAGAAGGGGTAGACCTGATGAACATAGTACTGTAGTACTGCAATGCTATATCATTTCCGCTGTTTCACTTTAATGTGGAATACTTTGGAATCCCCCCCCCCCTCCATTTCAGAAACGTTCCGGTGCATGATGACAGGCCGTTGGTTGACGTCTTGTTTATAAAGACCGGCTGCAGACAGAGAGAGATTTACGGCCAAGAGCAGGACAGCAGCTGAGCATGTAACAAGTGGGGTGGCTGAGCTTGTTTTAATTTAATCTACCGTTCCCTGGCACCGCGCCCCCCCCCCCCCAACACACACACATACATACACATCAAGGGAGTAAGGCCTTGTACAGTTCTGTCAAAATACTCGTGCTGCAAGGAACAGCAGAGGATTGAAAGGGATGCTAAGGAAGTGGAAGACTGCAAAGAAGAAGAGGGATGAAGAGGGACAAAAGGAGAAGCAGGAGAAGGTGAAGATGGTTAAGGAGAAAGTAAAGGAGGAGGAGGAAAAGAAAAGGAGAAGCAGGAGAAACTGAAGATGGCAAGGAGAAGGTAAAGGAGGAGGAGGAAAAGAAAAGGAGAAGCAGGAGAAACTGAAGATGGTTAAGGAGAAGGTAAAGGAGGAGGAGGAAAAGAAAAGGAGAAGCAGGAGAAACTGAACATGGTTAAGGAGAAGGTAAAGGAGGAGGAGGAAAAGAAAAGGAGAAGCAGGAGAAGCTGAAGATGGTTAAGGAGAAGGTAAAGGAGGAGGAAGAAAAGAAAAGGAGAAGCAGGAGAAGCTGAAGATGGCAAGGAGAAAAAGCATGAGGAGAAGCTGAAGCAGGAGATGCTGAAAATGGTAAAGGAGAGGCAAAAGGAAAAGCAGGGAAAGCTGAAGATGGTGAAGGAGAAGAAGCGTGAGGAGAAGCTGAAGACAGAACACCATCAAACAGCACCAATATCACAATGAATCCGTACTAAAGCAGTCAAAAGCGGATGGGAGAGATGACCATTCACAGCGACCCACTGCTGGGGAAGGGCTGCAGATGGTGCTTCTACTCAGCTGCACAAAGGGCATGGAGACTGTGTCCTGGGACTGAAGCACTGTGTACACCAGGAGAAACCTTCCCATACAGTCAGCGGCCCTCTGCTTTCCCCCAAACAGGGACCATTCGTTCGGGAGTTCTGGGAAGGATTGGGGATACCGTGCCTCTTTCCACAATACAGATCCGAAGAGCAGTGACACTTACAGATTCAATATACGGGCCCGAGACCTCCAACACGGATAATTTAAAATCGGAAGCACTGTTGCAGGATGTTAAGGGAAAGGGTGAGAAAAGATGAGAACGTTATTGTTCATAAGCTTCCAAAGGACCTTTGAAACCCAAAAACAAAATCAATTCTATTTTTGAGAGTAAATATAAACTAAGCAGTCATATTAAAGAAGCCCCTCACAATTACAAACACTGAGAGGTGGGATCTGAATCAGATCAGTGTGGTATGTTTACGTTTCCATGTCTGCCTTTCCCAAGTGGATCTGGCAAATTAACTCGCAAATCGGCCAGTAGCCAGACGCAGGCTGGGAAAAGCTCACATTAACCAAAAACACTCACCGACGCTGTCTGTTTTTACACCACCTAATAAGAGTGTCATAAACATGGCAAAAGACCAGCCGGTTCGGTACCATAAAAACCGGGCCGGGCCACACAGCGATCCGCATTAGGCGGGTGGGGCTTCAACACCCTTCCATCACACTCGTTTATCACCCCTCGCGTCACCCCTCTGATGCAGCTTTTCCCCCCCAAAATCGTTCCCCGTTTGCGGTATTTCGAAAACAAGCTGAGGTGACTCACTCTCATCTCCATCATGATTAACTGTGACTCAGCGCAGATGAAAAGCAGACGACCTACCGTGCATGAAAGCTTAAGATCATAAAACACTATTTTGCAATTGTTTTTAGGAAAGAGAGGCACCATGGATGAGTGGGTTCTGGGAAAGGCTGCAAGCCAGGAGACTCACCCTCATTGGGTGGATGTCCGCATAGGGAGGCTTGCCCTCCGCCATCTCTATGGAGGTGATGCCCAGGGACCAGATGTCCGCCACGCAATTGTACCCGATCTCCTGGATCACCTCTGGAGCCATCCAGAAGGGCGTGCCGATCACTGTGTTGCGCTTGGCCATGGTGTCCTTCACAGGGAAAAGAAAGCACACGCGTCATGGGGGAAGTTTCCGGAAAGAGGCGACGGGGAGAATGAGAACCTGATGAGCGCGAGGTGCCAGCACCGGGTAGCCTGCGAAATGCATCAGGCCGCCGCGGATTACGGCGCTCTGAGTCGCGGACGCCCTGCAACGATAAGCCTTGATGTGCTTCGCAGATCCGCTGGCTGAGACCAAAAGAAGGCCCGGTTGTGTTAAACTTGGAGCTCGGAAAAAATAATTTATTGTGTAATATATATATAGTGGCTGCAATAAACTGAAAAGGCGTTCAGAGCCACGGCCCGCTTCGGGTCTTCAGGACCACGGTCCTGCAGTGTTTCCAGGTCTCCTTAAATCACCAAGTGCTTAGCGGGGCAGCTATGCATCCAGGAGGTGCAAACACTACACGGTCGGGGACGTGACTGGGAATGCTCGCTGAGAGCAGGGCGCCCCCAACAGGCCTGGCAGACCACATTTCAGGAGTCTGCCTTTCTTCTTTATCGCAAAATTCTTACCCGATTTGTCAAATTACATCCGCCATTCTCCCCCTCTTCTAACCACTCCTAGCCTCATCCGCCCCAGCCCCACTCCCCGTGTTGCTCTGGTTAGCCCTTTATCAACGGCTCCATCATAACCGGATTAACCGAATCTCCAGGCACATTTGAAATTGGAGTCAGATCGTTTGCCATCTACAAGCTCCAGTACAGTAACCGGAACTCGTAGCAGTGGTACCGGGCAAGGCGACATGGATCAGCTCCTACTTCCTGTACAGAGGATCAAAATGCACGTAACTTTTTCCCCTTGCCCCCCCCCCCCCCCCCCCCCCCCCCCTCCCC
>JAODLC010000140.1:10354622-10372648 GCA_026781145.1 Hippopotamyrus pictus
CTGCTGCTGTCCCCACTACCGAGCGTCCAATTCATGGAAAACAATGTTAAGGTTTTAGGCCAACTACATTATTATTATTAATAATAATAATAATAATAATAATAATAATAATGCCGCCAAGTGAAGAGGATGAACCAGTACAGCGCAGACGCTACTGGAGACACCGGCTCGACTCTTTTGCTTTTACTACCGCGTCAGAAAGGCAGGCGCCGATGCGGCCGACGGCCGGGAGGAAGACAAGACCTCCGGGACACAAAGAAGCGAAAGCTGCGGCCACTGGCGGCGTCACGGCCATTGTAACTGTGATAGACTGAATTTAACGCAAATAGGACTGTCTTTTTAAAATACCAATCCCGCAAAGCCGACTGCATTAAAAAGGGGGACATGATACAAATGGCAGGGAGGGACGCATAAAGGATCACAACACTGGACAAACGAAGTTCAGCCCGTCGCACGAGCAAATGTGGGTTCGCCGCTTTTATCACCCACCTTTTCGGCGCTGACGGCTCCATTTTTTTTAATCTTAGGAAAGGGAAAAATAGTCCTTTAGACACCGCGATGCTCCACCCTGAAATATAAAATTAAGAGGGATATTACTGCCAACTCTAGTCAAGTTTCATACTCGGTTGCCCAGCTGTCTCGTTGGTGACAATCCCATGACGTAGGCGGCGCGCGCTCCCGAACATGCTGCTCCATGGGGGACGGCCCTCCACGCACTAATCTCTTCTGATTGGACAGTGGTTCCTCTAGTTGTCCCCCTATTGGACAATATAGGCATCTACCCTCCACTTCCACCCACTCTTCCGTGGCTGTAGGAAGTAAACATGTGCGAACGTGGGGCATTATGGGTTAGCGTGGTGAGGCGTAACACTCATTAAACACTCATAGCCTTATATGCTCAGCACCATCCAGTATTTAAGATGTTGTTTTATTATTGTTTTTACCTTGTCAAAGCGTTTAAGCAGTTTGCACTTATTGCTATGCAAAGCATACGTGTGGGAGTGGATTCGCGAGGCATTAATTAAAAACATAACGCTGGGTGATGGGACATTTTGGGATATTAAGTGCGTTTATTTCCTTGAGATCAGCCAGATACATTCATCGTTCCATTCATACGTTTACCTTTCTGTTATCTTGAAGATAAGATGTCAGTCTGGAAACTGATTGGATCTGTGCACTTTCTAATGCAAATTTCGAGACGCTTAAAGTGTAGGTGGGATTTTAAGAACTGTTCATTTTCCCATTGTGTCGACCAGTCTGCTCTTACGCGCTAACCTGCGATCGCAAGTACTTTTACCGTTCTTGATTAGTCTTAAAAAAAGTGCGTTCCTGGTATTATTTTCGAATTATTATAATTGTCCGCCAAACCTTGCTTTGGGTATGTGCAATTTGACATTTAACAGTTAATAATTGTTAAAATTACTACAGACCTATATGCACAGAATGGCACAGTTCCGTGCGCATGCGCAGACAACGTTGTCTCTGGACTGGATAACATATACCACAGGGTACGTGAATTCACGAACATAGTAAGAATAGTTTGGAGATGCGTTTGCGTAATCACGTTTTTAACAGCGGCAGTAAACCCATACAACACGGTAAAAGTACGAACACAGTGGGCACCGGGTTTGAACCCCCGACCAAGGAGTTATGCATCCATTACATAATTTATTGCATCTGTTGATAAATGTATTTCGCATTTGACAGATGGACAGACTTATGACAGAATTACTTGACTGTTTATTACTCAAACATGTACAGTTCTTCACAGTATTTTAATCATGTATCCACCTTCTTACTGCTTATCCTGGTGAATGTTCTTGAATATTTAATTATAGGGTTAAATTTACAAATACTTAAATGCACTGTAAAATATCTTATTTTGATGATCGTTAAATGTAAATTGAACTTAAAAATGTATGTTTTGTGGTCAGCATGGTGGCTCGCTGGGTAGACGATATTGCTTCACGCTCCCAAAGGTCGAGTGTAAACCTGCACTGCTTGTGTGATGCATGGTCGCACGTTTTCCCTTCCAGTCCAAATACATGCTATTAGACTGTTTGGCATAACGCCCATAATGTAAAATTGAGTGTGTGTATATATGTGCCATTTCATGGACTGGCACCCCATCCTGGGAGGTTCCTGCGCTGTCTTGCATGGGCTCTCAGCGCCCGTGTAACCATGGTTGGTGGCTGGAAGGTTGATGCATGAAATTCGTCTGACAACATGGACAAACGGCAGTTTTTATTATTTAGTGTCACAATCTCGAATTTAAAAATGCAGACAGGTTGATTCAAATTGGTTATTTTGCTTGCCGGGAGCAGAAATATCATTTTGTTATACAAATCATAGGTATACATGTCCCTTTCCCATGTCCTGTACCGAATTGTCCCTATCAACTTTTTCACGGTAAGATCATCAGAGTAGAATTAAAGGTAAAACGTTTAACTGCTGAAATTTGTTGTGCGAAAGTAAGGGTGAGTCCCAACGGCGTTTCATTTTCTTCCTTGTCTGTTTCAGTAGCGCATTGTTGTCCTTATTAAAGTTCACGGAGGAGACGAGGGAAGGAAGCTATTAAACTAAATACGTAGCCTACTGAAACCTACCCTGATATGCAAATTCGTGCGAGGTTTGTAACTCCCAGTAGCAAATGGGAGCGTGCAGCCGCGCGTGAGGGGAGTCCAGTGAGTGATTACCAATATCGTTCGATTTGTTAAGCCATGATAGATTTGTTAAGATAAGTGCACATCGTGCGAATTTCAAATTATTATGTTTGGTATAATTATGCACGTGGTACGGTGTCAGTGGAATTTTTCTTGACATCACAAAGCATCTAGCGCAAAGCGAGCTTCATTCGTTTTTACATTAAACGTTCTCTTAGTTGGCAATAAACTATATGTGTAATAGGTTGTGTTCTTTTTATGTAAAAGCCCCTTAGTATTCCTTTCCCCCAAATAGTTTATTATTGAATGTTACATTTGTAGTGCTTTTCAAGGCATCCAAAGCACTGTGTCCTGGCCACTCTTTCAAAAGGTGCTGAGAAACATTTCATAACCTCAGAGAGTCAGAACCTCGTTCTTACATCTCATCCGAAGGGCAACATCATTTTTACAACAGTGTCCCTATCGCTGCACTGCAACCCACACAGGCCAAAGGACACACTAACCTGTGGGTCACACCAGCACTGCCTTCTTGGTTGGTCTCCCATCCAAATCCTGACCAGCCCCAAACCTGCTTAGCTTTAGGGGGGGGTCACTTAGTCTGAAATGCAGGTGATATGGCTGCTGGTCTACCGTTTGCTTGTTTTCTTTCATTTTTTACATTGGTTTTAAAATAGTTGTCCATTTTTATAATTTATTTTGAAACCTTATTTTTGAGTAAGCTATTTTTTGGTAAATCTGCCTAGTTAGGGTTGCAATTCTGTTGTAATGCTCAATTAATATCTTTGTATATTCAGTAAATAACTATTTTGAAGTGTGTGTGTGTGTGTGTGTGTGTGTGTGTTTGTGTTTGTGTTTGTATGTCCCCGCAATCTGGTAAAACCTGTTACTTTTTAGGTTGTGCAGACATTTTTCAGGTCCTCACAACATAAACCCCAATGTTATTTAAAAAATATTGCCAAAAGTCTTGTATTTTGTTTGGTTACCTATGGTTAACGTTAGGGCTGGGTAAAGGTTAAGGTTAATATAGTTAGGATTAATATTATGCCCATAAAAATGAATGGATGGTGTGTGTGTGTTTGTATTTGCATATGTGTGTGTTTTCATGTGTGTGGGTGTGTTTGGAGGTTGGGGAAGGATTTGCTCCCTACCAATGCTGAAACCAAACCTACAGCCTTGTCATTTTGGCCAGAAACTTGTCAGAACATCTGCTCCTGTTAGACAGACAACAAGAAACTTAACCTAAAATGGTTTCCGTATAAGCAGTTAAATTTTGGAACTAAACAGATTTGTTAGCATTCAGTCACTGTTGTTCAATCACCTTGCGAAGCCTCAATCAGCTCATCTGCAAATCCTCAAGGCAACTGCAGCAGACACTGTCCTATGCCCACCCATTCAGCATTCACAGGGAGCGATACAGTAACACAAAAACGATTGTGTCTCACAGGTATGTGTGTGGATGGTTAGATCAGTTACAGGAAATGTACTGTTGGCAAATAGATTTTTCTTCCTCTTTGTCCATTTGAGCTTCGTAATGCCACGGATCATTTAAAAACAGAAAATAATATATGTTGTTGAGTCTGTAGTGTGATTTTGTCTCCAAGTGAATTGTTATGGGACTAGCCCACCTGATTTTCTGCCGGCCCACCCAGGCTATCATTTCTGGCTCAGCTGTTGCTAAGCCAAGCCACGTTTAGGGAGAAAAGGATCATCCTGAGTCCTAGCCGAACCCAAAATTCTAAAATAGACTTCAAGTGGAGAACACTAAATATCAAAAGGTCGGTTCGATTGAGACATATAAGGGCCTTATTTCCATAAAAAGGCATCCATTCCTAAAACGTGTCTTTGGACGGGGGGAAGACAAGCAGGCTCCATGTATAGCACATGGGCAGAAGTCAAACAGTGGTACATTTAGAACTCGCATGAGGAATGGAACAGAAATCTGCTAATAGTAAAGCCATGCTAGATACAGAGCTAATTCCAGCCACGTGGACATGTTGTCACGCACAATGTCAGTGAAGTATTAAAGAAAAAAAGTATACACTTCTTGTCTGTAATTTATTTTCTTTCATATTTTTGGGTATGATTTCTTCTAAAACACTTCTTCCAATAATCCTACGTATGTTGGTTTATATAACTTAGAAAATGAACAGGTGCAGCGTCTGAGGGAGAATTTATTCTAAGTACAATCTTTTGATCGTACTTTTGACGTGCGCCAGGAGAAAAGTCCCGGTTTGTTGACACTTGTGACATGATGATATCCATTTGGGTAGTGCTAGACAGCGCATAATTAACCACCACTGTCTGGAAACAGCCATCTTCTGTTTTGGAACATACAGAAACCTTAACATATTGTTGAGAATTTCTGGTTTCCTGCACATGGGTGTGGGCAGTTATCCATGTCAGTCTGTTTTAGGTTCATGACTGTATTTTTGCACCGTGAAGTTGATGAGATGTTTTTACATTTGCCTTTCGGAGCTGTTTGGTCAGCGTGGTTCTCTTGGTGTAAGAAAGACGGCCGATGTGTGCATTAACATAAGAGGTTCTCTTTGATCCTTGGCTAGAAACAGAATATTATGTTTCCAGCACTGACATCTGGCTTACTGTAGTGGTTAAGGAGTTAAACTTCGTGTTTCAAACAATATAAATGTATAACCATCCTTGAAAACATTAAATTATTGCTAATGCTGAAGAGCAGGCTGTATATAACATATGGCTGACACTTTTATCCAAAGCGGCACGCAATTCAAATCATTTTACAGTTGGATATTATATTGGAGCAATTCAGGTTAGGTGCCCTGTTCAAGGGTTCTAAAGTAGGTCCCCTCCTGAGACATGAGCTAAATGCCTTATGCTTAACGCACGTCATTTAACCACTTTGTTACCCAGCTGTCCCCTAAGAGAAATGTATCTGAATTCACTACCCCTGGAGGTCTCCCTTTGTACTACATTCAGAGTTTGCCACGTCTGACATTCTCGTCATTTCAAACCACGGCTTTGGAGATTCAGAGCCAATCAGAGGCATGTGCTGTCCTTACAGAGCATTCAAAGACAGACGGCAAGCAGAATTCAGAAACGAAGTAACTGAACTGCTGGCAACTCAGCCTGAATATGAATTGATCACAGTGGTACATGTAAACACCAGCCCCAACCCCTGGTTTTGAAATGGTGGCCAATTCGAAGAACACAGACCACAAATGAGAAGATATTAATGATGTTGTAGACTGTCAGTCGGAAATGAACGATTTCATGTAGCCAGTATATTTCCGATTTGTTTTCAGAATTACGAGATTGCAGGATATTCAGATCCTTTTGTGTAAGTACAAATAAAACACACAAAAGTCATTGAAATGTTTTAATTGGTCACAATGCTCCCAATCCCTGATAATGGACATGCTCAGACACATAGTTTTGTATATTAAAATACACACATCTCTGAAGTATTTATCCTTTTGTAAAAATTATGAGATTTATGATCTCGCTTGTCGTGTGCAAATAACAGCAGTTACATCTTCTTTCTTTCTGCTCTGATTAATCTGGCAGAAGTGTACAAAAATATATTTTTATTACACCCATAATTCTTTGGTTATGAGTCAACTGCAACCCTTGAGCCGCATAATGATAAACACAGGAGACACTGGAGATGAACAATGCTCAACCAGCTTGGTTTTGCTATCTGGAAGCAAGTAACTGCAAGACAGGGGCATTTGATGTTCATCTCAATTACCGTGCGACAAAACACCAAAGTGCACATTTCTTGCAAAAGTGTATGAAAAATAATACCTAGAGTAAAGAGGAACACTGAAAATATTCCATGACAAGAAAAGTTCAGAAAAACATTCTTGGAAAAAAAAAAGCATCAAAGATTGAAAAAGTATGATATGAGGTGTGGTGAGGGGGGGGCTTCAGAAAAACCAGCCATTGTGAGAGAGATCTGGGCAGGATGAGTGAGGGTGTAGGTGCAGAGCAGGGGGGCTTCAAAACCACAGCAGGTTACATTAACTTGCCGTCGTTACCGCTGAGGACCTGACATCCTGTCAAGTCTCGCTCACTTGAAGAGAAGCAGCCAAGTCTGGAACCAAGAACGCAAGCCTACGTCAGTGAAAAACAGACCTTAGACATCATCAGAAGTTATGGGCGAAACGCTTGCATGTACAAGAACGATGTGCCTCAGGTAAAATTCTGGGATTTTTTTTTATCAACTTTCTGTGAATAGAGATCAAATTATTAGAATCTATCTGTAGAACGACAGTCAATAAATAACACGAAGAGCAATTCGTTAATTCCATCTAACACTTCCTAAATTCTTGGTTTCTCGTCACTGAAAGTGACATTAACTCATTTCAGATCCTAAAAGTCAATCTTACCATCTACTAAAGTGCAAATGAATCATTATTCAAACCAGGTCTGCACTTTCAAATGGCATAATGTCCACGTTTAAGAGTGTGTTGAGGTCGGTCTAATTTCACCTGCCAGATTTTAGTTTCTTTTTATCATTTGTGTAAGGCCTCAGCGCATCACGTCGTCAAAACACGACGTGGCTTTGACACCCAGCAGTCACCATCCAGCCTTAATAGAATAGCAATAAGAGTAACAGGAAGCGAATGCGGTCATTTAAATAGACCTTGTGTGGATTATTTATGGGTCAAGTGGAGAGCAGTGACTGAGAAGCAGGGCACAGCGCTGCCGTGCATTGGGACACAACAGAGCCGGAAGCTTCGCTTCTCCGAGCCATGAACCCGAATCTTCCTGCATGTCCGGTGGGTGCCGAGGAGCTTCATACATCACACCACAGGACTGGTGGTTTTGGTGCAGACACCATCTATGCTTTTGGCGGAGAAGTGCCACATTACAGAGCAATGCCTACTGCATCACACATTCAGGATGACTGCAGCTGTAGCTGGTACTTAAATAGGTTTTATGTAACATTTTTTGTTGGTTTTATAAAAAAAAAAAAAAAAAAGCAACAAAACAATATTGTACACAGAGTGAACCCTGGACTTCTTCATTTGCAGATTTGGCTACTACGGGTAATCAATTAAAAAAAAAAAAAAAAAAAAAAAAACCACAGAGCAGCAAAATTTTCATTTTCTCTTAGCTTAGATCTTAGCTTGTTCGCTAAGTTCATGTTAACAATTAGCATCGGTTAATATGCATGCGCATTCACGTGCCCTTAATTTTTGCCGAAGCTCGGCGCCATCTGCAGAGAACGGTTTAATTGATCAGGTTTCTCGGGGCGATAGTAGCGGTCACGTCCGTCTGTGATTAGAGGTTGCGGTCCGTCCAGGGTCACCCACACGCTCAGCGACTGCAGTTACTGATCTGGGGGGGGGCTGGATGCGGTATTAGCGTGTAGCCAAGCTGAGTGCCGGGGCGTGTCTGCTATCTGGAGCGGGACAAATATATATTCCGTGTAGCGCAACTCCAGCAGTCCAACCATGTAATATTTCTGGGAATTCTCGGTGAATATTCCGCTAAACATCTTTGTTAAACTTTCTTTTCTTAAGTTTTGTTAATATGCTGTACGCCGTGTCTGATAAGATCGCGTTGAGATGATGACCCACGCGCAAGTTAATTCCACTCATGTTTTAGTGTGTTGACTGTTACTTTTAATTGCTTTGTAAAAGACAAAGGCTAACATAAGATGATGACATTAGGCAGACAGGTTATATGGAAACGGTGAACGGGAGTGTATCATGTAATAGCGCTATTATCTGTTTCTTTTAACCCTAAGATCTGTTTTGCGCCGCTCATCTTCGCAAGCGTCTGTGCGGTGGGTGCCGTAATGTGCACGTTGAAAAGGTCAATATTGCTTTCGATATTTGTAAAAATGTAAGTGTTACTGCATGCGATCAAAACAAAGTTGAAATGTTTTTTCGAATGGATGTTGGGTATCAGCTTGCATCATGGAACATAACTATCATTACTTCTTTTCTGTTGTTTATTTAAACAAGATTTCTTTTCCAGTATCTATACCTTCTCATTTCTAGTACTTAGTCGAAAACATTTTACGTATCACTTCCTACCTACCTCACATTTCTGCTTAAATGTCTAAAAATACAGACCATTTGCTTACCTTGTATAATAACTATAAGAAATATGTAGAAATATATAAAAATAAACAAAATTAAAAATTCTCCAGGTATCTGTTATTGTAATGCAGGCTTGTCGTCGAGGTTAAACGTCATATTTTGTTGTATTATGATGTTAATTAAATAACGGTTGCATCAAATACCTAATTAATGAATAGTTTATTTGTAGCATCAGAACCCGGAAAGCTGAACCTGAACTCTTATACTCTGCGTAAATATTAAAACAGAATAATGCTATGTTATGCATTATATACAATCGCCTCGTTTTAACAAATAATACAAAAGTTCGCCCCCTTCCCTTTTTTGTTCTAAGGTTTTTCAAATACTTCAGTAAAGGCTGTTCATATTTTCCACTTTTTTAGAGGTAACTGAAATAATGTGTCTAAATAAAGAGAATTTTACTTGCTAAGTTTATCAAAGAAGTAAGACTTCCACTCCCTGAACTGGGTAAAAGGTTATAAGACGGCTGGTTGGGTAATATCATAATCTCGAATGTATATAAACAAAATGCCATATAATGCAACAATATAATCATGAGACAACATGTCTAATTGTTATCTAAAATGATCGTCATATCACCTTTTTCAATTGAACTGAATCATACTTTTTAAAATAGATTTAAAATATTTCAATGCTTTGTGCGTAAGAGAAGGGGAATTAATAGGGGTGGGACTGGAATATTCTCCGTTTTCTATAATACGTCAAGGATACCATGCAAGCAAATTAAAGTACACTAGCAGTAGTCTGTATCTGGATAACAAGAATTCAGTTACAGTTTTAAAATTCCCATCATGTAAGAATTATGTACGAACGTCGCTCATGGAAGTTTTTTTTTAATAATTTTTGATATTATTTAGCTATAGGTCTTCCGAGCAATTGATGTGGGTTTGTGGTTTTTTTTTCCATACTGTACATGAAAATGACAGTACTCAACCGTGTCTTGTGTCAGAAACTTAACGATCACAACCCGAAGCACGAAATATATCGATTCACTTTTAATGGGGAACGGGCAACATTAATTAAGGCTACATTAAACGCAATAAATTGCCATTCCTATATTAAAGTCGTAACCAGCATAAACTATTTTCCATTTAAAAGAATGTATTTACTCATAATGTTGGTAAATGGTAAAGTTAACGGATTCACAGCAGAAGACACAACAATAGTTCACTGTTTAAGCTTATAACCAGACAGGCGCAGTAGAAAAAATATATTTATTTAATAGAATCCATTTTATATACGATCTTATTTATGGTCACAGAAAACATACTGCTATTATTATTTCTTTTGGTCAATTCAATTATCCCACACCCACACAACCCAATGGTACATCGATCAAAGACTTTTCTTAATAAACATACATAATTAGTACCTAGCACAAAACGAAATAAAGATCTAAAAATCAAGATGAGTTACACTTCTAAACACGATAGCAGTTTGACTTACCAGACTATAATGATCATGGCGTTTCACTTTTATGGAGATCGAACAAATCTTACCAGAAATTACATGAACGATGTCTGTTGAGAAAAAAAAAAACTCTAAAAATAGTTAATTCCTTGCTTGTTTTTTCTTCTTTTGTCGTCGGTAGGCGGCGCTATATACCCGATTTTCGGTCATCGCAAAAAATCCGTTTACAGATGTGCTGCTGCAGGTTGCTCGGGTTCCATCCTTTACCAGCTAGCAATTTATACCGAGGAATGTACCTTGGATCAGAATTTACATTTTAAACACAATGAAGGATGGCTCTCGTTTTGGGAATCTTATTCTTACGAATTATGCCACTTTCGAAATCCTGCTATATGCAGCTAATTCGGTGAGAACAGACAGTGCTCAACTGATTGTATGTTCTTTAGTCTTGGTCATTTAATGAATATTTCATAATCTTTCCTAAAGCATTTTGCTTTAAACGAACTAGACATTCTCTCATTTCGTGTTAGAAATGTTCCAATATAATCACATTCGTTTCAGATTTCATATTCCCTGCAATTTTAATTCATGCATCAGAGCAGACGAATCGTTCAAAAGAAGGTGTGATAAAACTCGAACAATCCCTACATAGGCTTCTCAGGCTTTTTGATACACTAGCAAATGATACGTTCTGGATTTTCCTTTCAAAAAACGATTAGTCAGCCATGGATTAGCGAGAACTGCAAACAAATGCGGAATTGATTAACAAAGATTTTACAGTGTGTTCAAAAACAAGAATTCATCTATAGGTAATTCTTATAATTATTTTATTTTAATGTGCTTTAAACACCACATTATCATTTGTACACAACTAAATGAATGGGTTTATTTCCCTCGATAGGTAAGTCGCGATGTGTGTTGAAGGAGTACCGTTTTCCAATTCACAAATTAGTTGACATTAAATGCTTTAACATTCCATATGTTATTCATATAATTTTATATTGACTTAATCGATAGCTCTCACTGCCTTGTTATTTTATTTAAACTCCATAATTTTCTAAGTAATTATAAACAATGCCGTAATTAATCTGACGATAAACATATTAAATAAATAACAAAACAATAAAAATGCCGCAATGTCAAATGCTTCGTACATTGTAAACACTTTCCAAATGTTTCCCATAATCTCAATGAAATTGACCTCAAATTCAATTTAATGTTCAATCACCATCTTACAAACATACAATTTCATGTTTGACTAACTATTAATAAGAAAACCATATACATTTAATTGATTGCATCGGATCAGTGATTAAATATATTTATAAAAACATTGAAATGTATGTTTTATTTGTGCACAGACAATTCTACGTCATTTTAAAGTATATTTTTATTGGTGTCCTTTAATGCTTTTTGTAAAACAAATTTGTTCTTAATGGAAGAAACACGCAAAGGTATGTGTGCGTGTATATAATATGTACATACGCTCGCCACAAAAAAGATGCAAATGAACGATTTTTGTTGCAAAGATAGAGAGGCGAAATAAAATAGTTATCAGTATAAATATTCTGCAAAGATTGTTTCTTCAAACATTCGCAAGCTCTTTGGTTTTTGTTGTAGGTTTATTTTTTTAAAAACCAGCAAATACTGAAATAAATTAAGCTATTCTCGCTTATAAAAACGTTATGTATATAATATATATATATATATATATTATATTTATATATATATGCAAATACACACACATACATGCATACATACATACACATACAGCAATGTGTTTTAGGTAGTAACAAGCAAAGGCAATAACATTATAGCCTAAGAATCTACAAAGGACATCCATTGTAAATAATTTTCCAAGGAAAACGCTAAAACACGATTTTAGAACCTATGCCACTTAATTTGTAAAGCACAAAAAAGTAATTCATGGTGAACAATTCCTTGAAACTTTAAACATCCGCTAATGGAAATGAGCTGTCATTCATAAGACATTTTTGTTATCTTATAATTTCTCCAGCAAAGCCGAATCCTGAAAAAAAAATTAAAGTGGCGATTTTAAAGTGTCAGTTGCAAGCTGAGCTGAACGATGTCCCCTCGAATTGTAGTTGCTATCCAAACACAAATAAACAGAGAAGAGCATTGGAGTTAATCACTGGGAGAGGGCGTGTCCTAGGGCGGGATCGCTACGCCAGTGCCCGGAGCCCTAAAAAGTGAAGGACCTGCAGCCCACAGCTCGCATTCAAGTCCGCCTCAAAGAGAGCACGCGACTCTGTTGGTCTTGTCTTGAGTCCTGTAGCAAATGTAATCTTTTACACTCTGAGCCAATTTGTTGTTTTTTTTCTTCCTTTCAAAACATGTGCAAAGTCTAACGTCTAAGAGTATTTAGCTTTAAAAACAACCATGAACTGTATATGGAAGAACTTGGAAGGCTTTTGCTGACGTTTAATTGGAGTTCGTCGCCTAACCGTAGACATTGTGGATTACCGAAAGACTGCAGAACACTCTGCCGTCGACTTTTTGCATCGATTTACTGGGGGTAAGATAAAAAAAATGTGTAAATGCATGTGTAACATTGCCCCATAATATATATGCGTAGATACTGTTTAACACAGCATTGGACTCTACTTAAACTTCTAACAAGGTGCAATTGCAGAATGTAACAAGAATATTACATTTAGAAGCGTAATAACCGAATACGATTTAAAAAACTGTAAACATATAATTACGTGAGCTTTTCATGTAAATGACACGCAGGCTAACCTGAGAGAAAAAGCCAAATCTAGAGTTCGTGTAACTTCAATAAAACTGGCAACAGGGACGAAAATCAATACATCTGTCAAACGCTTACAAATTACCAAGCCCGCAAGCCTTAGACAAACCGTCATTCACGATTACATGCAAAGAACGGCCGTTTCAGTGAAGCGAACTCTAATTCAGAACTTTTCCGTCACTAAATCTTGTAGTCAAGCGTTTGGAGGAAGAGCTGCAAATGTTGACGTAAGTTTAACATGGGTTGTACACAAAATCGCATTATAACTAAGTAGTAATGTTTTAACAACAATTTTCTATTTCTAAAGTATATTTAGTATTATGTGTGGTCATGCACACCGTGAGGAATAAGCAAATATTTATTGCTAATAACAGAACGTGGTTGTAGCAGCTTTCGTGGGAGTTACTGAGCTGAACTTGTAGCGCAAAAGTATGTTACAAGTAAATTACAGTCTCCTGAATTAATGTTTCATAAATCTTACGTCACCAACATAATCGTTCCTTTTGCGTGGCACTTTAATCCATGCTCGTTTGAAGTGCCATGAAATGTCATCTGTTCGAAACGTATATGATTTAATAACCCTGACACTAAAATTTTGACAGTAAATACGAGTGAGCCATTGCTTATATTCAACCAGAATAAATATATAGGACAGGTATTTTATCAAGAACACATGTTTAAGAAAACATTTCAATTGCAAACGTTCAATGGTGGTTTACTTTGTCAGGTGTTCATACGAAATAGTTTTAGTTTTTAGTTGTCGGCTTTAGGTAATTCCGAGTCAGGGAAGCAGATTAAAGGATAGACGTATTCAGTACTACAACGATGGAGTTAACTTGTGGAAACGTGTTACCCTAATTCTGCTGTTCCGCTCCACTGGCTCACATGAAGCCCAGGAACTGTCAGACAATCCGCATCTCATTAACTCAATTCACCGGTATGGTGTCGAGTCCATGAGGCCGCCAAAGACAAAAAAAAAAAATTCTTTGGCGGGAGGACGTCAGTAACGGCTGCATTATTTTGCTGCTAATTTCACAAACGGCATACAGAGCGAGTCGACAGCATTTATGAAACAACCATGTCACTGCATGCAGTTCCGATAAAACATGCATGGTCCGACATGTATAAGTAATTAACTTCTCTGCCAACAGAAACAACAGAAAGTGATTATTACTGGACTTAACACTGATTCAAAAATATAAGTAGACCTACACAAGTGAGGTACCATAAAATTAGGACTGAAAACTTTTTCTGGGACGGCGTCTATTACAATACACGCGTTTGCCATTTATAGGAAGTAAGATTAAGCTGAATCGAAATTTCGTTTTGCATAGACACATTTGGAGGTTTTACTTGTATAAAGGCGACTTTACGTGGGGATTGTTTTCTATGAGTAATCTATTGTCTACCTGCAAGGCGATAGTGCTTTGTAAAAAAAAATGTAATGGGACTTTTTGAAATGTCCCCCCCCCCCCACCTGGAACACATCATACTGAGTCGGCCTAATTTAATTGCCGCTCTGTACCGCCGGGGAGGTGTTTCCTTTCTCTCCTTCGTCAGTCTTGATGAATGACTTGCCGCTGGATTAAGAAAAATAACAGCACTGCGGGCCGCTTTCAGACCCCCATTAGACTCCAGACACGAGCTCATTAATTAATTTGTGCTCTTTATAACAGCACCTACCGACCTTTACAATGCTGAGCATCCGACAGATGTCTTTCTCCATAACTAAATTTAAATAGACTATTTCATCCGAGTGTGGAGTAATGGGTTTTACAAAAATTGCTTTTCCCTATTAAATAGCGAGGAAACTACGCAATACCCTTAGGCCTACGTCTGATTTTTTTTTCCCGGATTTTCTTAAATGTTGCAATTTCCACAAACGATTTATTTTGGCCTTCTGGACGGGCCTCGTCTATAAATTAATGTTGAAGGCATGGAAATTAAATAACGATTTCAAAGAAATATTAGGCCTAAATGGTGATTATTATAATGTCAATGGCTAATAATCCTATCTGATAAACGCACTAATGTCATTAAATTAGAGAAGCGTGTCCAGATATGCCGTTTGTATGCTGTTCTTTTTGTTTTATTGGCTATTGGTTTTCTTGCGGTTTGTAATTTTTACTTATTTGCTTTTGAAATTAACCTCTTATGTTATGTGTCGTATGTCATTAATGTTAACGTTGTGTTCAGTGGCACGTCATGTTAAACCAGACCTGTAAATGGTGACACGTTCTACATAATGATGTAATAGCTAACTAATTTATTTTGTTACCCAGGAACTGTAAGGACATTTCAGCAGGAGGTTCGTCTGCGAAGCTGAAAATGGGAAGTAAAGCGTTACCGGCGCCGATCCCGCTCCACCCGTCGCTTCAGCTCACCAACTACTCCTTCCTCCAGGCTGTTAATACCTTTCCCGCGGCAGTCGATCAGCTGCAGGGACTTTACGGTCTCAGTGCTGTACAAACCATGCACATGAACCACTGGACTCTGGCCTACCCGCACATGCAGGGACTGAGGTCAACCATCACAGAAATGGCAGGTGCCCAAGGCCTCGTGGATCCGCGTTTTCCTTTGCCGGTATTGCCGTTTGCCGCGCACCTCTTCCATCCGAAGCAAGGCGCTATCGCTCACGTTATCCCGTCCCTGCACAAAGACAGGCCGCGCTTTGACTTTGCCAACCTTGCCATAGCGGCCACCCAGGAGGACCCTCCTAAATCGGGGGACATTTCGAAGCTGACTGCTGGCCTCGGGAGCACGATTTCTGAGCTAAACAAACTGTCCCCGGACAGAAAACCGACGAGAGGAAGGCTGCCGTCGAAGACAAAAAAGGAATTTATTTGCAAGTTTTGCGGCAGGCATTTCACCAAATCATACAACCTGCTCATCCACGAAAGAACCCACACCGACGAAAGACCGTATACCTGTGATATCTGCCACAAGGCCTTTAGAAGACAAGATCACCTGAGAGACCATAGGTGAGTTGAAAAAGGCTGTCGCATTTATGACTTTATGACTACGGCTGTAGCCTTCGTATGAAGTAAGCAGAGTTAGATTTGTCAGTGAAATTGCTCCCCGCATTATAGTAATGACTCTTTTATTGTGTTGTTTTTAATGTTATGCTGTCACACATATATGCAATCGTAAAATGAACTACATTCTGCTGTCACTGACAGTTATTTTTTAAGAAAATACTAAAAAATGCAATGTATTTGGGAAAGAGGTTCATTTTTAGTCGATCGGGGATCTCGGATTTTCCGCTGGGTCAGCCTGTAGTTTTTGGTGCGTTCGGCGAGGGCGCTACAGCCCAGTAATGCTTGACTACCGGCCCCATAAAATGTTCTTATTGCAATGCTCCGTTCAGCGTTTACAAAACAAGCGCAAACTTAGCAAAACATTGATTGCATCCCATCCGTGTGTTGATTTGCAGATACATCCATTCCAAAGAAAAGCCTTTCAAGTGTCAAGAATGTGGGAAGGGATTTTGCCAGTCTCGAACTTTAGCCGTCCACAAAACATTACATATGCAGGTAAGCCGTTTGTGCACATTTTCTTTCGTCATAATGGAGTGAATCTCATTGCGTTAGGCGTCAATACACATTCTTAACTCCAATTTTTAAATGTTTCTGTTTTTATATAATCTTATAGAGTCCCTCAGTTTGTACATTTTTGCTTATTGTATTTTTGTGTATACGAACACAAATATATTATTTTACAATTAAAGGGAATAATCCTTTGCTTGCTTCAAATCTAAACAGGAATCGCCTCACAAATGCCCCACATGCGGAAGAACCTTTAATCAAAGAAGTAATCTGAAAACTCACCTTCTCACCCATACAGACATCAAGCCCTACAGCTGTGACCGCTGCGGAAAGGTGTTTCGGCGCAACTGTGACTTGCGACGGCATAGTCTGACGCATACTCCCGCTCAGGACTACTAGCCACAAAGGCTCCACATCTAAAAAATATGGAAGGGAAAAAAACAAGAGAACTAAAACATTAACGACTTTTTGAAGACAAGACAAATGCTCTGAGGACCGCTATAAACGCTACAGAAATGGACTGACGAACTTTGAACAAGGGGAGAGGAGAGCATAACCGGTGACCGTTTTGTTTTCGAATCATCGTTTAAATACCAAAGCTGTCGCATCCTCTGTAAATACTGCTTCTTATTAGTCTTTGAATTGAAAATGTAAAAAGAGGTAATGTTGTTTAATGATGGACATACGTCAAATTGTATTTTAGAAATAAAGAAAGTTTACTATTCGCGCTGGAAAATGGTACTATTTTGTTTAGTTCGTTTTTTTTTTGGGTGAACTACAAATATAATATTTTATTAAACCTTTTGGAATGAATACCTGCAATGATCACCCCTAATAAACGACTGTACACACGACGGTGGGAATTATTAAAGCACCATTCCTTAATTGTGCACCTTTTTTTTGCATCGGTTTGAAAGTTATTTTGCGGGCACCATCTGACATTCCGGGAATTACCACGTGCTTGGCTGAAACCATGTTATTTATGAAGAAAAAATAAAGAAAACCTATTTGTAAAGTTGTAATGGCTATTGATTTACGTATTTTTTATTTTTTAAATGTAAGCAATAACATCACTTGGTAAAAGGTATATACATATATATATATATCACAAAATTATATACACATATATGATGTTGCTGTCTAGATATTATTTCCTTTCCAATTTCGAAGCGCCAGCACCTGCACTCAACTTGCAATCGATGCATTTCAGTGTCTCCCGGAAAGTTCGCCAGGTTTCCTATCCTGTCTAACAAGACTGTGTGACCTGTATCAAGACGAATTGCTATATGATTGCAAATCACTTTGGATGCATTTCTTATAGTTTACAGGCTGTTGATTGCGAGGTGTTCCAGATTCGTGCAATAAATATACAACAATTTTACTGTTTATGTTTTTTTTTTTTATCATTTAGGACATATTTATTTGTAGGGTGTAAGTCGGGATTAAAGTAAGACAGAAATTGTGTGGCAAGAAATTTTGTTTGTTTTACCATTCGTTTTATATATGTTATGGAGTCATGTTTTGGCGGTTAATTCAGAATATAGCCTAT
>JAODLC010000140.1:10372748-10388292 GCA_026781145.1 Hippopotamyrus pictus
ATTTGTGAATTGCTTTTTTATGTTCTCATTCTGTTGCGTGCACTGCAGTTTTGAATCAATCACATATTCGTTACTTTCACTAATTTCAAAATGATTACAATATGTAACAAAATAATTAAGATTTTTTTTTTCCAAATCAGTACTATTTTAACCAGGCAGAGAAAAAAATTGGTCTAGTATTAACAAGGACGCTAATAAAGGTATAATCGTTTCTAATGATAAATGAACACATACCTCGTCTATGTATATAAAACATTTAAAGCTTATCGATGAACATAGCAAATGAATGTTTACTTAACTAAAGACATAGAAGTAGGCCGCCCATACGCTATTGTTATTATAAGTAGTAGTTGTATCAGCTGGCATTTTACAGCTAAATCACTGCACATGTACCTTGATAGGTGTAAGTAGGCTTTAACTAAATTATATTCCATCAATAATACATTTATGTGGAAAACATTGAACATAATAATTTTAATAATGCTCCGCTTCATCGCCGGGGGCCTGGCATATGTACCGGTGACTGCGTATTGTCTGATGATTAACAGCAGCAGCAGTAGATCGACATGAGTAACCAGAACCAAAATGCTCACCGCTCACGTTCCGTTAGCATGCAAGCCACCGCTACCTTAAGCCTATTTCATATATATTTCCGTATATAGTATGTTAACATTTCATTGTAAGGTACACTATCTAGCCGAAAATAATCTAGTATTTTTACTATAGTCCTACGATTATATACGAATACTTTGCGGCGACATGTCTTCTGTGAAAATTGAAAACGGGCTATATGAAAAACACAATATTAACCCTCTGCACTTGTAAATGCAAAACAAACATCTTACACACTTTCTAAAAATGTCCGAAATCGCTGACGACGCCAAGAATGTTCATTTAACTTGTTAATGCCGAGGATGTAAAAATATCTTTTGAGGTCGACGGTTTGCGTAATTATGCCCTCCATGACAGAAGACATTTAACATTTTTGTTCACTGAATCTGAGCGCGCTGCCAAGCACAAACCTGCTAAACACATCTATTTTTTTTCTTTCCTGGAACGACTTCAGCATCCCCAGTTCTAACACCCATCCCCTCGTGACAGGATAAGGACTTTAGATACATGGTCGTTTTGGGGGGCAATTAGCGGAATACGCAATGATACGAAAACGTCTCACTGTCGCAGATACGTGTGAAAATAAAAGCTCTGGACTTAATTAAGGAAGAGTAAAGGAGGCAGACAGATATAAAACTGGTTAAAAAATCTCTTGCGGCGACAAAGCGTACGTGAAAAGCCTTGTTAAAATGATTAGTAAACAGACTCAAGAACAAGCGCGACTTACAGAATACAGGCAGCTACGTAGGCCACAGGACGTCTTTGCTATGTTTCTCTGAAGGCCCAAACTAGATCATTTTCTGAGCAGCCAAAAAGCCTAAATAATTAAAGTGAGCGAGCAAGATGAATTTGTCTTTTACTAAGAATGTACAAAAAATCAGTAAGAGACCTACAAATGCACCAGCGTTATACAGGATATTCGTGTGAAATTTGTAAAGGGCAGATTCCTGTTTGAAATGCAGATCATGATTTTCAACCCTACCATATTCTTACTGTACTACCCTGTAAAAAATAAAAACTGTGATAGTTACCACGGGAAGGGTTTATTTTCTTGCGGTCAACAGCGTCTTTTTAAACAGGAACCGCTCGGTTCCCTTTTGCGGTAGTAATGTTGACACACCTCGTAAACCTTAATTCAAGTATACTGTGCTTCAACAAACGTCCACGATTGAAATGAGGAACTGTACGACATATAGACTCGTTATTTAGGAAAGTGAATAAAATATCGTATATTGCCTTCTATTAAGTGGAAATAATAAGTGGAAATTATAAGTAATATCAAGAGTCTAATAATTGCAACAACAATTGTAAATATGTTGATACTACTATTACTAATATAAATAAAAATAATTGATCGAGCTAATTAATGCATATTCCTGTTACTGAATTAGATCATATACGCCATCCGAGGCATATATTGATTATATTATGAAATATGAATGGATAACGCACAATTTAAAGCTCCTGTAAACGAAAGAATAACGTCAGCGGAAACATTTTAGCAGTTTTATTTAACCGCCCATAAAATGTAATGCCCCATCCAATTAACTGTTCGCAGGACACCTGCGACAAATACTGTGCGACAAAAAGTTTATGTTTTGATAAATTAAACAAAATTGTGTGAATTTGATTTTTAACCGTTATTATTAATTGTTATTATACTATTAACCGTGATGATTCAATATTTGGTAACTGCCCAGCGTTACCACTAAAAAAATGTCCACGTTAAGCCAAGTTCGTCGATTTAATTGTATAATAATAATATTTATAATAATAATAATAATAATAATAATTATTATTATTATTATTATTATTATTAGTAGTAGTAGTAGTAGTAGTAGTAATATATTTCAAAAGTGTTTAATTGTGCCGCATAAAACATAACGCACAACCATCCAATTTCAGCGCACTTATAATTAGACTGACAATTGTCATATTTATAAGAAAACCTTATATTTTATATGCAATAAAATTTAACGAAATATTTCAGCATTTACCAGGTAGGCCATCAAAATGCGATTTTAGAAATGATGCTCGATAATCATTTGACTATGGTACTAATTAATGCACTAATTAATGTACAACTGGAGCTTGTTTTATGACGACAAACAGGGCTTTAAACATGTGAAATTCAAGTTTTTTCCCCCACAGTATTACATATAGCGGCTTGTGGCTCGCCGGTGTACATTTAACGTGCCCAGAAATCACTATACCCCATCGTACCCTTTAGCCTGTTGTCTAATCGTACATTCCGATACTGACGACAGTCTGCAGTTTAAAATGAACATAAACAGTTTTACTTAAAAAAAAATGTAGTTTTTAAAATCAGACGGTGATTTTGTTTGGTGGGAAAATAATATTTTGTATTTTGCTATTGGAAAAATATTAGTGGCATGACAATTTTGATTATTCAATTTGCGGGTATAAGAACATTTTAGAAGATATAAACATATCAATTTATTACTAGGACTTAACTGTACAGTGTCTGAGTGAGAAAGAAGGAAATATATGTACACGTGACAAAGGTACTTAATCATTATCGAGGAAGGCTAAGTCACGAACTTAGCTCTCGCCTGAGAGTAATGCACTCAGATTTAAGATGGGTAGAGCATATACCGCCACCCAAAAAATTGGAAAAGGGAAGGAAAAAATGGCACGAGACACAATAACAAATGGCTTTCAATCTAAGTTTCAAAGCAAGGACGTTGCCCCTCGCTAATATCAAATTTAAACACAATGTAAGTACGGTGACACTAATAGATGGAAACGCAGCGCGTGAACCCCATCCCAGATTGATATTTAATCTATCGCTAAATGAAAGCCACTTGTTTTATTCCTACCCCAAAGCCTTAATGCACACAAAAATGAATATAACCTTTCCCGCTGGGGTTAAGCTGTGGGCTGAGAAGCAATGGAGACCATGACCATTTTTTATTTATATGGAAATTCAAGGAAGTGGAGTTTAAACAAGGAGCAAATAGAAGTTGTCAGATTTCCTGCTTTTGACATGACCGTTTATGTGTTTGACTCTGGTGAGCGTTCTCCGTGTTGATAATGGCAGGGAGGTTAGTCGTGGGTGTTACTTAAATTGCTCTCAACATTGTAAACAGTGTGAAAGTTTTAGAATTACGCGTTTGATCACCGAATTGATACCGTGATGAAAACACATTTTTTGTTTTGATGCTGAGAGGTATTCTAGATCGGGACCACGTAGTCCTCCAGGAATGAATCAATTGGTATGTATATTAACGTGACGTTTTCGCCCGCCAGATATTTCGTTTACGTCCACACGCCCAGGAACGTAGCCAGGTAGTAAAACTACAGCCTGAATCCCACCCCCCGAAATTTGTTTGAGCCCTTCAGGCGAGGGGGACCCCCCTCCCGGTGAACAAAATCCAAAATCTGACGAGGCGGAGGAATTGCTTGGGTTGACGGACACTCTATAATATTTACTTCTCGCTGCACGCACCTAGAGCGCAAGACGAGACACTGCTGCATTACATGAACTACAGGCCATTAGAATGTAGTCAAATGAAACACAGATCATTGCAAAAAAATTATGGCGTATATTCTTGCATCCTAATGTAATGCATGTGAAGCCAAAAGGTTATCAGTTCATGTCCCAGAAGGGATCGAACTATTATTTTATTATTACTATTATTCAATATTTATCATACCATAAAATTGGCAAATCAAAATGTAATTACTAATCATGCTATGAATATATCTTGTGAAATTGTTTTATGATAACTATTCAAATAGTCACATTCTGTATTTAAGGAAAAACACTAAGGGCTATAATCCACACTGATAATAATATAAATATGTGAATTACAATGATTACACATCAATTATTAAACTGACAACTGGTGTAGAATTCAGTTCTAGAACACTTCCTGGCTGTTGCAGGGATCAAAAGATCAAGTCAGTCACTGGACAGTCACACAATTTACACCAAAAGCACAGCACACATATAGGCTGCAGATAAATGTGTCCAGGTTAATCTTCTTATAGTGCTTTGTCATTGAAATATTACACACTGATACCAGACTAATCTTTAAGTTGAAGAATAGTGATTATCAAGATACATTAAAGGGGCTTACAAAAAGAAATATCATGACAAGATTTCAAGTATTGACAGATATATAATTTACATAATGTACACTTCTGGCTATCTTTGAACTGGGTCACTCATGCAAAGCTTGTTAGGTACATTGATTAATCATGTAGAGGCTGAAACACAGCGAGAAAGCTTGTAAGAATTTAAGGCTGAATTTTTTATTCTCTTCATATTGGCAGCCCACATGGAGCAACATGGCAGAGCATCAGAAGATGGAGAATTACCTGTGGCAGGGGTGGCCAATCTCATCCGCAAAGGGCCGGTGTGTGTGCAGGTTTTAGGGGTAACCTTTAGGTCAGCTGTTCAAACCCAGGTGTGAGGACTCAGTCAATCAGTCAATCACTCCTCTAATTAGTAATCTAATTAGGCAGTTGCAACTAAAAACCTGCATACACAACGGCCCTTTCTGGATAAGATTGCCCACCCCTGAACTATGGAATGACCAGTTTAAAACTGGTAATTGGAGAGCAAGCTACTTGCCATCAATGAAGTGTTAGGTGGTTCACTTGAGGTTGGGAAAATTTACTTAACATTGCCATCATGATAGAGATGGAAGACATGAGGGTGTTAACAGATAATGGACATGGCAATGTTTGCAGGAAAAAAAAACTTTTTTTAAATATACCTGGGGAAAACCGTTATTTTAGATATTTTAAAACACTCTTTCAACACAAAATACACATAACACTTCTAAAATAATGAACCAGTTTAGCCTTTTGTTCAGTGTGGTTAGCTAGAGTTTCTGGCCATATACCCAGAGCAATGTTTATATCTAAAAGTGGTCGAAGCTTATAACTTTAGTACGATTTTTTCTTTACCAAACTCGATACAGAATTTGACATTTTTGAACTGCTGGACATGAAAAATGTTGTTTGTAAGAAAGAAAGTAGTCGACTAACATAACATAACATAACTTAATAAATAGGCTCATCAAAATTAGACTGTACACGCTGTGTAGGCTATATTACAAATAAAACTTTTGACTTGGCTATCTAGATAACTTTTTATCTCATGTTAACATTAATGACCACTTAGAACTACTCGGAATTATTCTACGAATCAAATACAACCAAACTGCCCAAAAATAAATAAATAAATAAATAAATAAAAAAAAAATAAATAATAATAAAAAAAATATATATGTATTTTTTTTGTGTATATATATATATATTTATGCATGTACCACATCATAGATCTCCCATTTCTGCATTACTAACGGTGGGCACGCCCGCCTTAGTTGACAGGAAGTTTCGTCACGCAAAATACCGGAAGTAAACGCACGCGGAAGAGGTTCACGATTGTGTTGGCAGTTACCTCTCAGTTTGTGTTTATGTAGATTGTTAAGGGATGAATCAATGTGGAACGGAAGAAATTACCAGAGATTACGGTAGTCAAGTAAGCAGTATCTAAATTATGCTGCCATACATCCGAATATCATTAAATGTAAGCTGTTATTACTTGTACATTTTTTTTATATGTCAGGTTAATTTAGTTCGACTCGTTAAAATTTGAGCTATGGGTGTCTCGCGACATCGCAGCCGCTTAAAGCATTAACAAAATTAAAGGTAACTGATTGGTTAAGCGTTATAGGTTAAAATGGATATTTCACCTGAGAAAAAAAAACCTCACAACTGTTAGTAAATTCTTTGTCTGAGTTTATTCAGTTCACATGCTTTTGCAGTGTCCTGCACAAACGAAGCCTGGGAAGTTTCACAGGCTGGGAGATTCGCAGCTTTCGCGAAGGTAACAAGCGGCCGTATAGTTTAGTTCAGGTAAGAAAGGTTGGCCATCCAGAAAACACCTTTATTTAAATACGACAGCGAAGTTTAGACAAGAGAGTGTGAGAATCATGTAATTGATCACTCGGTAAAATAGCTGGAATATTAAAAATGCATTTCCGGAGCATTGTAACTTTAAGTAGAACAATCAACACGGATTTCCAAGCCAATAGATGAACACGCTCCTTTGTATTTACTAAGACTGTATTCCGGCCGTATGTTTGTGTTTATGGCAGTTGCTGAATTATTGATGCGAGAGGACTTTCATGCTTGTGTTTAAATAAGACCCCCACATCCACACAATCACCCAGTCAGAAACTGCTTTTACTTGTGCTTTTCCCCACGTCTGTTTTGGATCAGCTTTATAGTATCACGATACTAATAATAATGTCAAGAAAGTAGGGCCAGAGGTAGTAGCTATGGCTTAGTAATAAAACCGTCTCCCAAGACATCCAGCGTAATGGGACAGTGATATATTGAGTTGACTACATGTTTCTAAATATGGGAGATAGTTTACTCTTCTGTTGCTACCTGCCATCTATAAAACGGAAGCAGATCCGGTGAGTTATGTCAGTGTTTTAAAGTGCTCTGTCTTGTCCTGATAGCACTGAGGGTGTTCCGCCATGTTGGAGTCCTATGTCACCCCGCTCCTGATGAGCTATGTGAACCGCTACATCAAGAACCTGAAGCCATCAGACCTGCAGCTCTCACTGTGGGGAGGGGATGTGGTTCTCAGCAAGCTGGAGCTGAGGCTGGATGTGCTGGAGCAGGTATGCTATAGCTAATGGCGACTTGGGCCGGATGGCTGTTACATACTAGAGTGGAAGGAGATGGGCAGCCAGTGTAAGGTCATCAGAAAAAGCTCTCATTCTTAATTGCTTCATAGATGCAGCCGGAACCCTAGGAGTTTTTTGTTTTGGTACAAAATCTGCACTCTTATATTTATTTTTAAGATTTCTCTAATAAATTTTTAATTTTGATTATATTGTTTCTTTCACATTAAGGTTGAAATAAATCTTTATTGAGGAATTAAGGTAGTGGAATGCTCCTTTTCAGTGTGGGAAGAATCTGCTTGTGCTATAGTGCAGTACCTTAGAACCATGTTATGTGATGCCCTTGAACACCAGGGATGATGCTGTTGATTGTATTAAAGTGGACAATTGAATATTATTTTAACATAGATTTACCAGTGCATTTGGCATAAACTGTAATGAGATTTTTTTTTTTTCCTCTGATCAACAGATTAGTGTAGTTAGGTGATTATTTCTTGGATGAATACCCCCATTATTTTGACATTATTTGTTCCAGTATTCTCCTAAATCTGTAATGGAATTAGGGTGGATTTTTCTGTCCCCAGAGAGCTTCTTGACTTTTCCCAAGTAGGGGACAAAACAAAGAACATATTGGGCATCCTTCTTGAAAGCAGTTTTTCCCCATTGTACAGTGGGAGTATATTATTTTTTGGATGCGTAATGCAATCTTAAAATCTTGGTGGGTATTCTTTCCCTTTGTAGTTTCTTTATAGTCCCAAATTTGGATGCAGTATATAATCCAAAGAGAAATCATTATAAATGGCCTTTTTAGTGAAACAATATGGGTTTAAAGCAGACATGTAGTAAATCTACATCAGCCCATTCCTGAAAATATGTTTGATTATTTTCCTCTGGTCAGAAAAAAAGAGAAAGAAACAAAATGAGCTATGTAGGCATTATGGTTTCTTGGGGCATTTTTTTTGGCTTGTTGCTTCAGACCAGTTGCTTCACACTTGTCCTCAGCTTACACAAATAAGTCTTCATGACAGAAAATACAAATGTGCCCTAAAATGTTGTGAGCTGCTTTTGATTGGTTATTCTTTTTAAAATACCAATGGCAAAACAATGCAGTTTATGAGTCGTTACCCTTTCCTGTGCGCAAGCTGCAGGATGTGCCGATTCGCTGGGCCCGCATTGTGACGAGCGACGCCGCTTTTTTCTGTTTTGCAGGAGCTGAAGTTGCCTTTCACATTCCTGAGCGGCCACATCCATGAGCTGCGAATCCACGTGCCTTGGACCAAGCTGGGCTCTGAGCCTGTGGTCATTACCATCAATACCATGGAGTGCATATTAAAACTAAAGGATGGAGCTCAGGTTAGCAGCAGAGTTGGCTGAATTCTCTTCCACTCACCTGTTTTCACGAATGTTGCGCAAAACCACATATTTTTACTCAGCAGTGCCACCCTATTAGACGAGGTGCAGGACCCTCTAGCTCCATATCGCCAAACAGCCTGGTCTTGTGATCTCCCATCTCCTGTGTGATTGTCTGTCTAACACCATTCCATGTATTGGTCCTCTATTATTCTAAGAAAGAAAAAGGGGGGGGGTATAAAAAGAAAAAATCAATTTGTATTTGTTAGAGATGATGTAATGCCTCTGTGCAGCCCTTGCATTTTGATCTGCATTTTCAAACGCCGGAGGAAAAGCTGGGGGGGCGGGGGGGGGAGGAAAAAAAAGGAATTTGGCGCTTGCTTTAAAGGAAGTCTTGGATGAGGAGCACATTTGGAGGAGCCAGGGATAAAAGCAACTCGTCATTCTCGCTACCAGAATTAAACATTTGCAAATGCTCTCTGTGAAATCAGGACTTGCTTTATGTGAGCCACTTGGGCTTTTACGTTAGAGGCCAAGATCAGCAATTAATTAACATTTTTTTGGGGCATGAATATGAATTTTATTTAATTCTTTTTCCTCCTTTACTGACGATGATTAATATTATGTGGTTTCCTGTGGTCAGCGTTGCTCTGTTTCTGTACCAGAAGGATGCCGGCCTGGCGGTCGTGTTTTTCCATCTGAAATTATTTTGTGTTTTGTGCATTTTCTCGCTGTAGTGCAGCTTTGACTGGCGTTTCTGTCTCTGCGCTGGAGAAGCGGCAACCTGGTGCTACTGTGCTTTTGCCACAGCTTGCTGGGTTTAAATTCGCGTCTGCAGAAGTTTTCTGTGCATTTCAACTGTTACTGCAGTAGTTTTTATGCCATCAGTTTGGTGCCATGAGTGCCCTGGATAGCAATACTCCTCAGGCAGGTTTTTGTTAATAAAAACAATGCTTGAATGGTTTCCATTTCTCTCTCCTCCCCAAAGGACACTTTAAGAAGACCTTTAAGAGGCTTGTATGCATTTCAGTGTTCTTTCACATTTTCCCTAAGATAAGACCCCGTTAAGAGGGGGTGTGACATGGCTGTGGTTATCCATCTAGCTAGATGCAAAGCAGAGTGCTTTCTGAGAATGAAGTCCCTGGCATTTTAATGCGATGCCTTCACTGGATATTTATTGGTGAGTGCAGAGAGGAAGTTGCTCCTGTGTTTTGCATTTTAGGGCACAGTTCTGCATGTTTGGTAGCATTTCATACTACCTGGCATTGCAGTTGCTCTTTCTTCTTCTTTCTGCTTGTTGCTGGTCATCCATGTACATTTGCTGTTTTTGATCTACTTAGTCTGAACTCTGATACAAAACATTGGGCAAGAGAACATCCATTAAATCATATTCGCAAGAATATAAGTTTTTAAGAAGTAAAGAAGTTTTTAATGTAAAGTGCATCAAGCATGTTTTGTACCATGCACAGAAAAGCAGCAGTTTTTTATATATGTATTGAAAGAGTGAACAGCTTTTGTATGCTTTTAATTTTATTTGGCATTGAAGATTGTAGACTAAGGGGGGCGAAAGCTAAACCCCTTAAGGACAGAAATATCCTCTCATCTACTGCACTTTATATTAATGTAAATGTATTTGTAAGGAGAAATATTTTTGTATTGAGACAACTTTTTACAAAAATTTCACTTGGCGATTTGTTTTCTGTGAAGAGCCTGGTCTCACCTGCGCCACCCATGCAGTTGAGTGTAGCCCTGCAGGCAAAGGTGGGAGCGACGGGGCCAGAGGTCCCTCATGAAGTGCTTTTCAGGAGTAGCCAATTACAGCCAATTAGGGAAACTGAAGCTGCAGGCCTAGAGCAGGCTAGACTGAGCTGGCCAAAGTTAATGGGAATGCTAACCTAATATTACATTATGCAGATGCTGGCTACCGCAGGGCCGATCACGTTTCTCTCCTTACGGAAATTCAAACGTTGTTCTAACACACTTTCCCCGCTGGGTGTGCCGTTCCAAGGTCACAGGGCTCCCATGTAATGTAGTCTTGTGAATCGGGCATTCGTCACAGATGTCCTGTAGGATTCTTGGTAAACGAAGGGTTCCTTTGGAAAATTGTGAAAGACGTTTGGACAAATTATTGAATTGAGTGCACTGCTCCCCCCAAAACTCCCCAGGAGAGAGAATTTGGACCACAGCCAGACTCCTGAGCTCTGACCAGAGGGGTTAAAATGGTCGCTTGTGTTTCTTTGTGACCTAAACCCAACGACTCATTGATTTGATCCACCTCATAATGGTGGGGGGAGGAGGAGGTTGCCCAATCACTTTCTCATTTGTCCTCCTGAGGGCTTTAGGCAATGTTCGAAGGTTCCCTCTGTAGCTGTTGCTCATGCAGTGGAGCACCTCTTCAACATTGCTGTTAGTGATCCACTATTATAACTCAACACTATGATTTATGGGAGTCATATGCATTTCTCCTACAGAACTGCATCAGTTAATTGAGTGTCACGCGCGAATGCTGGCCGGCCCCAGTCTTGGTTGGGTGCTGGCATGTACCACTGAGCTTCAAATAGTGACATGATGAAGTTGGGGTGAACACTTGCCATAAAAGCTCCCCTTACCCCCTCTGCTCACCAGAACTCCACTAAAATTAAAATTAATTTCAAGCTGAAGTAATATTAAATCATAAGTGTGAAATGTCATTTCATTTTTTGCGGTGATGCTTCATTTGAAAACCTTTATGAAACACTTGTATTTGAAAAACTTTGGCTGGACTCTGCTAGACGTGAAGGGTGGAAATGATGATGGGTGCATCTGGAAATGAGCAATGTAATTAAAACTGCTTGATTTGGGAATTCAGTCGATCCATCCGGAAGTGGGGAATGAATTAATCCCACCGGAAGCAGCAAAATCAATTAAGTTAGTCTTTTGATGTAACTCATGAAATTTCAGTACTGCCCCATTTTTCTTTTAGTTGAACAGCACAATAATTTTGCTCTTCCAGTGTAATGCTCATGAAATTACACTTTACATAGATGGTGAGGGGAAGATCTGCATACCACAATGAATATGAAACCATGTGTGCTATGGTCCTTTCTACGTTTTTCTTTATAAAGTTTATTTTTTACAAATTACAGTTCACTTGTCTGCTGTTTAAGTTTGAAAGTTTAAAGAAACATAAAAAACGGTTACTAAAACAAAAGAAAAGGTTTATGTCTGGCTTCACCATTATATATCAGTCTAGGCACTTATTCTCGAGTCATAAAGCTACTTTTCACATATTAGAGAGCCTTGTGTTTTATCTGGATGTGTGTTATTACTGGTTAGCCAGTAGCACAGTGGTTTGGGAATTGAACTTTAGGTCATGGGAGAAGGTGTTGCTTCTGTATGTGAAATAAAACTGGCTGGATAATGGTGGCACCATACGTCGGGATTGACAAGTCACTGGAAAATGGGAATACTGGTATTTGAAATGGATTTGAAGAGAAACTGTAGGCACGGAGGGAGAATGTGTTCATAGGCCAGGTACCTTGGCTGTAAGGTGGGAATTTTTAAGTCCTAATGGGCAAGTGCGGTTATATCCCTTAGCTAACCTGGGTTGTGTCACTATGTGGGTCCAGCAAAAAGGTTTAGTGTAAAATTGCATATGGCTTAATTGACTTTGCATAGTAGTTTGCTGGGGACCTTTTAACAATGACAGAAATACTTGATTTCTTGTTCTGGCGACTCTGCTCTGGTTCTTAGGGTGTCTGTGGTGCTAGTTTTCCCATCCATGACTCACCTTCCTTGGAAGTCCCAGGGAAAACAAGCTGTCTATTACGGGAAGCTGGAAGCTCGCTACATGTTTGTCGCATTTACATATTTAGCAGACTCTTTAGTTCAAGTGAGGCAAATGGAACATCGCGAACGTTCATGCTGTGATGGAGTCAACTATGCGTAAGAGCAGCTTGGCTGAGCTTCCAATCAACGTGCAGGTACAAATGTAAGCGGTATCGGAGCAGGAGCTTCACAACAGCTGCATAACTACACATATAACTAATAAAGTGAGACCCTAATAAGACTCCTCAAGGGGCAGTATGTGTAACACAAGACCATTCAAAGTGCAAGCCCAGGGCTGGTGGTGGCTAATTTATTTATTTTTTTCGGGGGTCAGCCCAGGGCGCGGTACGGCCCTCCTGCATGTACACAGCCCCCGTGCCCCTTTGACATCTTTCTCAGAGTGTTGGAAGCGGTTAAGCGTGGTGTGTGGAGAAGGGGTGTAACACACAGGCAGTTAGTTTAAAGTACCACCACTTGGGCTCTATAAAACTTTAAAAAGCTCCTAGCCGCAAATAGCGACCCGGCATCTGTCTTTCTGCCTCACACTTTCTAGAATTTAATCGTTGAAAAAAAAAAAAATAAGTAAAAGCAAGGTTGGCTGGTGGGAAGACATCTCTTGTCATCTGTTTTCTAACCTTGTGGTATCCATAAAATTTCTGCTCTGTTTAGCTGATCGTGGCACCAAATCGGTACCAAAGGGCTCCCCTGTCTGCTTAATTAGAGTTAATCGCTCTCGTTGCTTGTAAGCGCACAGGGAACATTCTTTTCTTAAAAAATATCAGTTTAAGCTGCACCAGATGTGGAACGAGGAAGGATGACTGAGAATTAAAAAAAAAAAAAAAAAAAAAAGGAATGTAAGGGGGCAAAGCGGACAGCGCTGTTGTGGGATGAAGGCAGTGAATATCAGTGTTTTAATGAGGCAGAGATAGGGGGATTTTCTCCGGAGGTCTTCTGCATTGGGTAACTGGAGTTTTACTGCAGCCTGTGGATTTTCTCCTAATGTGTCCAATGTGACTGATGCTTTGCCATGAGATGCAGGGGGGAGGTGCCTTCAGGACCTGCGGCTTTGGCTTCCAAGCGAGGCAGCGGGGGGGTGGGGGTGGTAGTGCCTCTGGGGGGGTGTCTTTGTAGATTCCTTCAAAACTATTTTTAGTGCCCTTACAATGTCGCGCTTTATAAATAATAAATTCTGCTGGTAAGAGCTGCCCTCCGCTTTCAGTGCGGAGGATCCTTTCACGTTATGTCGCTTATCTGACGGTCGCTTAAGCCTGTTATTTGCTTATCGGACCCTTTCACCAAAGCTCCCAGCTTACAGTCTGAGCGCTTTATACAGTTGCATATTACTGAGGCCTTTTAGGTTAAGTACCCTGCTCAGGGGTCCCCTAGTTGGGGGTTCCTCCTGGGATTTGAACCTACAACCTTCTGTCTGGAAGTCTATTTACTTAACTGCTACTAACTACAGAACTGGTTCATCAGCTGAAAAGCTCATGCATGCTGTTTGACGGCTCTCATTTTTCTTGGCACTGTATTATCCTGTCCCTTTTGTAACTGTAAATTTGGCCTAATGTCAACTTTGATTTCTCTTTCTTTAATTTGTGCTTTTGAATGTGATAATTTAGTTGCTTGGGCGTGGAAGTCTTGCAGTGTTTTTGTCAACTGTCCCACTGGGTGACTGGTAATCTTTTTTTGGGTTGTGGTGATGTAACAATGAATCACCATCCCCCACCCTAAAATAATATTAAATTAAATATGTGATTATATATTTTTTTGATTAGTGTTTCTTTGCTTTTTTAAACATTTCTTATTTTGTCTTCTTTTTCCTCTAACTGGATGAAAATGTGTGGATTAATGAAGGTCACTTAATTTTCTGATCCTCTGACACTTGACCGTTAAAAAGATTTTCAGGGGAAAATTTCAGGTGCATTTAGTCTCCAACCGAATAAAATGAAAGAATGGGGAAAAAGTCAAGAAAATGAAGAACAAAGAAAAACAGGCCTTGGAGCTTTGTAATCAGATAGTACAAACTGGATAATCTCTGTTCGGTGCCGTCCGGAAATCTCTGCTCTGCTTGCCGGGCCTGTGGAGAGCAGATGGCTTACAGAGGGTGCTCTGTAGATCCACGTCTCCTGCACCACGTGGCTCTTCATCCTGCATGCTCCATGCACCCACGGCTTTGTTTGTTGTTTTGTTTTTGTTTGGTTGAAGTGCGAGATGTCAGTTTTGTTTAGGTTTTCGCTTCGTGTGCCAACTAAAGGGTGTTTGCTTTGTGTTCTCCGTGGCTTCAGTCAGTAGGTTTCCAAGCTTTGGTTTGTGAAACTCTGTTTTTCCTTTGTATGTTTTGACTTTGACTAACCGTGCACCTCTGCATGCCACCCTGGGGCTGAGGAACGCGTGTGTTCGAATGAGGTCGTCCCTCACGGCTCGACACACGGGCCAGTTGTGAGAAACAGCAACCGTGTTGAGAGCAGAAAGCCCCAGGTGGTCTTGTGTTTACACTGCACTGGACCCTTTGGTAAACTTGTCAGCAGCCCCCACAGCTAGTGTTTGTTTCTGTCCTCATCCCCCACCCACCTCCTACCACGCCCCGTGCTCCCGCTCGTATGCCGTGTCAAAGCCGCCTCGCCTTGTATATTTTCACAGCATCCCTTCCTCAGTTTGATGTGGACTCTACCTTTTAGCGCCAAATTGTTTTCTGCTGGTTATCCAGCTCGCTGAATGGATTTGCCTGTATTTTGTCTAGAACGGTTCTTAGATGTACTTTTCAGTGACCTGTTTGACCTGGTGCTGTTGTGTTGTATGGTCCACCATGGCTGCACGAGTGTTTGTTTCTGTTAGCCAGTTGGTCCAGCGAAAGAGGCCTTTGGGCTGCTCACATCTGTAAGCCTTCTTGGTGTTAATCTCTAGGAGCTAATTAGCCAGCCTCCCAGTCTTGTCTGTTTTTTATATCCAGGGGTGATCAATAAACATTCCCAACCATGAGGACCGTGTTGGTTTCTTTGGGTTTTCTTATGTATGTTCTTCTTAACACAGCCCTTCCTCTAATTTGGGGCCTTATGCTGAAACATCAGGTTGTTGGAAAGTAGGAAAAATGTTACTAAAGCATG
>JAODLC010000140.1:10416315-10442450 GCA_026781145.1 Hippopotamyrus pictus
CGCCGGCTCCGTTCAGCGTGCGTTTTCCCTCCACGTAACCCAGACCACGTGAGCCAGCCAGACTGCCACTCAGCTGTGGGGAAGGAGGCTGCTGGACCGGCCCAGGAGACCTCGGAGAAGTGGCTGGTCGTCGGCCCGCTGGACATCCATCTCCACAGCAGCGCCGTCCACCGTGTCCTCAAGATGGTGGCGTGTGCCCTGGACCACGAATACGAGCCTTACTGCAGGCCTCAGTCAGGTCAGACCCAACATACACCCAGTCCCCTCCATCGCCGCCTATCCTGTGTTTAAACGAGTTCAGATATAGTTCTGCCCCACCTGCTCGAGGTAGTTGGGGGTGACTGTCACATGCTGTCACTGTGTGAAGGAGACTATTGGGATCGATTAATTCCTCTACAGTAATGTGCTAATATGGAGCTCAGGATGCGTCGCGTTTTCCAGATGAAAATAGTGTCAGACACTTGGGCGATACTATCTGTGTTGACCTGTTTATCCGACGAGAGTCTTTTAATTATTTTGCAAATAGTGAGAACAGTGAACATTTTTAAAGCAGCAAAAAAAATTAATAATGATTATTAGGATAAAAGAATTTGGCCAGTTTCTCTGTGGCTTGATGCTCAGGTGATGTTCGGCTGGGTTGGCCTGCTCGTGCGTCAACTTCACAGCTGGGATTTTCACAAAGCTGTTCGCAAAATGTGCATGTGGAATTTCTGCAGGAAGACTTCTGCGGGCCATAACATCCGTTGCTTTCTGTTATTTCTGCATCTGCGATAAATACAGTAATTAGAGACCAGCAAAGGCCTGCGTTCGTCTCTGGTGGCGCGTGTCCACGAAGGTGAATAAACGAAAAGATTGGTGGGGAATTCATTCAGGATGCGAATGTTTCTGGTACTGTGGAGCGCCTGTGGGCGCTGTGGGCGGCGGCTGCGGTGGGCACTGGGTCCTGCTGTGGCCGCGGGGAGCCCAGCTGATGGAGAAACCGAGGCCTTTACATCACGGCCGCTCCCAGCTTCTCTGGTCCCCGGCCCAAGGAGCACAGGGTGAACTGCTCTCCAAAAATATAAAATAACCTGTGGGTCCGACCACAGAGCCAGATTCCCTGCTGCAAAGGCCAGATGACTAACACTGGGTTGGAACAGCATTTTGAAAGAAGGAATTCCGCATTTACAGTCTGTTTTTTTTGTTTTGTTTTGTTTTGTTTCGTCTCATTTTTGGGCCCAGTAGTTGGCAAGTTTGTATGTTTAGCAGCCAGTTTGAATGAAGTTTATGGCCTGGATGGAGTCTGATGAGTGGTAGCTTTTCAAAAGATTGTTTTAGGATGTAACAACCAATGGTTTTGATAGATGGCCCCTCCTACTTTCAATAGATGTTGGTGAGGACAGTCGAACCGCTCCTGGAGCCCAGGAACTGGCTGCCCTGGAGGAGTTCATCCCCACACGCCTCACCTCCGTCACCTTAATCAAGGTGTCTGTCACAGTCCCCATGGCTGAGTTCAATCTTCTAGACCACCTGCTTCCCACGATCTTGGAGCGGAAGGTCAGTACCATCTCGTTACCTACAGACCTTGTGGTCCATGACGGGCAAAATCAGACATAATCATCTATAGCAGTGTTTCCCAATCCGGTCTTCGGGAACCTAGAGTCGGTCTATGTTTGTTGAGCAAAAACCTGGACTGTCTGTGGATCCCCGTGGACTGGATTGAGAAACACTGATCTATAGTAGAGTGCTCAGAGATGTTAGACTCTGCGGTGTCTTCCCTAACATCGTGGACTATAGAGGCGTAATGACAGATCGACAGCTGTCTTCCCTAGCATTAGCAGCCTAATCATATTAACCAGTCAGTAAGCTTGGATCATATGGAATTAAACCCCGAGGTTCTGAGTGTCATGGTTAGATGTCAACACCAGCATTTGGGAGAACAGTGATCCCTGAGCTCGTCCAGCCGTGGTTGAGATGACCCAACAGGTGGCGAGGTGCCTGTATCTTTCGCCCCGCAGGGCCCCTGCACTCCTCCCAGCGTGCCTGCGTACCAGCCCGTGCGCCCGCTGCCCGCTGTGCGCCTCCAAGTGGACAAGGTGAATCTGGAGCACTCGGTACCCATGTACGCGTCGCAGCTGGTCGGCGCGGTCAGCAGCCTGAGCCAGCCGTCGGACAGCTTGCTGCATCACTGCTATGCCCACTGCTACCTGAAGGTGAGGCCCCACACGCACACCCACAAACACCCACGTCACCTTTATATGAAACTTCTTGCACATTTTATTTCTGTGTATGTAAATAATACTTGCAAACATACGCTCAGACTTAGCATTTCTGTTTTTTGCGTTTCTGTGAATACCTTCATATATATTTGTGTGTATCATGCATAATTATACTGTGGGTCCATGGGTAGCTCAGCCTCTCAGCTCCCTTGTCTCATTTGCTCCTATGTCAAAAGAGATGGAAATCGCTTGGAAAACCAAGTGCTCATTCTTCCAGAGGTGTTTTTGTCTGTTACTGTTCACGAAGGCAGGTGATTTACAGTCTCGCAATGTAAGACTCCTTCCTCTCAGGCACAGTTTACGCATCGCAGATGCTCTCACCGCTCTGTGCATGCTCCCCTTCGCGTCTCAAACCGGTTCCTCCAAGATCAGCTCTGGGACTGTAATCGTAGGGTCCCTCCTAGGCCCGATGGCCCGGAAGCCTGGGCTTGCCCCAAATCCCGGCCACGGTTTAGCCCAGAGCCAAGATGGCTGCCCCGGAGCTGGCCTTTTCCCTTCGGTGATGGTAATTCCCTGTCGTGGCTGCCTTGGCGATGGAGCGCCAGGCTATGTTTTCCTAAGGTTGGGATGTTTGCCAGGCACGCTGACAGCGCTTATCAGCAGGTCACTTTGGGGTCAGTGGTCAGCCCTTTGGGTCACCCCCCCCCGCCAGTTGCTGGAACAGAAAGGTCACACGGCACCCTGACCTGACATGCCTCTTTCCTCAAACTTGGTGACGGTGACGGCATTTATTTTACCGCAGTCCGAGCAGTAAGATGCTGAGCCGCTTTGCCTAATGCTCGCCAGCATGCCGATCCTCTTGCTCCGAGTCGTGAGTAGGTCCTGCCCCCGGCCTCGACCCCGCCCTCACCCTTCCCTGCCTGCGGTGGTTGCAGGCCGCCCAGTCCGGGTGACCTGTGAGCAGGAGCTGACTTCATGTTCCTCCTCTTTCTCCTCCAGGTGTTTGGCTTCCAGGTTGGGCTCACATCCATGGACAGCAATGGCTGCTTCCTGCCTCTGACTCCTATCATCCCCTCCTTCAGCACCGCTCTGTACGGCAAGCTGCTCCGCCTGCCCGCTCTCTGGTCAGTGTCCTGGGACTGCCGCCCCCCGTTTGAAAATGCAGTTTTCACTCCTCGACACTGTGACTTTGCACTTTTCCATTTACAGCGCTGAAGTGTTATGTCAGGTTTTGTCTTTACCTTGAATGCCCCGGACCCTGCTACCTACCCAGGGTGTGAAGCTTCTGACAGTGCAGCTGTTTCATCCCTCAGTGATCTTCCTCTGTTCAGTAGCATCGATGAAGCTGACTGGGAATGATGTCACGATGATGTCTGTAATAGCAAGCATTGTGCCGGGTGGGAGCACATTTGTGTTCTTGGAGTCGGAGCCTGGGGGGTGGGGAGAACTGCTGTTTTTCAAAGAGTTTCCAAGATCCTGGGGGGTGTAAAACACTGGGCTCAGTCCCCCCTGCGCCACCCAAGACAAGACAAGATGATTCATATACAGTGTCTGGTGAAGCGCTGCTAATGTCAGAGCTGCTGGGGGGTAAACAAAAACAGCCGTGCGGGGGCCTTGGAGATGAAAGGGGGAAAGTGCCCCTCTGCCTAGACTGGGGACCTTCAGGCAACATCTGGGAGCTCTCGGCCCCCCCCCCCCTCCAGTGAGCGTGTGTGCACAGACACATGGACACACGCACTGCTGCACACCCGCAAACACAAATATACACTCTCACGCTGATGCACACACACACACGTGCACACACACACGCTCGCAGGCCTGCAAACACACATACTCACGCACACACACACACACACATGCACACGCACGCACATGCCTAGTTCACGTATTAATATCTTTATGGGGACTCTATTCATTTTTATGGGTATAACCCTAATCCCAGGTATGACAACCTTTAGCCCTCGCCAACCCTTAACCTTAACCATATGTAAGACTTTTCAAGTGTTTATTTTTTTAATTGTCGTCACAGATTTTTATAAAAATGCGGTTATCTTTGTGAGGACCAAAAAACATGGTCCCACAAGGTAAAATGTGCACGCAGTCGCGCTCCCTCACATGTGCACGGACTCACATTCACGCACTCACACACATTCACACACATCCTCACACAATTGCCCTCGAAAAACAAATGTTTCTGTCTGCATTTGCTTGGCTGAGCGTGGCTGAGCGTGGCTGAGCGTGGCTGAGCGTGGCAGAGCATTGGGACAGTTCGCGGTTGCTGTCGGCTCCGCCAGCCCGGCTCCGCCTCCTCTATCATTACGCCGGTTATTGCCTGCTCTGCTTTTGGTCTCTTGCCTGTGGCATATTACGACGTCAGATCTGTGTCGTGCCCCCCCCCACCTCTTTGACAGCTGCTGTGTTTCTCATCTCGAACACAATTGAGAGCAGTGCCGGCCCTATTGTTGTTCTTTCTGGGCCGGGCAGCGGGTTTAATAAATCTGACAGGCCCAGCGAGGCCGCTTTGACGTCAGAGAAATGCATTTCATATGTCTTCCATAGCTTTGGTCTGCAGCGCGCTCACGGCCTTTAGCCGCTCGGGCCTGGCGAGGGGAGTCCGCTCTGCCTGGCCTCTCCTGGGGTGGGGGCCCGCTCTGCCTGGCCTTTCCTGGGGGGGGTCCGCTCTGCCTGGCCTCTCCTGGGGTCATGCTGTTTTTACCTGCCCTGCCTCCTTACTCGTCCCATTTTCAATTTCGAATGCCGGTCCCTCCCCCAAAGCTTCTAAGACTGGCTTCCGATATTTTGACAGGCCCCCGACGCACTTCTTTTTAAACGCCGATTCTTTTCAAGTTAACCTTCTGCTCCCCTCTGCCCGCCCCCTGCCAAGATAATAATGAGCCCCTGTTGTTTTAAAAGGTTACAAGGCACGAACGCCTTCATTCGCTGACCCCCCCCCCCCCCGGCGAACCTGACTGTGGCTGAGCAGAGCCGTTCTCGATTTCCATTCCTGCTTTTTCACCTCCTTTTTCCTATAAGTGTGGAATTCCCTCCAGAGACTATTAATGGGAGCTGACACTTTATTGTGGGGAGGGGTGGATGGCGATGAACCGGTCGGGCAGACTCACTGCCGGTCCCGTCTGTGCCCTGAAAGCGAGGTCTGACAGAGGTGAGAGGCGCTGCTCTGCATAAACAGCAACACCAGCAGGTGGTGGTGTTTAATTTCATTTATTTATGTTTGTTTTGGGAGCCTCTCAGAAGGTGATGTAAGTTCCTCAAAGATGTCATGTTCTTTTGGCCTTAGTGCGCCGCTTGCCAGGTTAAAATTAGCAAGGTGCAGAGGGGAGGCCAGCCCGTTCCAGAAAACCACCTCCAAATGGGTTTTTTAACTGTTTGGATGGAGTTCTTGGTGAGCAGAGAGGTGATGTCACACACACACACACACACACACACACACCAGCACTAAAATGGAGCTGTTGGCTGGGGTTGTGTCATGTTGAGGACTTCTTAAAAGCCTGTGAGTGACATCCTCAGTCCTCAAGACGAGGAGCTCACATGACATGCCGGTGACCCCCAGCGCCCAATGTCTGCTGTCTTTCTGCTCTTCATTGTTCCGATTCCCTCCATCCTCACTAACACACAGCAGTCCCGGTTCTTATAGTACCTTTGCTAAAAGGACGTTGCTTGAACGCATTTGATTGTTCAAAAAGCAAGCCCCCCCCCACCCCCCGCCCCGATTTCTGGGAGGCCCAGATGATGTGCAGAACATTTCTGGTGCCCTGGTTGGGGGCGGCGGGCGGTGTGGGGGGGGGGGTGCCGAAGCACTCATTAAAATCAAAGCGGTGGGAGTTGTGGGTCTTGGCCCTCCCAGAGTGTCAGGGCCATTTACCGTACGGCGCAGAACAAAGGGGGGAACGTTAAGCGGTGTGTGGCTCCCCGTGAGGACGCGAAAGCGAGATGCTGGGCCCCCACTCCGGTAGCCTTTCACTACTGTGTAAACACAGGTTCCTGCTAATAAGGGACCCAGTTTGACGCGGAGGCAGCCAGCACTCCTCAGCGAGCAGCAGCCCTCCGCTCCCCTCCTCCATCCCCAATTAACCGCCGAGCACGCAGCAGAAAAAGAGGCAGCACCCCGTTAAATTAACTTTTGCTCGCAGTGAATTAGGGCGCAGCTGAAAGGCATCAGAGTTCTACTGGGGTTTAATGGGAGTCGGTGGACGGACCGCCGGCCCGCTGGGAGTTCACTGGGAGCCCGACCCCGTCTGCCTGTTAAACTTGTTATCCCACTTAGAACGAATCCTCGTTAAATATATGTATAATAATAATTTAAAGGAAAGTTGAAGAAAAATGCCACCTGCCTTGATTGTGGCCCTTGTATATTTTTTTTTTTTTTTTTCGGGCACCTGACAGGCACACGTGCCGCCCGGCCGACCGCAGGACCCACCGCGGGAACGTTGCCACGGCGCCCTGTAATTTAGCACCATTGGCTTTTTTTCTTTTTTTTCTTTTTTTTTTTTTTTTAACGGCCTGATTTTATTGGCCACAAGGGTGGGTGAGTTTGTTTCTGAAGGCGACTGTATTTACACGGCTTGGTGCTGCAGGTGCGTCGGACTGGGCCGATGTAAGCCGGCTTGTTTGCTTAGCAGCATGAAATATGCCCGTATAAATATTCGCAATTTCTCGAGCGCGTGGCCTCCGTGAAATGCCGATCCATCACTGTGTATTTATAGATGTGAAAATAAATGACTGAAGTAAATTGTGCTGGGGAGAACGCATTCTTTATTTTTATTTATTTTTTATGGGTGAAGGAAAAATCCTCAGAGGAAATTAAGGGTACGGCAGCCAGAACCTATGTCGTTATATTTGTGAGGTAAGATGACAAGATGTTTTCAGAATGTTTGAAGTCGGGTGATGCATTCCATCAGCGCTGCACCATCTGCCTCCAGCGGAACTGCTTTATGTACATCGCCTGAGCCAAGATCACATGACGCAGTGCTCCTCTCGCAGGTGTGGGTGGGTGGGGTGAAGCCTGCTTTCTGCTCTGGGCATGTCAGCCCGACTGGCTTTCGCTCAGGAGGTTTGAGGTACTGACACCGGCAGGTTAGCGGTAAGCTGCATCTGTCTGCTGTTTCCTCTTGTAAAGGTGCCCATTAATAAAGAGAGGCACCTTTCCTGGGGATTATAATGCACAGGAAGCCTGTATGACTGAGTGTCACGTGGGCACCGTTGAGTTTCCTCGGAGCGGTATAGGTGGAGCGGTATAGGTGGAGCGGTATAGGTTCCTCAGGTGTTATATTAGACTTTGGGCCTTTTGAGCACTTTCGGTAGGGGAACCCCAGCCGGCTGGCTTCACGTCGATTTCTCACGGGTGGCGGATATTTGCATGGAGAGCAATCCCCCCCCCCCCCCGTGACTCAGCCCCTTTAACGGCTGTGTTTCTCAGGGTATCTGCTTCAGCTACAGTTTCCGTGAGAGCCACTTACCAGAGTGACAGGAGGGGGGAAGAATGTAATGAAGCCATAAAACTGCCGTCACGGCCTTGGTACGTGGTGCCGTGGGGGGGCGTCAGGCCCTGCCCCGCTGCCAATACGATAAGAGGCGGCCGCCCAGACATTAAAAGCTGAGCTGTCTGGCGCTGTGGTGAGTTTGGCCGGCCACGGCGCGACGGAGGGCCGCAGATAGTGAGGGCGCTTTGTCACGGGGTCCTCTTCCCGTAGGCCACGTCACTGGAGTGCCGGGAAAGCCAGCAGGATGTGGCGTCTTTCGGGAAGGAAGCGAGGGGAGAGAAAGCGAGGTGGGCCGGTAATCCGAGAGGCCGCAGGAAGCCGCGATGGCGACGTTCTCATGCCGTGTCCTCACACGTGCGGAGCCCGGCGCAGAAGACCCGCCCCACAGCTGTCCGCAGCTTATCGATTAAGCTGTTTTTGCGCCGCGATCCTCGTGAAAATTAACCCCACTCCTGGGGTGTCATGCGGGTGCTGGCGAGTATAGGCCAGGAGGCCTGGGAACCTGGGGGGGGTTTGGTTTTTTTACTAATTCTCATCCCCAGTCCGCCCCCCGCTCTCAGAACGTGCTGCTTCTGGTCGTAGCGGAGTTTTGCTTTCAGCTTGGGATGGGCGCATTGCTAAAAACCAAAGAAGATGTGTAGGGGAGAGGAGAAACCTGCAGTACCCCACCTGTCAGGTTACTGGTATACACTATATCTTCCTAATCTTAGTAGCCGTAATGAGCTGAGTACTGGGCAGAGTCTCTTAACTCCCCCCAATCTTCCCAGCTACCATTCCAGTTAGAATGGATGGGGAGGGGGGCGATTATCAGTGGCTGGTTTTCTGAGTCAGGTTCCCCGCCCTGTAATCTGCAGCAGGGGCTGAGAGTGACGGCTTGATGAAGTGTCGTGCTTTTAAATGACTAATTAGGGAGTGAGTGCTGAAGGTATGAATGATTTATAGAGTCTTTGTGTTGAGCAGCTCGGGCAGTTCTGACCCGGTTATCTATTAATCTGTGGCATTAGTTTAATATGTCAGGGGTTACTGATTGGGTTTACCTGAGCGTGTGCTTTGTAAACAGCCACTGATAAGGGATGAAAATGAAAAGGGAAATCGCCGTGAAAGCGTTTTTTTATTTGCAGAAAAAAAACTCTATTTGTCTGGGAATAATACACTTTGGCTGCAGTTGAGTTGCAAAACAACCCCCCCCCCCACAACTGAGCGAGTGGGCGCTTGTTTGTAAAATGGCTGGTGTCCCCAGTGTTGGGCTGGGGGACAGAGACGCAGGAACTCTGTGTGTCCCCCGTGTGCAGAGGTGATGTCTGTCACCGTGGGGAAGTGCATGGGTGCACCAAGGCTCCGGTCAAGTGCTGCTCCAGCACCTTGTGCCTGTGAGCCCCCCCCCAGGGCCACCATCCTCTTGCTTAACTCAGGGCTGTCCCTGTTATTTTGGAAAAAATGAGGGAATCGTTTTCTTACTGTACAGGATATGAGTAATAACAAAATGAACGTTCTGGAAACAGCCGGCAGACTCCAAGCTCGCATTCAGGGACTCTATGTAAACCATTAGAGCTGCAGCTGCTGCTTTCGATGGCCTTCCAATCACCGCGAGGCATTGATTTAAATTTTTTTTTGTTTTTAAAAGGACAAGGCTTGGCCTCCCCCACCCCACCGCGGTTGTGAGATCTGCCCACCATGCTGGTGTTTGCAAAAGCACCGACTGTCAAGCACAGTTGCTGGTGTGCGCACGCTGGTTGATGCTGTGGGTTTAAGCATATAAACAGCAAACGGACCGAAATCTTACCGTAGGACCCAATTGTGCCGGCCAGCGCATCTCCCCAAACCTCCCAGCAGGGCGGCGCACTTCCAGGCCCCCGTAAAGGAGTCAAATTTTTCTTCATAGGGGGACAAACCAGTGACCTGCCAAGTCCCAAGTTTGAACTGGAGTATTTCAAGTTTCAGGTTTATTCATTTATTTGTTTGTTGATTTTTTTTTATTTAAATGAGCCTCTTGCCCTGCTGGTGTATGTGGAATTACTTCCCCAGAGAGGATCCTTACCAACCTGCCCATCTCTTTCCCTGTCTGGCTCCACAGATGTTCCCAGCGCACTGGTTTTTAGCAGCGCTAACTGCTTCTTGCCCAATTATCCTGTGGTTTCAGGGACTTTATAAAAGCTGAAGGAAAAAAAAAAAGGAAAAGGCATGCCCACAGGTAGAGGAGCCTCTCCTGCCATCTGCCGATGCCAGCCTGGCCCTGGCCGGGTGCCCTCACCTGCCACTTTGTCCTGAAAGTTAACACCTTGCCTCAAACGGGTAGCGACTGGCACAGGCTCGTGTGGAGCTAAAAATAGGGGACTGAAAACCGAGGCACCTGGCCATTAAGGCCTCGGACCAATGGGTACAAGCTGCATGAAAAACACACACAAAAAAACTTAGAAACGTAAAGAGGCAGTGCCATGAATTTGTTTTCTTTCCTTGATTTATGAACGGTTTATCCTCCTGACTGAGACGGGGGGCAGCACACGAGCTATAATCTTCGAATGGATACTTTCCTGCAGGGCGCGCATTGAAGTGGCAGCCGCAGCGATTGATGCGGGCCCCGCTGTCGCGGACCGCGTGCCACGGTGCCGCCTGTTATTCCGTTCATGACTCACCACCGACCCGGCGCTCCACTCTGCCCCCCGCTCGCCTCAGGGTGGGGGGCCAGGAGCTCTGTGTGCCAGCCACGCACAGGCGGTGAGCGCTCCACCGGGACACTCTGGGAAACGAGACCTGCGTAATTTAAAACTTTAAAAATATTCCTGTTTCGGTGACCGAGGCACCTTTTTCAGTTCCTAACCGACTGAGTGCTCACTCTCCTCTGGCCCTCGTGGCTTTGGTCTTCTGTGGGCTCAATATAGCTCCGTGAGCCTGTACTTTGTGCTTATGGAGACTAGTGTGAATTAGCTAAGGTCTGCCTTAATTGTCGCAGAAGCTCAATGCAGCGGCACTAAAGACCTAGCGATCATTTACCCGCATTTCGGTCCGTCCCTTAGGCACCCCCTGTGCCTCAGCCTGTGCGACGGCACGATTTTCTCCACGGTTTTGATTAGACCAAATTTCTCGTTGTTATTAGCGACTGTGTTGTGTGTAAATAATTTATACAGGTGCACAATTAAAAATTTCAGACGGCCACATGGGCGGCGATGGCACGCTCAAATGTTATAAACACTTGAAAAGTCGCACAAACTTTCATCGCTTGCCAGTTCCCCTTGAAGTGGCTTTTGAAACACATTTGTTCTGCATGTGGAATGCTGCTGTTGTTGTCGGCCTTCGCTCTTTTCCTGCTCTCCTGTTTTTTTTTTGAGGGGACAAATTGGACATGAAACATTGCTGTAAGATGGTGGAATGTGTGTAGGAAAAATTTTGATTCAAACATTACCCACAATATTATGAGGAAGATTGACAATCCCTGTGTGCGTCGGGCGTGATCAGAGCTCATCTCTGCTCCGTTTTGTTTTCCGTTTCTCTACCTGAAAAGGTGACTGGAGGTCTGAGCTCATCTTGGTGAATGAAGGAATTAAACAGAGGTGCCCAATATCCGTGTCCGAGGCAACACAGGGGTCATGTGGTCAGTGGGGTCACTCATGAGTAACGTGGTGGCACGGTCATTTGAAGCTCCCTGGCTGACCCACCCAGGGCCCGAGAAGAAAGGCGTCTTTAAACGGTTGCAGAACCCGGATTAACCGATGGAATTCCTTGGACTCAGAGCTGGGCCGCTGTTAAACTAATCGTCTCGCTGGTTGTGACGAGCCGGCACTCTTGGAGAAATTAGCGGAGTTACTATTCTGGGGGTGCTGCCATGGCGATCGGTTATTAAACAAACACTCGATGTGTGGCGTCTGGCTTGGCGTGCCGCAGTCACTCAGATCCTCGGAGAAGCGGACTGCACGGCTCTGCGCCCGTGACGCATTGTGGCCTCACGGGTGTCCCTTTCTGTTTTTCGGTGATTTGTTTTTCTGCGGTGAGGGATTCTGGCGTGCCCCGGTGATGCCTGGTATTTTGTTGGTGTTGTAGAGCTCAGGGTAGTTCAGTTTGGATTCCCGTGTCTTCAGCAGTGCCTAGAGGAAACACTCTTTACCTGTGCCCTTCTTCGCTGGTCTCCCAGAGCAGCAGTCCGAGCTGCTGCTGCCTCACTCTGTCAGGGTTTCCCAGTCCGATCCTTGGGGACTCAGACAGCGAACAAAAATGTGGACTGTCTGGCAGGGAGCTGGGAGGGAGCAAAAACGTGGACCGGCTGTGGGTTCCCGGGGACTGGATCGGAAAACGCTGCTCTAAGTTTCTCTCTTGGTGGGAGTAACATCACGGGCAGCCATAAAACCAGAGGTCTGGACCTGCGAGCCCATCTGGACTGGGCCAGGTGTCCAGGACTGGGGAAGGTGCCCCATGTCCTGCATTTAACTTTTAGTACAATCAGAATCAAATCGGCATGAAGTAAATCGCCTCTTTGGGTTTTAAGACACCGAACAGCCGACACACATTCTGCACACAGTGTGGTGTGTTTCGGTGTGAAACTCTTGTCATGATATTTGATGTTGCAATCTGAAGTTTTGTCTCGATTAATTTTTCTGTAGGTTTGCACATTAGTATCGTTGGCTGTTTACAGTCATGTTTGTATTGTATGTTTTCGTTGATGCCGTTTGAGTAAAACCTGCCTGCAAAGAGCCCCTTTCAGCATTGAAATCTGGACCATTGCAGTAACCAGTGACCGTAACCCGCATGTGTTCTGCTCACCAGTGGGTGGCACCGGTCACTCCCCCCGCCCCCCCACACTTCCGGCTGACTCCTCTTGCCTCCCCGTTTGTTTTTCCTCAGGACCAAGCGGTCTAGCGTCCCCATCACGGAGTGCATATTCGAGCTGCCCCACTTCAGCGTGCAGGCCACCCGTCCGCAGACGCTGCTGCTACAGGCCATCTGCCAGAGCTGGACGCACAGCCTGGGGAACGGTCTCTCCCCCGGGGTCAGCGACGCCCTGCTGCACGAGGTCTACAAAGCACCAGGTAACTTCCCGTGCTGGAAGCCGACCCCTTTTTGGCTGCTTACAGCTTCTCCCTCTCCTGGAGGAGGCCGCCATTCTCTCCTTTTTTGTTTTGGGTGGTTTGCGGGCGGCCCTCAGAAAGGAGGGGTTTGAAGGTCAAAGTGTCGTCAGCACCTGGGGCATTTCCGTTCGGACGTGCCGTTCGTCACTGCTGCCCCTGTGCCGTTCCCGTTCGTCACTGCTGCCCCTGTGCCGTTCCCGTTCGTCACTGCTGCCCCTGTGCCGTTCCCATTTCTCCTCTCTCTGTACCGCTCAGCACCAAACCAGCGGGCCTCTCGCACCCGTGCCTCCAGGCTCTCCCGCCCCCCCCACCATCTCCCAGGGTGCCGTTGGCCGAACAATGAATCTGGACTCGTAAAAAGGCCACTTCTGCTGAGAACGGTAGCGTTCTAGTGACTCTAGCATCTGGCCGGCCCGTCCCCTAGAGTGCCGGCGTTTTCCAGCTCATTATGGCCGCGCCAAGATACCTTCGGCTGCCCTGCCTCCGCCGCCAGACTGTTAAACGGGTCTCTTGTGGAGTGAGGTCAGGCCTTCCTATTGGCCTGCCCCCCCATGCCCTGAAACAGTGCAGAAAGGCAGCATTGAGAGACATTGGCACCATCTGGGCTGAATAAGGGCAGGTCAGGGAAAAAGGTTTATGTAAATGTATACACACCCACATGGTGTGTTCTCTGGGCTAAACTCTAGGTGGAAAGAGGACGCCTCTCTGTAGTCTGCTGCAGTTCTCCTTGGCCGGTTCACATGCGGTTTGAAGGCCTGCACGGTCCACCTTGGTGAATAGTTTCGGTTCCCGTGGTTCTTGTGGTGTCTGTGGTCGGGTCTGCGCCGTGACGTCACCACGCCATCTGGCTGCTCTTTAGCTCCGCAAGGGAGGGGGGGCCAGCGCAAACCTACGCGCTAAGTCCCGATGAAAGTTGACTTTATTTATTTTACAGTCTTTAAAGCCATTGAAAGTTAAATGCAGGAGACTGTATTGAGTCGGCGGCTGATGCTTTGCCTTTGTTAGAGCCAGTGTTAAAGCCTCAGGTTTTCAAACGTTACCGTTTCCACCGTTGGGGAAACCTAATGCCCCCGTTTCAGCCCCAGGAACGGAGCACAGAACCGCTTTGACCGCTCTGTGTTTAAAGTAAGCTTCAACCAGATTAAATTAATCTCGTAAACCGCGTTTAACGCTGCACTTGGGATTGGCAAGTGTGGAAATGCCGTTGCAGTCTTCCTGCTTCGGAAGTGCCGTGCTCAATATAGGAAGGTGTTTCATATCTCCGTGTAGCTGACAATGCTCAGGTCCAGCGCTCGTCTGCTACGAAGCACTAGCGTGGACCTCTTCACCTTTACCTTACAAGGGAAAAACTTCCTCTGGGAGTGGGAAGGGGGGGTGGAGAGAACAGGTTTTAATCTCAAGGTACTGACAGGCGTAAGGGTTCCTCAGAGCAATGGGGCCGAGGCCTGGGAGGCGTCACCGTGTGCTTTCATTCAGGGAGGGGTGATAAAAGCCCCCTGGAAGGGTCTGCTGGCAGTAGCTAGCTGGAGCCTAGCTGTTAGCACTCATAACCCTTGGCTCTTTTTCCAGCTGTGGTTTTATCAGAGGCTGGGATGTGAGTTAAGTGCAGCTCAACCTTGAACGTTTAAAGTCGCTCTGAGATTAAGGTCTTAAGATAATATAAACATATAATTCACTGATTTTCAGTTTTATTGAGACATAATTAAAACATTTCTTGTTAATTTTTGAAAAAGCATAAATGATGACTTTTTCCTTTACTTTCAAATAAAATAGCACATGCATGAATGATCTATAAACAGTGTCTGCCTTTGCTCCTCTGCTCATAACAGAATGGGGGCTGTTATCAACATATCTGTTCTGGTTGAATGTTGGTTTTATGGTTTTTATATATTTATAAAACTCTTTTGAAATGACTGGTGGTGAGTACTTTTAGTGTTCAGAGATGCTGAGTCTAGTACTGATGGTTGTTTTTCTTCCCTGATTGACTCCAGTATTGGACTGCTGCTGATTGGTTGCAGATTTTACTGCTTCTCTTGTGGATTGGCTCCAGAGTTTGCTCTTGCTGATTGGCTACTGTGGTTTTTAATCTTGCCCAGTGCTTTCAGCATTGGCTGCTACTCACTGCTTATCCTGCCATACTCTGTGGCGTTATTCATCTGCCAGGTGTCCAGTTCCCAGAACACCCTTCTCCTCACACGTGGGATTGATTGAAGAGGACCTCAATAGTCCCTGAATAAATTTGCTTACGTTTAGCTAATTTTATGATGATTTGAACATTAATTTGAGTATTTTCATGCAGTAAATGGATGTCATATGACTTCTGGCAGTAAGGATATGTTCACAGCACTGTCTCTGGTGCACTGTTTTTGAGCACTTTGGTAAAAGAAACATTTACTTTTTCACTTGCTCACTTAGTTTGACTTTGGGGTGGTTACTTGGGGTTAGTCATGGAGCACTTAGTCTTTTTCGCGCTTGGGGGCTCAGGTTCTCTGCGGGTGTAGAGTGAGATGTTCTCACAGGGACATTTCTGGCTGTTGCGCCGCCTCAGCTAGCGTTAGCCTCCAGCAGCGCCGCAGCACGGGAGGGCCAGCCGGGCCGGGCCGAGTAACCGCAGGCGTCCTCGCTTTCCTCTCCAGGCCCGCGCGGTTGGCATGGGGGCCACACACGGCCTGCACGCCGCCTGCTCCCCAGCTAACCGCCAGCCTCAGGCCCTGAGGTCACTGACCTCCCACAGGCAGGGCCAGAGCTGGCCGCTGCGGGCCCGAATCCACACTGGATCAGACGGGCGGAACTGGCAACGCAACCGGGAACTGGAGTCGAGCTCCAGTTAAGTTCTGTTAACAATCAGAGAACTGGCTCCTTTTTAATTTAATTTGTGTCTCTGATAATAGCTTTATTGCTTGAATTCTTATAATAAAGCTATCATTTCTCAGGACTTTATCTTTAAGACATAAGGAAATTGCCTGAGTTGTTAAATGCTGAAGGATGCATAACGCAGACTGTTCCCGCCGCTCCTGCAGAAAGTCTGGCCGGCTGCTGACATGCCAGGGGTGACACCACCTTCAGTCAGGTTTGATGTGATTGATGCTCCTTCCCCACAGCAGAGGAAGCTGGAGTTTTGCTCGCTGCTGCCCATCTGAAGAAATGGGCGCGTCGTGTCAGACTTTGATCAGTGACGTGGCAGTAAAGCTCTCGGGCGTCATGCGCGTCACCAAAAATACCAGCTGCACAGGACTCGTCAGGGAAGATGCATTTGGGCTGCACTCTCCTCCTCTTTAGAGGCTTCCAGGATGTGAGCTCTTCTCTCATTTTTTATTTTTTTTTAATTTAGCCGCCACGCGTCACGCCGTCTGCCGCATCTTGGCCGGGTGTGGCTGGCAGGCCCGGGCGGCGGCGGCGGCACTGGGATGTGCTGCGATCGCAGTGATTGCAGACTTCGGTCTGTGTTGCTGTGTCCTGAGTGCGGCTGGGCGTGCCCGCGGTGACTGGGAGCGCCTGGTCAGCGTGACGTGCGGCATCTCCTGCAGAGCTGCGTGCAGTGAGGTGCATTTTCCCACGACTGGTGGGAGAGTTTCCTTTTCTTTCACCCTCCTTTGGCACCATATTGCAGTTCAGGCCACTTTTGCAGTGCATTCCCCATCTCCTCTGCGCTCTCTTTGAACAGCGGGCGACAGCGGGTGCGTGTGCACATACGTGACACATACGTGATGCCGGTGCCGTCTCTGCGTGTCTTCTGCGGGATGTCGGTAATGGTTCTTGACTCACAGCGATACTGTTATTAAAACAACGCTTTGTTTTCGTAAGTTTTGAAGTGTCTCGTCTTGGCCCTCTTCCGCCAAAGAAAACACAATAGCTTGCGTCATTTATGTCTAATTCTGTGCTCTATTTCATTATTTTCACTTTGCAGGTCAGTGTTTTGGGACGCGCTGGAGCGAATGGAATTGCTTAAAAGGCTGTCACTGGTAGTTTGTCTCTTTCCCCTTTTCTTCTTGTGGGGAGGGGGGGGGGGAAGCTTGGGGTCATATTTTAGGAGTCATTACTCCTGTTTGATCTTCCTCGTCAGAAATGCAGGGCTGACGAAAGTTTTCATGTGGCTTCGTCCTTACTCCATGTGGCTCTGGGCACAAGTGCCGAACTCCGTTGTCACTGCAGGGGGAGTACATTGAATTGAATTGGACCAGTCGAATTGGTTTCCTGTGGCTCACGGATGGCTCAGGTACGGACAGAGAGGGAGGGGCCATGCACACTTCCCTTTGAAACCCTTCCGGAAAGAATTATTTTAAGCAAAGCAGGGGTGCTTTGCCTTGATTGTCAGCTGGGGGGCAGAAAATGATTAATCAGGATTCAAAGACGTCTGTTTCAGTGTAACAAGGTCTTTCGCTCCAGCCTCCGACGTGCTTTGAAGAGGCATCTTATTGGTTTTTGAGGAATTTATGTATGTCTGCTTCATGCATTGACATTGGGGTAAAAAAGAACGGCCTTTTCATTTAAACGCAACCTTTTGAAACAGAAAAAGTGGTGTCGGCTCAAGACAATAAGTAAATAAATCTTGTGGGAACCCGAAACCACTCTTTTCAGTGAGAACTTCAATGGACCACAGCCTGGCTTTCTCCCTCCATACAGATGATGACGTTTTAAGTCAATCCAGACTCGAAGCCCCCCCCCCCCGGGCCCGGCAGAGCCTGCTTCGCCTCACCCTCGCGGGCTAATAGCCCGGGACGCTGGAGAGCAGGAGGTCGCCCTTGCCCCCGCACATCTCGAGTGCCATTGCCTCAGTTTGCATGGATGGATTTGGGGGGGGTGGATAGCTAACCAGCCATCACTGACCCCCACAGTCTGCATGTGCTGTTTTCTACTCATTGGTGGATATGGGAGGGGGGTCGTCATTAATCACCAAAGCCTGCAGAAAGATGATATTGAGAATTTTTTTGGGGGGTTGGGGGAGGGAGTTGAGACAGCTTGCTTTTGTGAGGTAGCTTACTTGTTCATTCACTGATTTGTGATGCAAGGCATGCTGGGATGCCTGATCAAGCATGCATCTTGCAACATACTAGTGTTTAGTCCCACCCTTCAGTGTGCAAGGGAGGAGGTACAGCCGACTGAATGAATGAAGCCCTGAAGCCCCATGGCTTCTAAAGCATCACCAACCCCAGAACTGGTGTCTGAAAAACAATTGTGGTGGACAAAGTTTGTATTCATCTTTGTGGGGACCATCCATTCATCTCTATGGGACAAACCCTAATCCCAACTCTGACAACCTTAATCCCTGTCCAGGCCTAACGTTAACCATGAGTAACCAAACAAAAAACAAGACTTTTGACATTTTTAGTTTTTTGATTGCAGTTTGATTTGAGTTTTCCCTTTGTGGGGACTGAAAAAATGGTCCCCACATTATCAGAATAACAGGATTTTATCACATTGTGGAGACATTTGATCCCCCAATGCAATGTATACATAACACACACACACACACACATTATGTCTTCTGTGACCCTCTGCAGGACATATGGGTGTAGAAAATGAATGGATGGATTTTACATAAATAAATGCTGTGACCTTTTGAGGACATGTGGCTTCACACACATCTTCAGAAGTCCGTGGATTGTGGCCGTGCCTCATTTCCCAGTACCGTTCCCCATGCTGCCGGAATGAGGAGTTTGGCCGCGGAAGGGCATGCGTTACCGCTGAAGTTACCGCTGCCAGGGTTGCGAATGTTCACTGGGGGCAGGGCGAACGGAGGCAGTGGTCCGTCGTCGGGAAAATGCATTTCGGTTATGTTCTGCATGTTGGTGCGTGTCTCTCTCTCTCTCTCTCTCTCTCGGGACTCTCAGGATGGAGAATCCAGCTGTGTGTTGTGGGCTTTCAGGGCCTGACGGATCACATGACCCCACGGGCCCCCAGCTGCGTGTTTACGCGCGGGGGTGTGCACCTGCCCCGCGCCCAGCCGTGCCCGCGGACCTGCGGCTTTAACGCCTCCGTCTCCCGCGTGTTTCCCTGGCCGCCGCCCCATTTTCAGTGGGAGATACAGCTGTCGGGGGGATGGGTGTGAGATGGGGGGGGGGGGTGCGCAGGCGCCGCGCAGGGGGGTTTTGAGGGACCTGTGCGCTCAACCTTAAGGCCGCATTTCATAAATAACTCCGGCCCCTTTCATATTTTACTGCCTTGACCCCCCCTCTGATCGCTTATGGTGGATCTCTCAGAATGCCATACCCAGATACGCAGAGTGGACTGTGTTTAACTCTCATAAAAAAGACAATAGTAGTAGTATAGTAATAGTAATAATAATGATGATAGTTATTACTGTCATTATTGTATTCCAAAGCTTTAAAATGTTCGAATATAAAGATTTAAAAGGCTTCTTTGACATTTAGTCTCGAGTTACATACAGGAAGAGTGTGTAAGACCACCTGTGTCCAGGGTGCAGCTGTGTCTGCTGTTAGTGATAATGGTTATGAGCCGGAAATTGTGCATTGCTTGGTTATTACTTCATACCCCAAGTACATATCAAGGCCCAGGTCTTTAATTCGGTCTTGTGTTCTGTTGTCTACTGACAGTTTAAAGCAAGTTATTCAAATGCCTCCCCAGCTATTGGATTTATTTGTTCAGCTGATACTTCTGTTGGCTGCAGCATACCAACGAGGATCAGAAAGCGGGGTCATGTGTGTCCCTGGGGCAGCAGGGGTTAAGAGTTTCACTCAAGGGCCCAGCGGTGATATGATATGATTACTTTGCCGGCCACAAGATTTGAACCCACGACCTACTGGAGAATTCTAACCTACTGAGCTACACACCGCCACCGACGTCACAGCCATGTGGCTGACCTGCGCAGGGCCCGTTGGAGAGAGTGGCGGTGAAGGCCGGCCCTCCGTGTCTGGGTGGCGGTGTGTCGGTCCGGCCTGAGGGCACGCGTTCTCTCTCCAGGCTGCCATGTCGGGCGATCTCTCCGCGGTGCAGGGAACAGGAAATGGGAAACGGGAAACCCAGCGCAGGCGAGTCACCCCACCTTTCTCACCCAGCCATGGTCCCCATATTGTATTTCGTGGGGACCCGGAGGGTGTGGGGGGTTGTCCCTCTGCTGCGGTGGGGTTGATATCACTTCAAACGCAGCAGCCACCGGCCGCATGCATGTGATCGAGGAACATTGAGCGACTGGCCCTGGGTGGGCGGGGCCTGGCGGCCCAGATGTCTCCTGGTAACCCTAACCGGCGGCTGCCGCCAGACGGCCCAGGCATCGGCAGCATCTGGTTCCAGGTGTGTGGGGGGGGGGGGTCCACAGACCGGTGCTCCATAGAGCCCCATGTGGCAGCAGGGGAAATGGCACTGGGCAGGTTTGATTGGACCCGAGGGGGTGGGGGGGATCAAATGCTGTGCAGGAAACGGAATGAGGGCTGCGTTTCTCAGCGGTTCAGGTTAATGTCACCCCTCCCTTCCCAGTACAGATCGTTGGTTGGGGTTTAACACAGCCGACCAGGCCTCTTTGATGAAAGCTGCTGCTTTGGCAACATACTGCATAGGCATCAGGCGTTTTGTGTCTTGTCGAGCCTCAGGGCTGTCCTTGAACATGTCGGTAACATTCATCAGCAAAAAAACAAAAAGAGAGAAATATTCAACCTGCCTGGATTTCCTGTGCCTTCAACTGGCTTTCCTGGAGTGAGTCCAGGGCCCGTTTCCAGAATAACGGCCTGGAGCCCTCTTCTAGGATGCTTGGTGTTTAAGGCTCTTTGGCTTGGATTCATAACTTTATTAATTCAGCACTATTATCTTTGGCTAATTAGCATTTTGCATGTCACTGTCACAGACTCTCCCCAGCCCACAGCCATCTGTGGGCTGAAAGTGTGGAGTGGATGCCGGGGGATTTAAGCAGCTCTTTCTGGCACGGCTAGCAGGCCGGGCGACTGATGTACCAGCAGACAGTGGGATCCGCTGTCCCCTACTGTAACAGGCCTGTATTACGGGGGGGAACTTCCAGCATATCCGGTACCACTAACCTATTTGGTCACACCACAGGCGTTACAGACTGTGCGATGAGCTCAGTGATTTAATTTTCAGGGCTTTGTCCTTCCTTTAGGTGACAGTTCCTGTTTGTCACACGTGTAACCGTGGGCCGGTTTCTCAAAAAAAAAAAAAAAAAAAATTCCCCTCACAATGCATTATTTTTATTATTTTAACACAAAGCCACCTTACTTGAGGTTGCAGATAGCGCAGTGGGGAATTAGTTGTTTAAAACCTGCAGGGACGAGCCTCGCACCAATGCAGCGGCGGCCGGTTGCGATTAGCGTGTTAAGTCACCCAAATTCCGATGGACCCCGCTTGCATGATCGATGGGCCTGTTTGCCGCTTCTCCGGCTGACGTCGGCTCCTCCGTTTGAAGTAGCAGTTTCCTGTCGCTGGGCGTTCAGCAGTAGGCAGCCAACCTCTGGGGCGTTGCGGTGGACGCCATCCAGGCCCCGAGAGCTCGCACGGCAAAATGTGATCAAATAAAAAGGAGCTTGGCTCTGCCTCACCATATAAATAGAGTCTTGTGTATAGGGTGCTTATCTGATATGTGGTAGTAAACATGTCTCATGCAAATGGCATCAGGACAGGCGTGCAGAGTCGGCAGTGGACCACATGTGCATCTGCTGAGGATGTTCGGGAATCAAAGCGATAGTTTGCACTGGCCCGACTCCCCTGAGTCTGTTTCATAACACAGCACAGTGCCCCTTACAGGTCACACAGGGTAACAGCTTTATCATTTAAAACCTGCAGCAGTGCCTGCAGTCACCCACTCCACACTGTCACCGTTCTCAGTGGCATCTTGTACAGCATTATTCATCTGGTAATTTACCTGTGTAATTTACCACTTAACAGTATTTATTCTATTTATATATATTGTATTTCTGTTTCTTTATATATCATGGTGTATATAGCGCAGAGTCTCTTATAATTTTATTTCAGTTCTTATACTTACATCTGATATTCTTTTTTCTTTTATGTTCTTGTCCTGTGTCTCTGTGTGACCGTTTTGTAGTAACATGAGCAATTTCCTCCGGGATCAATAAAGTTTTTCTGATTCTGATTCCTTCATCAGCAACACGTCAGAGGACCTGGGAGCTAGCGGGGCGTATCTCTGTTCCTCTCCCTCCCTTTCTCTTTGTCTATCTCTCTCTCCCTCTATACGTCTCTAGACGGATCGAAGATCCCTCCCGAGCACCCGGCACCAGCCAGCCTTCCCGTCCACGGCCTGGCGGGTCACACGGCCTGGCGGGTCACTCGGCCTGGCGGGTCACTCGGCCTGGCGGGTCACTCTGCCTGTCCGCTCGGCAAAGCAGTGGTTGATTTTTTTTTTTCTGCTTTCCTCTCTCTTTTTTTCATTCTCTAATTTATTAGGTGCGAAGTCGCCGAGCTCGTCGCCGAGCCTTGAGGGCTCCGTGCAGAACGTGGAGCTGAAGTACTGCAGCCGGGCGGCAGTGAGGTGCGCTGGCGGGACCGTGGGAGCCGTGAAAGTGTGCGCCAGGACCCCAGGTGTGTGCAGCTGCGGCCTGTTAAACTTTTACAGCCTGCGCTGGGGAACCGGCCTCACTCTTTACAGTCCCCCCCACCCCGCATATCGTGACGGCTGTTGTCACGGGGATTATTGCCGTCCTCTTCGTCAGCGTGCTGGGTAGATGGGGCTGTTTTAAAGTCAGTATGGTTTCTCCATCTCTTCCGTCAGAGCCCACGGGTGAAGGCAGGCTGTGATAGTTGGTCTCTTCAAATGGCGTAAAACATGGACGAGGACACGGTCTGTCAGATTAACTGGCCAGTAGCTGCTCTCCATCGTCATGATGTCATATTTGCATGTGCTGCTTTTCACGAGTGTCTCTGGGAGACCTGAGGTTCAGCTGGGCAAAACCCTGTGAGCACTATGAGAAAAACACACTTCTCCCCCCCCCCCCCCCCCCCCCGGGTGCCTGTAAAAGTGGTACGACTTAGGCCCGCGGCACCATCTTAGGCTCAGTATTGGGGGCAGGTGACCACTTGATAGACTCTATTTTTTTCAGTTTTTAAAACATATACAAAACACAAATACAGCATGGAGAAGGCAGACCAGAATACATCGGAAAATGGAGCCAAAAAATGAACAAACACAAAAAATCAAAAGAAAGAAAACAGTCCACAGAGTAGTTAACGAAATATTTGCCACACTAAACTCATTATCCGGAGGTGAGTGGCATTGTCACCTGTTCAGTTGTTAGATTCTTGGCTGGATCAGGTGTGTGTTACCGCCCAGTACTGTTTCCAACTTGTATACAGTAGATGGGAAAATGGATGAGTCTGTGTAAACGGGGTGGGAAGCCTTACGTGTCTCGCGTTTATTCGCCGCTGTCTCGCATGTGGCATCCCCGCCTTTACGGTGCTCTGACTCTGTCCTGTTGCCGCCAGGGGAAGGCGCCAAGGAGAAGCTGGTGCCTCTTATCCAGGGCCCGTCAGACACCAGAGAGCTTCACACGAGCCGCTGGCTGAACGAGATCCGCAAACCCGAGTCCCTGCTGGCCCCAGATCTGCTGGCTTTCTCTGCGCAGGTGCCCCAGCCGGGGGACGACTGCCGCAACTCCGGTAAGATGGCCGGGGCCTCGGCCCTCGCGGGCGTCACTAAAGGGGCGGCTCCTTAGGTGCGTGAGAGCAAACCAATAATGCCATAACCTGCTTGGCCATAGTACAGCACGGTATACAAAGCAGAGACATCGACGTCAACAAAAAAGCGTTTTTGCAGGCTCAGGGTACGGTTTCTTTGATGGCCCAAACCATCTCAAGGTCCATTCGATCTTCAGTCGTCCATGTAAATTAGAGTTGCACATAAGGAGTTGTGTCCTGCTCCAGTCCTGATGGTACAACACTGGAAGTTGCTGAGATCCAAAAGCCATTACAGTGCTGGACCTGGAGTCAGCTTTTGGTTCTGGGCCCTGGGATGCCTGAGGCGCTTCTCTCGCGGCCGACCACTTACGTTGTCAGCTAGGTGATAAATTAATTATCTCGTGAGTTTATGATTTCGCCTGGGAAAGCATTGCAGAAATGTTTGGCAGTGCCGTGGCTCTCCCCTATTTATTTAACGCGCCCGGATGCAACCCATTGGGTGATATAAAAGCACAGCAAGGCGCCGTAAATGGGAGAATATGCCGGCCCTAGCGGCCTTTTGGGCCATTCGCTCATGTTCACGTGTACATGCTTCCTTCGATTACCTCTGAAAGGTCAGTGCGCGGATGTGGAAATGATTGGTCTCCACTACCAGAAAATTACGGTAACACTATCTCTTCTGTGCATTGGTGCTCGGCTATAAAAACCCAGGACCCACGGTCCGCAGCCTGGAAATGTACTGGAGGAGGAATGAATCAGTTCCCATTGATGATATTGTAATATTTAACGGCGCGCTGCGTGGGTTTTAAGGGAACCTTGCGTGCCTGCACGTGACACGGAACGGCCTTCGCAAGCCAGGAGAATTCTGCCGCTGAACCGCACCTGTTCCTCAGCGGACCACGAGGGGCTGTAAATGCAGCTTTTTGTTTTCTTACCGAGTCGGACGGGAAAGATGGAAGCCGGGTGACGGGAGCGTGAGGACGAGCTGACAGTCCCCGGAAGTCTGGAGCAGATGTGGAGAGGCTAAGGAGAAGTCCTGGTTACCCCCCCTCATGTCATGGCGGGGCGGTGGGCTGACGACTGTCAAGTGCGGGCCTCCCACAGCGAGTGATCTTGGAATGGGGGGGGGGCTGCCCAGACCTGGGGATCTTAATCAAATGGGACCTTACTGAGTGAGCGTTCGACTCGTTCGCCGTATTGATGCCCCCACCCCCCTTGTATCTCCACGGTACCCGTCACTTTGCGGCAGGGAAGGTGCTGGCTAACGGGGTCCAGTCGCCTCCTGGCGACGCCTTGGGTAGGGTGTTCTGCCAGTGGTCCGGGGGGCTGGCCTGGCCACACCAGGGACATACTTTTCCTGTTCCACGTCTGAGTGATCGGACCCTGCATCTGTGCACTGAAATGTCTGTGGTCGGATGATGGACGGAGTCCGGTGTATCTGAAGACGCGGGCTCGCTGACCGCCTCCATGCAGCTCGCTGACCGCCTCCATGCTGCTCGCTGACCGCCTCCATGCAGCGCGCTGACCGCCTCCTTGCAGCTCGCTGACCGCCTCCATGCAGCGCGCTGACCGCCTCCTTGCAGCTCGCTGACCGCCTCCATGCAGCGCACAGCTCCCGTGGGGCTCGCCCGCAGTATCGGTTCCCCGTAAATTATCGCAACCCTTGGCTCTGACATCAGACGAAGTTTTATTTTCCCACAAGGCTTTGGGGTTTACTCAGCTGCTTTAAAGACATGATTACTACACATTTATTGCAGGAATTAAATGTTAGGCTACTAGGCAACAATTCTTCCGTACATTTTTTGTATCTTATTCTGTAATTAGGGTTTTTCACGTGCGATTGCTTCCTCCAAACAACCGAGGATGCGATCTGAGAATGTGTGTGTTTTTTTTTTAATGACGTCGTGTCAGCGAAGCAGGACGGAGCTTCTGCTCATCTCCTGGCTGCTCTCATCCCAGCTCGTCTGACTCATATATTTATGTCTTTGTTTTGGACTGATATTACAGATGAATCCTCCTGCAGTCAGATTTTCCCAAAATGCCGCTGGTTTAACCTTGATTTAAAAGGAGGGCAAGTGTGTAATCTGAGCGAAATATGCATCAGAAATTCGGGAATGCCTGGCTTACGTTGCTTTGATTGGATCTATGGAGGATTTTTACACAAACCTCAAAGTACTATTCAGACTGTAAAGTTTAATTGCCCTTAAATTACCATAAATAATTCAGTGTGTAATCCAGTTTTTAAAGCGTCCCTGACACGCGTCTTAATCCCTCTCGCAAGGTTTCGCTGTGAGAATAAGCAACCTCTTGAGCTTCACCACCTACATCTGTTTTGCGTCTAATTGTTTACCAGTGAATTAAAAGGAATTCCAATTTACTGAGAAAATGGGAATGAAAACTCATATGGATCCAAACCAATCTGTTTTCATTTAATGGAGCTGAGGTTGGAGCACACTAATAAATTAAACACAATTAAAGGCGCTGGACTTATCACAAAAAGGGCCAAGTTTTGAGGGGGGTGGGTGATGCTTATTAATGCTGTTTGCTGTGAAGCATTTCCAGTGCAGTGTGATGGTGCCCAATCCCTGTTCCTGTCACTGAAGCTCCCTCACACTGCTTAGATCCTTTCATTCCTCCTCTATTGTTATTAATCTTTAATTTTTTTCTGCAGCTGGGAAAGACTGAACCACGGTTCACAGGCTGAGAATTGCAGGCTTTTTATCACTCAGCGACCAGCGGGAAGTCCCTGACGGGGGGGGGGGGGGGGGGGTCACACCGGGGCT
>JAODLC010000140.1:10458417-10496477 GCA_026781145.1 Hippopotamyrus pictus
CTGTGCCAGAACTGCAAACGAATCCTCAGACAGTGAAAACGTAAAACGGAGCGGAGTGACTGAAAAGCCAGCAGCGAGACTGAAAAACTCACAGGCGAGAATGAATATTGAATGAATTTTGTTTGATATTAGGAACGTTTTGTTTGAAAATTTTGGCACAAATCTGATTCCATATTTAAACAGGCTAATGTTTTCTTTTTATTTATAACACTCGTCAACATATTTTTTTCCACACTAATCAAAACAGGTGAATCGTACAGTATTTTTTTGTGCTGAATGTCTGTTTCTCTATCACGCAAAGATTTTGAGTGACACCAACTTAATGCTTTATGTGTGTTTACAGAATATAAGAATGGTGGAAGCGACTCATCCAAAAGGCAGAAGCGTGTGATTTTTGCTGATGTGCTTTTGCTGAACGTCCTTCTTAAGGGTCCAGCAGAAGTCAGGCAGGACCCTGCGACTCCTGAGACTCCACTTGCCTTGAGAGAGCGGGATCCCGTCTCAACATATATCATAGTCTGTAAACTCTGGCAAATCAGATTTGCAGTATTTGCAATAGAGCCTAAAAATGACTGGGCGCAGTTCTCAAATCAGTGTTAAAAAGCTCATAAAAGACAATCCTTAGTAGTTCTATGACAAAATTGTTGACCTGTGTAATAGTTGAGTCAGTGTTCACATTCTGTGTTATTTCCTCATCCTGGATTGTTCTAGCAAGCTGTTACTTTGGTCCCCGTGTAGTGAGCGATGCCACGCTGATAGTGTGACCACCTACTCCATGTCAGGGGGGTTGCTATGAGCTATGACTGTGCAAACTACCATTTCAACCATTTCAATTAAACAGACCTGGATTTCACTTAAGCGCTGGGTTCTTGCTGTGTGCTGATTGGTCAGTCGCCTGTGATCATGCATGTGTCACTAATGTTAATGTGAAACAGCTGGATGAGTCTTTCAGTCAAGGAAATATACCAGTAAAAGTACAAGACGAGCCAAATAATTTAGCCAAGCACGGGAGCCTTTCAGTTTTAAAGTAGTTTGTCCTTCCTGACATGGATTAGGTGGTCACCCTATGCACTGACCTTTGCCAATTTCTTCTGACATCTATTCTCTGTACCTCCCGGCTCTGTCCCTCTCTCCATGTTTTACCTCTCTCTCCATGATTTCACCAGACATCTCCCTCCTCCTCTGTCCATACTGTCTGCCTCAGCCTTTCGGATTTTTATGTGTTATTTGATTTAGCTTCCTTCCTTTCGATTAAGCGGGATGTGATTTAGCGCTTCTGAAGCTTCAGATCCTGGCGCTTCTCTGATAACGGACTTAGGCCCCGTATTTCATGCCAGCGCGTCGTACCGCCTGAAGATGAGCAGCCAAGCCCAGTCTGCAGGGCTGCACGCTTATCAGATCTTTCTTGCCGGAAGGTGTATTTTTTATTTAAAGATACCTTCCTGTTTCTCCCAGAGCATGATAATAAATAATGACGGTAAAATCATAACGACCTAATCGCAACATTGCATAAATAACGTTCAAAGCGTCTCGTAACTGCAGCAGTATTTTAAGTTTGCTCTGGTCGTGACACCAGTATCTAGTCTTCCTTTTGGGCATTAAATTCATGCATAAAGTGGTTTCAGCTTTTTTTATATTCCTCACAAACATAAAGTGAATTTATGGTCTTGTTTACCTTTTGACCTTCTCATCAGTTGTTCTTTTGTCTTCGTAAACCTTTATCAATGTTTTAAACTGACCTGGTATTTGCTGTGTGGTCACTCTGGGAATGGGGCAGCTTCACCCTCATGGTCTGAGGGTGACTGTCCGTCAGTCCTGCCTTTTACAGTTAGACCCACGGCCTTCATGTGAATGTGCTATTTTAAGGCCCACCAGCAGTCAAGTGGTGAAGGCTGTGGTGGTGCTGGGGGCGGTGGCTGTGCTGGTGGTGGCTGTCCTGGGGGTGGTGGCGGTGGCTGTGCTGGTGGTGGCTGCTGTGCTGGTGGTGGCGGCTGTGCTGGGGGCGGTGGCTGTGCTGGTGGTGGCAGCTGTGCTGGGGGCGGCGGCTGTGCTGGTGGTGGCTGTGCTGGGGGTGGTGGCGGTGGCTGTGCTGGTGGTGGCAGCTGTGCTGGGGGTGGTGGCTGTGCTGGTGGCGGCTGTGATGATAGAGGGTTACAGTATTGCCAGAAATATGTGCAGAGGAAATGATGTCATCATTTTTCTCTTGCCTTTACCAACAATAGGTATGATTGTGCAGCTGACGCAACGCCAAATGTTTGCCCTGATCCAGAAGGGTTACCGCATGCAGCATTGACTGAGATTGCCTCAGTAAAGTATCATATTGCATAAAAGGGGGGTTACTGTGTAAATGTCTTGGGAAACATTATGATTTCATTAATAGGATAAAAGGTTGGAAGCCTAATTCGATGTGGTTTCATTCAGTGGATTGTCCGTTCGCAGGAGAATTACTTCCATGGAAATTATAGCATGGAGGAAAAGTGAGATTAAATCAGGCGTGATCTGAACGTGGTCCATGTGAGCTTTGTGGTCAGGAGGTGTGCTGCCGCAAGCCCCCCCCCCCACACACACTCGACTTGGGTCTCCACTTCATCCTGTTTATCAGTACATGTTTCAGGCAGTAAGGAGCCTCGACCGCAGCACTCAAGACCTCTGCCGAGTTCACGTTCAACCGCCACGCGCCCGGCTATTTGGACAGCTCCTTACGCTTCCTGTCATGCTGTATCTGTGGGACAGGAAGGGAGAGAAATTTATTTACAGAAGAAAAACATGGAGATGGCCAGCAGAATGGCTGGCGTGGAGAGAAGTGGCCCGGGAGAGGCTAATGGGACGGCCTGCCGGCCAGAGATGTAATCGGGGTCTGGAGGCTTTCGGCACAGGTCATTGATGGGTGAGCCAGGAGCCCCACGCTGTATCCCACTCCCTGCGCCCCACTTTGGGCGTGCAGAAGGGTGGGGTGGGCCTGCACCCAAGCCCCCTCTGTGTGCTGTCAGGCACAGTACCCCTGAGACTGGGGAGGAGGTTCTTTTGATTGGATAATCTATACCTCTGAGACGGAACCCTACAGTGTCCTCAGGCTCCGCCCTGTTTCCCAGAATCCCTGTTCTTTGCTGTTGTGTCATAGCCAGAGTACTGAATGACTCGGGGGTGGGTGTGTCAGTTGCAGCATTCAGGAATTCGGGACAGTGGGGGGATTAGGATTTGAGCTGAAGCAGTGATACAGGCCTCGTGGCTTCTTACACTGCAGGAGTAATGAACTAAAGAGTCACGACGGGCCGGTCGCAGGCGCAGCACAGAGCACAGAATGGCGTGACTCCTTCCTGCGCCTTCTCATGCCTGCGAGATGCCAGCGTTTATTTGAACAGCAGTTCCACTTAGCGTTTCTTAAAGTGTTACCAGGATTTATTGTTTAGCTTTCGGTGGGATTCTGGTTTCACGACTGTCCTGCACTTCCAAGGAAAACAAACGCACACCTGAGTGGCGTTTACTGGCCGCATTACGTCAGTGCCGCTGTACAGCGTGTTGGATGCTCCTTACTGCCCTGCTTTGCATCGGAGGGGCATACGGGGCAGTTGAGGGCTTGTGGAAGGCACCTCGCCAGAATGCACGTGGTGTCACTCTTCTGCTTTCATTTTTGGTGGCTCCTCATTTCATTTTCGTGCCTCAGGTAAACACATCTATGTGACAGCATGTCTTCCTGTCTCTGGGAACGAAGTCATTCCTACTCTCTATGACGTGTTGTGTTTGGAGCGCTCAGATGTTTTCATGAACTGATGGCTCCTCAGAGCGTCAGACCTGGCCTGAGGATGGGCAGCGGCAATGCGCTCGGATGTCCGACCCGAGGGAGCCGGGCCGGTGTTTGTCGACGGGAGCACGATGAAACGAAAGCACTCCACTCACATTCCTGGACCGTTCCTGTCATTAATTATGGGCCGGAGCCCTGAGAAGAGATCTGGACTTGTTAGTTTATACGTCTGCAGGTGTTTCTGTGAGGTCAGAGGTCACGCTCGGTTTTTATTGCCCCGAAGAAAAGGAAGATCTAAGGCGTCGTATCTCACCAGAGACGAGTGGTGGGGAAGGGGCGGGGGGGGGAGCAGATGATTTTGGGAGGATTCTTGGCTGCTCAGTGTCCTTAACACCCCCTCCTCATCACAGCCCCCCCCCCCCCCGCTCAGATACTCTCCTTGTGACAGGCACTGATGATGGCGTGGGTGTCCTACATAGGGTTCCTGGCTGTGCAGGTGGCCCACGGCCACAGTGGTGTAACTTCCTGTGCCCGCTTGACGGCACGCAGACATAACAGCCGAGATGAGTGCTGCTTTCCAGAGCACACACACCGGGGGGGGGGAGTGTGTGTGTGTGCGTGCAGATCGCCCTGTTTACTCTGTGTGTAAGTCATTCGTCTTCAGAAAATGCTTTGCTACATATCAAACCTTTCAGGCAAACAAATGGGCCTGCATAGCCCTGCCAATACATACTTGGTGAATTTATTTTTTTTTAAAGGCATTTTATGCTTAGTGGTCTTTGCGAGATGGTGTCTGCTTTAAACGGTCTGCCACCTGTAAGTCATCTGCCGTGTGAGGTTTGTTGTCTTTTTGGTAGGCATTTACGTTTCCGATCTCGAGTGCACGAGTGTCCTGCACGGCCGTGACTCGTCCCGCTCGTGCCATGCGGTCACCTTGCCCTCATAGTGATCCGTTTTGGCTCCAGCAAGTGTTTCTCAGCGAGCTAAATCGCCCATCACCTCCGCCAAACCGCCACGGTGACTGATGAGGTGACACAGTGCTTATATCGCAGTCAGAGCCCTTCAAGCGTTCCGCTCACACCGATAAATCACTGGCTCGTAAGGTGATGCCACGATTTCCCAGCCTGCCTCTGCTCGACCCACTGCACCAGGATCAGGTTGCTATACTCCTTCCTTAATTGTACCCCCCCTGCCCCAAAAGAACTGTCTACCCCAGAATGCTAGCAGTTGAAGATGCAGTTATTCACGCGTGGCAGCATGCCTTAATGTGGCACTGCCCGTTCTCACTCACTGCTGGGCTGGAGTTTCCACCTCTGTGTGTGGTATGACCCACCACGCACTCAGCCTGCGCAGAACATGGGCACAGGTTAGCCTCGTGACCCCCCCCCCATGTGCCAGCTTAATCAACAGGCTTTTGGTTCCGACTGGAAGCAGAACCACTCACTATCTGATCTTCTCTTTCTTTACTGAGAAGCATATTTACCAACACCATCATCTTGTTGTATCAGGATTGCATACATTTTGCACATGGTCTGTTTTATACGTGCACATTTTTCCCTAACTAGAGCCAAAGTCGGGTCTGTCTTAGGGCCAGCGTGTGGCTCAGTGAGCTAAGCCTGTGTGCCTGTAATCAGAAGGTTACCGGTTCAAACCCAGCCTCAGCACGTCTGTGGGTCCTTGAGCAAGGCCCTTAACCCCCAGCTCCCTGGGCGCTGCTACGGGTGGCTGGTCTTCGCGGACAGCTTACTCTACAAAGAGCAAGCTGAGGGAGGTGTAAAGACAATAAAGTGTCGATTATTATTATTATTAACTTGTCTTTCTTCCACAGATTCACCTTTCGGACTTTTAAGCCTAAAGTGTTTTTGCCTTAAAATGCTGTGGTGGAATAATCTGCTTTCAGTGACAAGCATGCCTGTCATTTATATCATGTCCTGTACCCACCCCCCCACGAAAAAATTCCTTTCCTGATTGCCGCCCTGGTGCTGACAGGGAGCGTGTGATTGCCGGGTGCAGGATAAAGCGCCTTTCCCCATCGACGTTCTTGTTCCGCACATCAAAGAGGCCCTTTGAAGTGTGTTTGGTGTGTATGATATCCGAATCGTCCCTCTGAGGGCCGCGACCCATCCCGCCGCCGGAACGCAGGTGATGCCGTCCCGGGCCGCTGCCTTCCACCGCGGCGCGCATGTCACGGCAGGAAGGACGGCCCGCCACAGGCGCGTCCTTTTATCTCAAGCTGCCGGATGTGTTCAGCTGCTCCTATCGGGGCCACGTGTGTGGAAATGGGGGGGGGGGGGGTGGGGAGCAAAACACCATGTCGCTCGTCACCTCGCAATCCGGAGGGGCCCCGCTCCAGCTGTGGGCCCCGTCGGGCCCCCTGGCCCCGCCCCATCGACATTGAGCCTGGCCTTGGTGATAAGCGCAGATGGACAGCTGGTCTCAGAGACGTGTTCTGATTGTGGTCCTGTATTGGGGGGGGTGGGAAATTGCAATTATGGCATTAGACTGAAAATGAGAGCTGAAGGCCTTCCTTAAATAGTCAGAGGGTAACCTTGGATCATTCGGAAACTGCTCATCATGTCTGTGACGTCGGCTTCCTCACGCTATCACCTTTTAAAGTTCGATATGCTTAGATCTTCGACCACGGCAGGGGAACCTTTCCGGACCGGCCCGGTCCCGCTTCTGCCGAACGGCCCATCCGCGCATCCCCGGCAAATGTGCTCAGCCTGAACCCATTAGCTCAAATTGCTAAATGGTCGAAATGTGCAACCACTTACCGCTGCGGCTTTAAGGAAAGGTAATCTTCAGCGTGCCGCGGGAATGCGGGGGCCGTGTCTTTAAACACGTCTCACCGGTTCCCACGGACGTCGTCTTCTTCTGTGCCGGACATTATTTATTATTCCGTGCCGTGCCAGCATGGAGAGACGGGTGTCTGTTAGCGCCAACTCGGACCCGCTAACAAGAAGCGCCGGCAGAGCCAACATCGTTACCCGCGCCTCTGCAGATCAGGAAGGAGCCCTGCTTATTGTTTCCAGCGGGCCAGCTTCCTGTGAGGGACGCCGTGTTCAGCTTCTCTATGTGGATCTTTACTGCTTCTGTTCCTTCCTGATTTTCAGATGAGAACCTTAAGAAAAAAATCCTCCCCATCCCGGTGAATCATACCCGGTCCGCCGAAGGCAGATCACAGCCCGGCCGTGTTTTCCTGCATGTCACGTTTTGGGCCGTGGTATCATTAAGTGCCACCTGGTCCCTGTCTCCTTGGCGCGTTTAATCTGTCAGTGAGCTTGTTTGAGTTTTTCGGTGCTGAGAGACTGCCCAGCACCTACCGCGGGCCGTCCCTGCTGCACCGACTCCTCTCTCAGCTGGGGCCCAGCGCTGCCAGGGGCTCCTGGATGCGCCCTGGTGAGGAGGCCGTGTGCCAAATCAGACTATCCAAGACCCCACGCATGCATTTTCCAGCCCCCAGGGGTTAAATTGTTTGAGGGTGATGCTGTGGCGGCAAACCTCCCCATTCGCCACACATAAAAATGATGGACTTCCCCCCCGCTGGTATCCCATCAGATCTGCTCTGGTACCAGAACCGATTCCACTAATCACAGTCTGCAGTGGGCGACCCGTGTCGCTGGGGGACACCTGCATCCCAACTGAAGCACCGGAGAACGCAGGGGAGGGGGCAGACGCATGGCTGCTTCACAGTGTGCTAGTGAAATGGAGGGGAAAGAAAGGCATATTTTATTTGTTCCCTGATGGTTTCGTCCATCTTTTAGCTGCTAATTCTGGTCAGAGTGCCGGGGTGCATTGGGTCTGTCCTGGGTAACGTCGGGCACAAGGCTGGGATACACCCTGGACGGGATGCCAGTCACTGGCGTTTCACTGCGCTCAAAAACAAACGCCATCTAATGAGATTTGTCCCGCCCCATTCCTAGCTGAGATCCCACAAAGTGCTCCGGGTCACATTACAGTAGGCAGTGGACTTTCTGCCTGCACGAGTCCAATCGGGAAATGCTAGGTTCCCCAGTAACAGCACAGATAACAGCTGAAATGGTCTGAATACCGATCCCGCTTTTTGCCATGACAACATGCACATTGTGGTCTATTTGCTTTTCTGCATTTAATTGGTTAATATGGATTTATGAATGTGCTGGGATGTTCCTTTCCATGCCAATCTTATCAACATCTGGACACAGATAAAGCTCCTCTTGTTCCACGCTGACGCTGGACCTCCAAGGCTACCGGTCATCCTGCATTTAAAGGGTGACGCTCGATGACATGCATGATCCGTGGGTGGAAAGCAATCACATAGGGTCCATAGAAAAATTGATGACATCATTGTGTGAACAGATGGCAAAGGATGTTGCTAATGGGGAGAATTTCACTAGCTGGTATAGGAGCCTCTGCCTGCATAGTTCCGCCAGATGACAGGTTTGGGTTTGTTGCGGGATTGAAGGGTCTTCACCCCAGTTGGTTGAGGCATTTGGCATGATGGACATGCCCTGGATGCTGAATTCCAGCAGGAGGGGAGAGACACACAGGTTCCATTCCTGGGCTGTTTTGCCACAGTGTCGTATGGTTGTCTGGTCACTGGAGGCGAGGGCCGCACAACTTTTTACGTACAAAGGCGTTTATCAGGCTGGCATTTGTCAGTTGGATCTCTGGTTGAAAGTGGATCAGGTAGCACTGTGCATTTGTACCAGTGACCATGCTCTCGGCTTTCAGGCCAAGTAGCTGCACACAGATAGTGAAATGGTTGTGTTGCCTTCACTGTCAGTGATTGTGGAGTAACAACTCACAGGATAGTCTTCTTCCCTTTATCCAGGGAGCCCCCGGTGGTGAACTCTGGGATTGCTGGTTTTCCTAGCCTTCACGGGTGGGTGTGGGGGGGGGGTGCCTTTACATTTCCTGTGAAAGGGATTCAACTCGGGTAACTTGAGTAATATGCATAAATACAGGTTTACAGGTGTCATTTGTCATATTGGGGAAAATGGATGTTCATGTCACATATAACTAAGTAAGTTTGTCCGGTGAGATTCTTGTGTTCGGATCGGATGTAAACTTAAAACCTGCGGTAGCTCAAGCTGCTTTCCATCGCCTTCCTCAGTCTGACGGTGCATAACACCCCCCCCCCCCCCATCACGACCCAGGTGCCTGGAATCACTGACTGAACTGTATGGTTACAGAGACTTCACTGGTGCCACCCGCCTCGCACACAGCTGGTTTACACGTGTGTGTCGTCCCCCCCACCAATCACATTCCAGCAGCAGGAAGGCCAGGCGTCCATGGTGTCGGGGGGGAGAGCTGCTCGTCTGCGCAGGCAGATGCCAGGTGCGTCTGCATCATCATCCCTGCAGGTGTTACCCCCACAAGCACGTTTTCTCTGCATCATCTGTGTCTGTAGTCCTAAATCTGGCCTTCTGAGTTCCACTCCTTTCTGCCCCCCCACCAGTACCTCCCATCCCCACCCTGTGATGGTTCAAGGCCCCCATTTTAATAGATGTCAGACTGATAGCTGAGTACCCGCTCTGATATCAGTGGGGCTGAATTGCCCGCCCCCCCCCACCTGTTCAGTGGCTGCCGACTCCCTGACACCTTCCTAGTCATGAGCTCATTTGGCCTTTAGCACATGTGCCGTAATGTTTGGTTTTGCTACTTGGCTTCGGTGTTGACCGGAGCCGTCAGAATTTATCCAGCTCGACACTTTCCTGTTTGTTTTTCACACCGACATCCCCCCCCCCCGAGAGAAGCACAGCTTTGTTCCAGCTGACACTGTCCCCATCCTGCCGGCGATTATACGCGTGCCCCCTCTCATGCTGCCCCACACTGTCATTCCGTTCAGGCTTCAGCGAGGCAGCCCATCTGGGCCTGACTCCACGGCCTCTTTAGGGCTCTGATGTCAGCCGTGAATAAACACGGGGGGCATGTGTAGGTTTTAAACATATTTATTTTTCCCCTCCTCCTATTAATCTTGTGCCACGAACGGCAGCCCCTGGACATTAATGGGCCCTTGGTGACAGGGATCTGTGGGCCTGTTTAAGCCTCTGAGAAATACAGGAGCCAGTTCCGTGTGCGGGAGGCTTCCAGGGAAAGTTAGCAAAACACTTCTGTTATTGTTGTCATCACTCGGCCCTTAATCGCCCCACCAGCGCGCTGGTCACTAAAGAATAACACCGGACGCCTTCCTGGCTTTGATGCGCCGGCCCATAATGCTTTGCCGCTTTAATGGAGCGGAATGTGTCTTCCTGTCAGCCGTTTTGAGTACGACAGCAGTGCGTTTCGTTACAGTGGGGACTGTGGGCTGAAGGGGGAAGATCTCGAAATTTTAAACACAGCACTTAGTTTTTACAATGTGTGGTGTTCTGCGAGTGTAAATGTTAAAACAGTCTGTAAATTAAAAAGATTCACCTTCTAACTTTTTATTGAGTGTGTGTGTGTATGTGCCTCTGTCTGTCTGTGTGTGCGCGCTCACTACACACTAGCCAGAGCCGTCATGGATATGGCATTGCCTCAGGGTCTGAAATGGAAGATTTGGCACGCGCCAAAGCCCCTCCATGCTTTGAAAGTCATCAGAGGAGCGCAATGATCTCCCCCATATCGTTAGAATGGACTGTTCCACAGTGCGTCAGTGAATTGTGTCTGATCCCAAAGGCATGGTAGTCATTATTGATAGAATCCTAATGCATTACCTCAGGCTCGTATTGTTGGTTAAGATTATTATTTAAGAATAAGCGAAACCCCCGGAAAGGCTTAAGTTTCATAGAGATTTATCAAAAGAAAATGTTATTTTTGGCATTGCACGACACTCTTTGAACACAATTGGAACAAACTGTGCCCTTGCCGTGTAAACTGAACGTCCTGGCGGTGGGTGTGACAGTGTTAATGCTTACTGATGCTTTTTACCAAACCAAAATACTTATGCCTCAGATTTCTTTGCCAGTTTGAAGGAACTTTTTTGTAGTGTTAAAAGTCACTTTGTGCGGCTATCTGCTTCAGTGTGGCTTTTTTTTTTTTTTGTCTGCCAACAATTCTTTTCCATTCATCCATCCATTTTCTAAAACCGCTTGTCCTGTTCAGGTTCATGGGGGATCCAGAGCCTATCCTGACGGCTGTGGGCGCATAAGGCAGGGAACAACCCAGAATGGGGTGCCAACCCATCGCAGGGCACACTCACACACCGGTCACTCGCACATGCTCAGTTACAGGCAGTATGGTAACTCCAATTAACCTTAACAGGAATACCCGGCGGAAACCCCATGACGACGTGGGGAGAACATGCAAACTCCTCACACATGGAACCGTGGCAGAGACTCAAACTCAAGTCCCAGAAATGAGGGGGACAGTGCTAAACACTGCATGCTAAACACTGCACCAGCATGCCGCCCCCGATTCTTTTCTGTTTATACAATTCATTAAATTTCCTTTAATTGTAGGAAGAAACTTCTCCCTCTGCTTCCTGCCAGTTGTGGTCTAGTGCTTTTCATTCAGTCTGTCTGTAGGCCTATTCGCATACTGAACCGTGGGTGCGTGCGCGCATGTATGTGCGGGTGCAGGTGGGTGGGTGTATGCATGCATGCATGCATGCATGTGTGTGAGCGTGTGGGTGGGTGGATGCGTGTGTATGTGTGCATGTGTGCGTGTGTGTGTGTGCGCATGTGTGTGTGCGCATGTGTGTGTGTGCATGTGTGTGGGTCTGTCCACAGATCAGAGTAACTGGGAAGCCAGCACAGAGTCCTTGCCTGACATAAGGGCCTCTGGGTTGCTGGCTACACTGGCTGCTTCCGGAAAACGACACTGGAACTGCGATCGGAACAGCCGCTGAGCCCATTTTTCCTTCCCTGACTGAGCCAGACAGGAGACCTAGAATGAAATGACAGATTTTCCTTCTCGGTAAACCAGTACAGTAATACCTAGTGATAGGAGTCATTATGTATGAATTTATAAACATAGATCTTTAGTCATGTGTTTGCTTTTTGGATAAGCTGGTGATCCGTGTGCAGTTTTGTATATATTACTGGTCCCCACAAGGGGATACTCAGTTTTATTAAAAATCTGTGAATGCAATCAAAAAAACTAAAATAGCCCAAAGTCTTAATTTGTTTGGTTACTTCTGGTTAAGGGTGCGTAAAGGTTAGGGTTACCGTGGTTAGGGTTAGGGTTATGCCCATAAAAATGAATGGAGAGTTCCCACAAAGATATGAATACATGGACTGTGTATGTGTTTATGTTTGTGTGTGTAGTGTGGTAATTATTTGCTTTTCAGATTTTGGATTTTAGGAGCTGTTTCCTGATTCACTTTTAAAGATGAGACTTTGACTAAATACAGTATGCAAAGTAACTCCCGATTGGCCGTCTTACAGAGACCCTGATTAGCGTGCTTGTCTCCTGTAGGTGCCGTGCTGCTGGTCAGCGTACAGGGCATTGCGGTCAACGTGGACCCCGTCTTTTGCACCTGGCTTCTGCACCAGCCGCAGCGGGGGGGCAGTGGCAATCGCTCATCCCAGCAGGTAAGCCTCTAGCCTCAGCCCGTCGGCCTCACTCGTCACCTGGCCTCTGCTGAACACCCTGTTTTTCTTATTAATGGTTCGGTCCACAGCGGCCCAATATTTGTTTGACAGAAGTCATGGTAGTGACCGTGTGCTGGGAGTGTACCATGCTCATGTGGGAGGGGGGGGGCCATAGATTGATTTCATGTGTGTGGTGCAGGTTTTTCCATATATGACTATGTTTTTGTCCTGCTTTAATATTCGCTGTGGGTTTTATACCTCTCTTCATTCTTCGGGTTTTTGTTCCTTGGCGGACCGAGGGCTACCAGGGTTGAGCGGAAGACGTGTCGACAGAAAGGTGGACGATGTCCTGTGTTTGCGTGGACAAGTTTTGTATTCTTTGCTCTGCACGTGACCTTTTTATGTTAGTTTATTTTTCCCACCAAGCGTTTCAGCTGCTCAGAATGGGGGGGGGGGCAGTTTGGTTTGAAGGATGGTAGCATGGGATCTATCCTTGTACTGGGTCAGGGCTCCGGTGCTCGCGACTTGGCAAGAACAGATGGAATGAGACCCGCCAGAAGCTCCCCCCCCACTCCCTGAAGGCTCGTCTCTTTGAGGACCTTCCCTTGGGGTTCCTTCAGCTCCTAAATTAGGACCTTAAAAAATACCCGCGGTGGTTTTCACACCATTCATACTGTCCATAAATCAAAATATACTTACACATCATGGCTGAGGCCGGATGATCAAAGGCAGCCAATATGAAGTTATGCATCAATATGTCTGGCTATGGCTGCCTCTTTGATGGGAGGTGGGAGGGTGAACTGGAAGCGCAAGCGTGTGCCCCATCATCTGTCCCTGACATCAGCCGATAAGATGTCCAAAGTAAACAGAGAGAGAAATGTCTTGTCAGCAGGTATGTGGAAGGTGTAGCGAGCGGCTGGCCAGGGATGTTGACACTTCACAGATACTGCAGCTTGTGTGTCTCTGCACATGTGATTTTGGACACCGAGCTGGGATCTCTGCGTGGGATGAGCAGTGGAAAGCTCGTTCGCTGAGACTCTGTAGACTGGGGGGGATTGCATAACACCGCACCATACTGCTGGGGAACAAGTGGTAAGCGAACCATAACGTGATCTCGCGCGAGGATCGGCACGTCCAGCAGGAACCCGAGTTTGTGATGAAACGCAGCAGCGTGTTCCTTTTTACCGCAGTGTGTCGAATCCTGCGCGCCGCCCCTGCCTCACTGCGCGCCACTGATGTTCCTGCAGTGTCTCTCCAGGCGTTTCCATTGACAGCCTTCCCATGTTCTTTTGTCATTACATTGCTAGCTATTGTGCTGCCAAAGCTCCGTTTAACGTAAAGCCAGTGTGAAAAGCAGGACCATCTAACAACATCATCACCATCACTGTAAAAATCATCCAACATCATTATTATGAACAGTAGCAGTATCTTCATCACCATCTTGAACAAAGTATCAGTCCTCAACATTTATAATAATCATTAGTAAATCGGGCCGACAGATCGATCCATTGTATTCCAGTGAATAATAAAAAAAAAAAACAGTTTAACGTCATTCCTCTAAAGATTACCTCCCTAAAGGTTTGCTGGTCAGCTGTATCAGTAGTATTAGACAAACATACATCAGTTACAGGTTTGGGTTAAAATTCCCATATCAGTGCTTATCAACGTTAATCGTCATTACCTTCACCATCACTGAAACGGTCCCCCGCATCATCACTGCCATCTTAATCTCTATAAGCACTCTGACGGTGATCATCACCATCGTGATGTCAGCTGTAGAGGTTATGATGCCCATGCTCATTGTGGAGGATAGCTTAAGGGGCGGACTGGCCGGTACCATGAGGTGCGAATGCCAGACCCTCGTGCCTGACAGATGGCTGTGCGCCTACGTAAAGAATATCTATACATATCTACGTAAAGAATATCTATACATATCTACGTAAAGAATATCTATACATATCTACGTAAAGAATATCTATACATATCTATGTAAAGAATATCTATATCTACGTAAAGAATATCTATACATATCTACGTAAAGAATATCTATACATATCTACGTAAAGAATATCTATATCTACGTAAAGAATATCTATATCTACATAAAGAATATCTATACATATCTATGTAAAGAATATCTATACATATCTACGTAAAGAATATCTATACAATCTACATAAAGAAACGCTGTACATTTACATCCAGGCAAGTAGTTTATGAGAGACTTTAAAACCCAAGAAACCCAAGAAAGACCTGTATCGTTGTTTTGCCGGTTTTTGTACCACAAACACTGTGGTCATTGACTATGTTAACTGCTTTCTGCAAATGGCTGATATATCCATGCATTATAGGTAGATGTTGTTTTCAGTGTGTACTGTGATTCCCGAGAGACAGCTGTAAGGGTGAAAAAGTGTGTGATGGATGAGTGTGTCTGTTTTTACTTAAAGGGATTAGAGACTAGCCGAGCATTAGCTTGAACAGCATCTCCCTGCTCAACGAGTCTGTCTCTTCTCATAGTGCTTGTTAGTTTGAGTGTATAGGTTTCTGCAGGACTGTGTGTGGGAAAGACTTATGATCTCTGAGAATCTTGGCATATTTCTGTGGCTGTGTGTGTAGCCATGCGGGTGTGTAGATAGTATGACTGTGGCTTCGTGTTGAGACCCTGGCAGCATGTATGTTCACAGGTATCACTGTATATGGGTGTCTCTGTGTGGGACAGCCTGTGTGTCTCTGTGTGGGACAGCCTGTGTGTCTCTGTGTGGGACAGCCTGTGTGTCCATGTGTGTCTCTGTGTGGGACAGCCTGTGTGTCCATGTGTGTCTCTGTGTGGGACAGCCTATGTGTCCATGTGTGTCTCTGTGTGGGACACCCTGTGTCCATGTGTGTCTCTGTGTGGGACACCCTGTGTGTCTCTGTGGGATGGCCAGTGATTCTGTGCGGGATGCCCCGTGTGTCCATGTGTGTCTCTGTGTGGGACAGCCTGTGTGTCCATGAGTGTTTCTTTGAGACGGCCTGTGTGTCTCTGTGTGGGACAGCCTGTGTGTCTCTGTGTGGGACGGCCAGTAACTCTGTGCGGGATGCCCCGTGTGTCCATGTGTGTCTCTGTGTGGGACAGCCAGTGACCCCGTGCGGGATTTTCTGTGTGCCTCCGGTAGGCATTTGGCCTGGGCTCCCTGCAGCTGAATCTCGGTGGCAGGCCTCCAGAGCCCATTTCAGGCCTGACCGTGAGCTGCCAGCGGCGTGTGAGGCCTTCTGAGACTAACAGCCATAGCCTCTGTGTTGCCCTTGGAGCCTTGAGCGGCCCAGCGTGTTCCCTGTTTTCTGAGCTTTTATGTTCTCCGATTAGGCCAGATACCCTAATCACTGGAGCAGGTTGAAACGAACTCAGGCTGCAATCCCTCCTGATACTTTGCACACATGTTGTTCTTGTTTTAGCACAAGCGCAACTAGGCTTTTAATGCAGCCGTTTAACCTGCAATTATTTCATGATGTAATTTCCCCTCCTGGATGGTTCTCGGCAATGGCTTGTATTAATTTTTATGTTATTTTATTTTGTACAACTGTTTTCAATAACATTGTGCTTGTTTTTATGTCATACTCAGATTATGTTTGCGGAGGCCATGTTTTTTTTGCCGGTGTCTGTCATGTGACCGGGGTCGGGGGGGGTGATGTGATGTCACTGCAGGCTCCCGGAGCTGTTCCCATGGCGGTGCCTGTGGCCAAGAGAAGGGAGGATGAGGCCTCTGTAGGCAGCACACCCCTGGTTAAGCAGCTGTCCAACCAGGCCTCGGATTACGCCAGCAGTCCGGTCAAGACCAAAACCATCACTGGTGGGTCCCATCGCTCACCTCCTTACTCCATCTAACTGACTTGGCCTTTCTCTCTGTCTTGAGTTTTGTGTTTTCCCCCCATTCCTCTCAAAAATAACTGTTATGAAACTCTGCTGCTTATTATTATACATGTACTTTGCGTCAAAGGCCCCCGTGAGATTGCGGGTTCATTTGAGGTCCGTATTAGAGTGCATGACCCCCATCTTTTGCCCCGTTGGTGGTTTGGCTGTGGACAGTGTGTTCCTGTGTGTCGGTCAGGGCCGTTGGCGTTGGGTCCGCCTTGGACGGTGGCGACGGCACCCTGGGAATTGGGGTCAGCCCTGCGTCTCTGCCATCTTCCTGCCAACTGGTGTTATTCAATAAAAAAAGTCTGTCAGTAAAATCAGCAGAAGCGAATTGATGCTTTGATCCCTTTGGAACTGTTTATGATGAATGCACTGGATAGTGTTTTTATGACACCAACAGACCATCCTGGTAATGGACAGTGAGCGCGGTTGGTGAAAAGGTCACAGCCGCTGATCAGGTCCTTTTGACTCTCTTCTAATGGCTCCTCCATCTCTGCCTGCTGATATTTATATATTTCTTCAGTATTCTATGTAAGCAAACAATGGCACCGGCATCCATTATATACAAAGAGTCCCACGCAGGCTGCAGCGTTTCAGCCGCGCCTGTGACGGGCTGCGCGTTTGTTTAGCCTGTCGTCCGTTTGCCGTCAGCTGAAAAATAAACGGGGGCTTTGAGCTCGGATTTTCATGTTGCCCGATTTATGCGAGTGGGCTGTTTCTATGCAGTATTGTTTGGGGTCAGTCCCAGATCTGCAGTTAACGATGGTTACGTGCAGATTTAGAAGGGATTTTGGTGCCGATAGCTGTTTTCCCCACTCGTGTGACCTTTTAACCCGGAATGACATGATTGCTGCATTCCTGCGAATGGAAACAAAGAGATTAGCTTTCTAGGGGCCAGGTGAAATAAATTACTGCCTTGTAATTTTTCCTGTATTTCATACATACGTATATATGACTGTTTGGCCTGGCTTGATTGCTGACTTGATGGCAGAGTTCCTTGACACAAATAGCAATCCCATTTTTTAAAGCTAGTTAATTGAATAATTCATGCTTGTTTTGCTTTTGCTATGAGGTGATAACAGCCAAGGGCTACATATTTGAAGTAGGCGTAATTTTTAGGATTTAACTCGTAATGGTTTCAAAATGATTCATGTCCTTTCTGATTGGGGCTTAGATAAATATTTCCATTCGACTTTCTCTGAAATGCGAGTTGAGAACACGCAGGGTAAATATGGCGATTGCATGCCAGCTGTATGTAAAAAGGCATCTTCTACTCACAGTCGCCAGCCCTTCTCCACACACTCTGTCCTCCTCAGTAAGGATCCCCTTGTTTAATTACATGTTTAATTCCCATGTAAAATTACTTCATGGCATAGACTGCTATAATAATGAGATAAATATGTATGTCCACATTTTGCTAGAGGGTACCGCTTCACTGTTTTTTTCTTCTTTAAATTCCCATTTCCTCCTCTACATAAAGAATAGGATTTAGTGGTCCTCAAGTTACCTTTTAAAGGGTCTGGTGGTATTTAACATGTTATCATTGAGATTAAAGTCTAAAAAGTTGATGTATTAATTGCTTTTCCATGTGCCGTTCTCAACAAAGCAGGTGCCCGGGAAGCTAGTGCTAAGGCTAATGTTTACGTTGAGTAACGGAGGCAGCCGATTGGCCCTCGGTCTGCAAAAGCTAAACCTTGGGGATTAACTGTTTGTTATGTTTTTGTTTGTCCTCTATGCCTCGTTGGATGTTTGTACTATGGTTACTTATGTTTGGAATAGATGGACTCGTATTTAATTTATTTTTTTTATGATAATCTCCAGTTGGACTTCTATATGGGGTGGGAAGAGCATATTTACAAAGATATGTAATTGTTTCTTACAACTTAGATTAAATGGAGAAGCCACCTTAATAAAGCGAAACAATTATTTGGATAGTTGGACAGTTTTGAAATTGGGAAAATAGACCAGTGATGTGCCGTGATTTCATCATTCCAGACAGGAGAGGGCTCAGCAAACTTGATAATTGGTACATAAATGAATTGCGTTGTTGTAAGTAATGGTTCCAAATGAGGCGATTGGTTTTCTTTTTGGCCAGGGTACAGAGCCTTTTTCCCTAAATTATAATTTGGCATTACACCCAGTAGCTCTAATGTATTTGTTTTAATGTAACTCCAAATATATGACAGGGCTGATTTTCATCCTGCTATATTTTTCAGACTAATATCTCCTGGGCTTTAGCCTGATCATGCAGACTTTTTATTTTTCAGATTCTTCTTCATCTGTTGAATGTCAGTTCTTTCTGGTTCTTACCACTTTGAATCCACATCTTTGGAAGCGATCATCTTCAGTGGCACTGTTGGAAGCAGCATTGGGACGGGCCCTCTCTGTCCTGTGTTTGAATGAGACGGCCGGCACGTCAGAGAACCATGTTATACCGGTGCCCCAGCACCCCCTCTGGTCCAGCGGCCGTTCATGACCTTGCCCTGGTCAAAACGGTATTTATTAGCTGCTGTGTGTGGCAGAGTTGTCATACACATGTTCATTTAGAAATGTTCTGGTGGCTATGTGATTGGAGCTGTGGTTTTCAAACAGACTCTTTCGTGTCTGGGATCGTGCTCAGATTCTGACTGCTCTTGGTACTTTTGTCACGCAAGACATTATTTTCCAAATGGGCATTAGCAACCTCAGGCTTTGATCATCAGGAAAGAAGTTGACACACAGACACTGTTCTTGCGTATATATACAGGTACACGCACACACCTGTACTCATATCTTTGTGGGGACTGTCCATTTCTATGGGCTAATCCCAACAATGATAACCTTAACCCTTACCCAGCCCTACCCCTAACCATACAAAATACAAATCTTTTGCCATTTTTAGTTTTTTGATTACAGTCACAGATTTTTATAAAAAATTAATTTCCCCTTGTGGGGACCAAAAAATTGTCCCCACAACTTCAAAATAATAGGTTTTTATCACATTGTGGGGACATTTGTTCCCCAAAATGTAATATATATCTGACTGTCTGACAGACACGAAAGCAGTAATGCATGTGACACATACACAAAGCTAAGTTTGATAAAATGAAGCTCACTTTTGCAGGCATGTGATAGTGTGGTATTGTCTTATTGTCATTAAAATAGTTTTTTTGTTCTGGCCTCTGTGAGCTTGCTGTCATACATCTCTCCGAAGTCATGCTTTCAGTGTTGCATCCCAGTGCACTTATCCAGAAGATGGTTTCTTACAAAAAACATGCCCGGGATCACCCCCCAGTGGATTACGTAAGCAGCACATGCTGCACGCAGGAGAGGCCTACGGTAAACACAGGTGGCCGGCAGGGAGCCCACGGACAGTCAGCTGCAGCTGACTCATCCACGGAATCGCTGACATGCCTTTTTGCAAGGAAAACAGTGAGTAGGTTGAAGCGGGGGGGAGAATGGGGTGTCCCCCCCCTCCCAGTGAGCATTACATATGAATGTTAACTTGTATTTCTCATCATCGGCCGTGGGTACGCCCTGCGGTGTCCGAGCGAGCCGTTCCTCGTGTGACCGTCGTGTCACTGGCCTTCCTGGGTTTGGTGACACGGTGACAGCGTGTGGGAAAAGACGCTCAGACATCAGTTGTCCCTCCCGGTCAGAGGCTTCTAACGATGTGCCTTGGAAATATGCCACCTGTCGGTTTTAGAGAAGCGTCAAACAGATGAGCTGTGTGTTTTAATCGCGCTGCATGCGTAACCGGCATGTGTGCATTCATACTGCAGCGATACACGACCAGATTCCCTGACTTCAATCGGAAAGAAACAATAATATATTAATAAGAAAGACGTAAACTCCCAGTCTGGTTTGTAGCCCCTATTAATGACCTCCTTTTTGAAGTTTTTTCTTAAAAAATGCATGTATATGCATGCACACACACACACACGTACACATATACACACGCGCGCACGCACGCACACACACACACACATATATATATATATATATATATATGTGTGTGTGTATATATATATATATATATGTATGTATATATATGTGTATATATGTATATACAGTATGTATGTATGTATATATATCTATAATATATATATTTACATATACTTATATATATCATTTGTGTGTGTGTGTATGTGTGTGGTGTGCGCGCTTAATTGACTTGTTTTGCTCGTAATGTACTTCACAAGAACCCGGTGTACCAAACACTGCAAACAAGCAACAGTTTTTTTCCTGTAGAATCTGATGTTTCTTTTGGGTCTGCACCACAAATGAAGGCAAAGTCGAAACAGCCCAAAGTATTTTCTTTATTGTTCTAATGAAACTGAAGTTGGCATTACGGGTCTCCAGTGAGTCTCTCCATAGAAGTGTCTGTTTGAATGACGACTAAATTGGCACGCACCCCTCGTCTAAAATTAGCTATTAGTGGCGATACGGGCTAGCCCGCTTCAAGTGACGGAACATACTCGCTGCTCGTAACTGGCACCACTGGGGAGATGGGGGCGAGATGGTAATATCGCTTTCCTCCGTCTGTCCCACCCTTAATGGAATTAGCGATAAATTGCCGTATACCTTGATTCTCTGCCGAGGGAGACGTGGTGTATGGATGGTGTCACAGTTCACGTCAGTGTCTGTTAAGTGGGTGGTGTTTTATTTTTCATGGAATATTGTGTCCCACCCTACTGCCTGGTGCTCATACCTTCCACTATGCCCTTGTTCGACGTGGGCAGCTCCGATGTGTCTGTTCTCGTAAGCTGGAGTGCTGGAATATGAGCAGAAAAAGCACCTAGTATCAGGCTGCAGAGTAATGCAGGTCACACCGTTCTCATTACCTGCTGTGTGAAGGTGCCGTCTTCATTGTAAAGGCCTCCGTGAAGTTTTCCTCTTCGTGTAATATCGACGGTCCACCCAGGTGATGAATGTTCCAGAGGAAGCCGGAATAGTGGCAGGAGTGACGTGGCCGTAAGCCGCCTAGGAGGCCCCGTGCGATCAGGTGGCTCGGCAGAGAGAGCCTCGCTGCTTCTGGGGCTTTCCGACAGCTCCAAGAGCCAGCTGCATGTTCCCTGGTGAAGGTGAGGAATCTGTGCGAGAGGCTCATGTTCGGTCACGGTGCTGCTCTCAGGCCTCAGTTTCGGATCCCTGGATTTCAGTGAAACCTCAGGCTGGGTTGTTGCACTGGCTGACATGGATGATACATAGTTTACTAATGGATTCGGGTCAGTTGTTGGGTCATTGGGTGTTACGATGAAATTATGGCCTGTTTTATAATTCTTTTAAAAGGAAAAATATGCCTGCATCTGCACACTGGGTGTGTTTCTGTACAGTAACCCTGCTTCACACTTTACTCGTAGCTGTCATCAGTCTCATCTGCTCACCGCCGCCCTACGGCTCACCGCGTTCCTCACATTCTGCGTGTGCCTCCGCCTCGCTGTCAGCTGGCGTGGGGGCCAGCGTACCAGGGCACTGACCCCGGCTACCCAACCCCCCCCCCCCAGCCGGTGGTTTCCTGAGGCCGCCGTAGACGTGTGCGTCAGCCTTAACCAGGCTGTGGGCAGAGAGGAGGGGGGTAGGCAGAGGGGGTGACATAAGCACGAGCACGGCAGCCATGTTTATGTTAAGCATAAATGAGCCTGAGCGCCGGCTTTGAAGTTTCAGTCTGGGATGTGCTGGCTATCCGATGGCTCAGCAGAGGAGGCTCAACAGTCACGATTATTACTGATATTATTATTAATGTCATTATTATTATTGTTATGACAGTCGTGTTGTAAGTATCTGTGCTGAGTAGTGCGGTGCACATCGTGCGGTTGGACGCCGTTTTCTTCCGGACCGCGGGACAGGGAGGCTCCTTGTACAGACACAGACACGGACCCACGACACGGACGCCGTTTGGAACAGGGACTAGGAGAGGTGAATAGAGGAACTTAAACTTATTGGAGGAACTTATTGACTCATTAAATGCATTGCCCACTGTGCCAGCCTCTCTGCCCTGCCAATGTCGGTATCAATTAACAAAGTCGAGTCAATAAACACTAAAGTACAGCCAAAGCAAATGGTAAGCCGGTCATTGAAATGCGCAGCGGGGCCTTTGGGCAGATGCGACACCATATATGACACGTTTTATTGTAAACAGATCGGAATAAGGAACGTAACAGAGGATGAAGAAAAATACAGGAAAATCCATTTCACAAGCATACCGGGTGTTTCCTTTTTTTTGTGCTTCGTGTTTTTGATAAGATGTCAATTCCCTCCTGTGACTGATGGTCTTTTTCCAGCAGATTCCCAGTCATGCGAAAAAGGACTTATTTTCAGTGGCTGTATATAATTAAATCGCCATTTATATTTCCCCATTCGTGTATAATATTATTGTTTCTCTGGTAAATAAAACATGATCGATGAGTTTTGTGATCTGAATTTTATTTTTTTTTGCATTCTTTCTTCGTTCCTTTGCTGTTAAGACGCTGGCCGACCCCTGACCCCTGACCTCTGCCTCTTGGCTTGACAAGGCCCGCGAGTTCTCTACGCGCAAATGGTCTGGGGTCAGTGAAACGGCTCTCCCGCTTGGCTTCAAGTCTGCGCTGTCGTGGGTGTTAAGATCCAACATACAGGCCAATAAAAAGGCAGGAGAAATGGCCATTATCGCCGCTGCGCTTTTAACGCCAGCTGGTCGCTGTCCATGTTGTCAGGTGAAATAAGGTCAGCACTGTTACTGTGTTGCAGATACATGCCGACCTCTGGCCTCCCGGTTGACAGGGCCCTGGAGCACCATTGAAGCCCCGTTCCCAGTTAGGCCTGTTTAGGAGTCCAGGGAGACAGCAGCCTTTGGTCGCCCGGAGCTGGGATGGATGGCGAGATGTCATCTGTGACCCCGAGTGTGGGGGCTGTCCCGTGTCTTGGTTCGTGTTTCGGGCTTCCAGGGAGGACAGAATAGTGCAGTTCAGAAGCTGGTAGAGGAAGAGGATGATACTGTATGGTGGAAGCTGAAGGGCCCTCTTTGAGTAAGTCCCTGTTAGCGCCATTTTCTTCACTTACTTTACACGGCTGAGTAACATTTGGTTTCTGATGTCGGCTGACGGCACGGAGCCGTTTGTTGGTTACCTCTGCCGGAGCCTTCTCTCCCACGGGCCGCACGGAACCGGATCCCCAGTCTTCCTCTTTGGGGCTGGGGGAGGGGGGGTGCTGTCTAGACAGCGGACCCACATGAGAGGCCCGGGGTGGCCGCAGAGAGGCGGCAGTGACGGTAACGCCCCGCGTGGGGCAGCCCCAGCACTGTCTGCCTTTCCATGCAGCTGGGGTCATGGGGGCGGGCTGGGGCCGGGTCAGGCCGAGTCATTCCCTAACCCCCCTCCCCCGCCGCTTCCTCATGTCTGGGTCCCTCACCTGTCGAGGCTTGACGCCGTGACCTCAGTCTGGAGAGGAGGCGAGCCGCTGACCCACCCGCCCGTGCTCTCTTATTGGAAAACGGTGGTTGCTGTAGCAACCCACTCAGCTGTTATACTGATACTCGTGAGCAGAAGGTTTGAGAATTATTTATGGGAGGTGTGACATCATCCTTCTCACTGCGACTCTGTTCTGGACTCTGCCCGCTGGACTCCCCCCGCTGCACTCAGGCGTGTTCTGGTATCTGCTTGGGGTACTCTCAGTTGGGATGCTTCAGATAGCTTTGGCTGTTGCCGGCATACTGGCAGTGACTGAGAGACTCACCCTGTATGGAGGTGTCCTGAACTCCCTCTTTAAACTTTCTCATTAAATGCATGAACATTACTAGGTTGCTGAAGCGATTTTCTGTAGCCCAGCTGATTCTGAGTCAGCAATGACCGGCAGGTGTTCCAAGGCTCTGTAGTTACACTGGTCTGGGGTCAGTGAAATGGCTCTGGTGCTCCGAGGCTATAATTCAGCTCCCTCTGTGTTTCTCTTGTAGAGTCACGGCCCCTCTCCCTGCCAGTGAAGGTCATGCCCACCAGCCCGCAGTCGTGGACCACCCCAGAGGAGCACATGAAGGAACTCATCAGTCGGGGGTGGGACGGCGTTAAACGGCTCACGCTTCAGGTACTGCACAAACTGCTGACTTTGAGGACCCCCCCCACCCCTTCTCTGGTGACGTAATGTCATGTGTCAGATCCCCAAAGCCGTCCCGTTCCCGCTTTGCTCTCTGAGGTGGCCTGCAGACCTCACCCCGCCTTGGGAAATTTGGAGCCATGTCCTGCACGCTCCCCCGTACGCCTGGACCGGTTCCACCCACATTAGGACCTGGGTTCATATGCAGGAATAAAAACAGTGACACATTCTCCCCCCACCCTCCCAGATCCAGTGATGAAACACGTACTCCGTGGCGGGTCCGGAGTTTGTGGGAGGGGTGATCCCCCTCTGGCTGTGATAGCTGACTCCGGATCAGTGCCGTGCGGCGACTCGGGTCTCGGTTCCTGTTGACATGTAGGTTGGTGAGGCTCGAACAAATAGCTGCTCCTGGAGGCTTGGGGATCCCAACCCTAAGGTAGTCTGGCCGTTTTAGGGACGAGCGAACGGAAAACCGATTGAAACCGATTGTGCTGCACCTGTGCCCAGCTTTGGCACGTGGACCTCTTTTGGAAACAGGACTGAGAGTTTACTGTCGTGTGGCTGTTGAAGGTGTATTTAGGAAGACAGAGTTAATCTTTATATGCTAATATCTTGAGAATGATGGCATCTTCTTTGGAAGGAGTCCCAGAGAAGTGTTTTTTCTGCGATTCACCTTATGAAACGCCATGTTTGAATCTCTCATCTCTGCTCCTGACCTCCTTGCCCATAATTTCCTAGCCATCCTTTTCCTGCTGTAGACCAAGTTCGCAGTATTATTAGCCTGAGGATCATTAATACCGACCCCATGTAGATGGGAAGTAGGATCGTTGACCCAGAACTGAGAAGAAACTCTTTGGCCCTCCCACTTAATCAGCTCTGAGCCTCCCTGTGAAAGTGAGCCGTATGATCTCTTTGCCACACTCCTCCATGGCTACCAAGGTAATGAGCATAACATCACGGAGGCGGCCCTGTCCAAAAACAGCGGTCAAACGACAGCTTGGCTTGTTCAAGAATCAGCAGACGACCAGGTGTGTTGAACCAAATGGGGCGCTAGAAGAGTGAGGTAAGACGAAAGGCTTCCTGGAGGTTGGTGCCAACTGTGGCTGAAGGTGTCACCTTCTCCGTCAGTCCAGCTTAATGCCCTGGGGTTCATACTGTACCCCCCGCCACCCCAGCTCGCTGTCACCGGCCTTGACAAAATCCGGAGCTAACAGGAGGTGATTCTATTTCAGGAATTCGCAATAATTCCTCCTATTTAACACATGAATGTGTTCAGCGCTGGCGGAGGAGAACGTTGCTACCAAAACTGAAATGGGACCCCTGAAACAGAGCAGGCGTTGCCATGGAACAATGAAGTAACTCTGACTCGCAGCTGCTGTGCATTAATGAATAGGATTTTTTTTTTCGGGGATCGTTTGTGTTTGGTGTGGCTCACAGAACTCGGCCAGATGGTTTCCATGAGCAGGACCTGACCCCTCGGCTTCAGCGTGGATGACTTCATCTGCACCCCCCTCCCCTCCCCATCTTTGTCAGATCTTCGGATTGTCACAAGATTTACAGTCGCAACTTTTCATCTTGGCTGCATAAATAACAGAGCATCTAACCGAAAATAAATAAGAATTTGCACTGGTGTAAAGAATTGTTGCTGAATTGTAACTAATAATGACATGTTTTTTTTTTTGTCCCCCTTCTCTCTTCATAGTGGGTGGGTGAGGTGTGAGCTGTCTGGGCTGTAGATACCAATAATATGGTTTGATTTCCTCGGATGTGTGAGTTTGATCTCACCCCATAATCAAAAGACCCTCATTAGTGCTCCAACATCTTGTTTAGGAGAAAAAGAGAATTTCTTTCGCCATTGCCAAAGAGTGCCCCAAAGCGTACTGAGGTAGTTTATCATCTTAATGACAGCAATCAAAACTGACATTGATGCATACCACAGGACTGGGTATGAAATTCAGCCGGTTCTTGCTTTGGGCATGATCAGCATGATGACTCAGCAACAGGCTAATGGATTGATTTTGAGCCGTTTGGATGATCTGCTTTTGCAGGGGAATCCATCTCAAATTCCAGATTCCTAGGGAAAACATTCCCACCTGATTATGTTTGGGTTTCTCTGGTAGCGCTCGATCGAAATCGGGCCTTCGCGCAGCTGGCTCTTCGGAGTGGTGGCAACGGGGGGGAGGGGGGCCTTTAACCGCAGCAGCACCGGTGACCTCGCGCGGCTGGATCTGTGACCGGAGGACCACTGGGGGTGACGTGAGAGAGCCAGTTGACGAGCTGCACAGGGTGGCTTTTTACCCCGTCCCCAGTGGACATCAGGAGGTGGCTGCTGGAACAATAAACCGGCTATCAAAGGCCCAGTGAGCTCACGGCACTAGTGGAAGACACCCCCCGCCAGCAGAAACAAACAAAACCCCCTCCGTGTCATGCTGCGTTTATTTGTTCAGATATCCGACTTGGCCGCGCGGCCGCTAGCGCCTGTCAGCTCCTGTAAGCAGCCGGGTCACGGAATGCGGGCCCCCGGGGGCCGCCCACGTTGCCTTTGCCAGGCTTGGCACTTATTCACAGCACGACTGGATTCCAGGCTCTTAGACCTGCTTGCTGACATCACAGATTTGGCTCATTCGTCCTTATCAAATTTGCTAGAAGGATCTAGAAAGTATTGGGAGTTTTGGAGCCACTGTGTCTTTTGTTTCCTTGAGATTCAGACATGGCTCAGCCATGGGCCCCTGTTCTGTAGGCGTGCCTTCAGGGTGCTGTCTCTTTCCTCTCGCCATCACCAGCTCAATTCAGTTCAATTTTATTTGTACATTGCGTTTTCACAACATTACATCGTCTCAAAGCGCTTTACAGCATCTCTGCCTAAAGCCCCCAGTGAGCAAACCAGAGGCGACAGTGGCAAGGAAAAACTCAGAAGAAGGAAGAAACCTTGGGAGGAACCAGAATCCAAGGGGGAGCCCATTGTCCAGGGGCCCAGCAGAGGAAGTCAAAGTCAAATGAGCAAGGTGGCAAAAGTCCCAATTCACCTTGTCCAAATTTTAAGATTTGAGGTTCAAAGTGGCTGCAGTCGGCTGGATTTCTCAGGTATTGTTGCTGTGACATGTAGTCTTTGGATTCTGGGACTCCTCAGAAGTGGTGCCACAATGAAACTGATTGTATATGCAGATCCCATAAATCAGTGTTTCTCAATCCGGTCCTTAGGGACCCCCAGCCGGTCCATGTTTTTGCTCCCTCCCAGCTCCCAGCCAACCAGGAACACCAAATACCTGGTACAGGTGCGCTGGGATCCGAGAGGAAGCAAAAACATGGACTGTCTGGGGTTACCCGAGGACTGGGTTGAGAAACACTGCCATAAATGTTTGTCTTCCACAATTGTTTTGGGTGGGATGTTCAGGCCTGGATGGTGCATCAGCATGTAGAATAACCCAACGTGTGGAGTTTTGATTTGGTGCACGGTGTCTCATTTATTATGGCCCCTGGACCCTTTTGAATAAGTGATTATTGAAGAAGAATGGATTCTTTGTTTGTTTAGACATAGAAATTGCTGAAAGGATAAAGGTCATGATGTTTAAGACGATGGATTGATGGATAAAAATCTAAGTTAGGCTGTGGAAATATAGTCGACTGCTCCCTGAAGACCTTCTGTGGAAGAGATGCAGGACAGGACTCATGGGGGGTCATGGGGAGGGGGTTGGGGGGGCACAAAGGGCAAGAAAGGAAACAAAACCAAAACTGGCAACATGACATCTATATTTAGGCCCTGTGACATTGGGCAAGAAGGAAGATGTTTTAGGGGTGACTTAACCATTTCATCGAAATACCACCTAAAATGAAATGAGCCCACTTTCCTTCAGCTGTCTTGACGTGTTCATTTCCTGGAAAAGTATCCAGAAGCTCCCCAATCCCTTGAGACCAAGATCATCAGCAGGCACCTGCTATTGTTTTATAGAGGTTAATCCCGAAGATTAATATTGGCCACCTCCCAGATAATGGACCAGCTGTTCACACTCTGTCTGTCTAGTAAGGATTCTGTGTAGAGTGACTTTCGACGGACTCGCAGTTTTTTTTTTTTGAGTTTAAGTATTTATCCTTGGCATTTGCCTTGTGGTATCTGAACAGCTGTGGAGGAGCCATGAAATGAATGATCATACCTTTGGTTCGCAGTCCATGGTCATGTGGTTTAGCTGAATGGTCCATCCTTGGCATCTAGAGCCCTTGATTATTTGGTTGTTGGATGTTTTCAATTCTAAGGCCTTGCTTTGTGGTGGAGTTACATGTTGTTAACGTGTAATCAGAGACCTCCATCATGTGGTTTAGCTGAATGTTCTCACCTGGAGTTTTGGAAGCCTTAGTCATGTGATTTCTTTGGGAGGGGCCAACTCTCCGTTGCAGCAGAGCCCTCTGCATACACACGCACACACACGTGCACACACGTGACATCTCATGGTTGGGTAGCGGGGGGGGGAGGGTGGGTTGCTCAAACCGTTTCTGCTTTTCTGCTTTCCCAGCTGCCTGGGAAGGGCTTAGCTGTGATTTCACCCCCAGGACGAGAACATAAGGAGGGCCGTGTTGCCCCACGCCAGCCCGCCCATCGCTCTGCCGCTGCAGGTGCCCCTCTCACAGGAAGCGTTAACCCCCGAGCCCTCGCGCCATGAGGATAACACTTGTGTGAGAGCAGAAAGGGGGGGGGTTGTTAATTCAGGTGTTCTGGCGTGTTTCCAGTACACTTTTTGAATCTTTTATTGACTACGTTTCCACCCCTTTTTTTTGGTTTCTTCATTTTCTTTCACTCAAAGCAGATGACAGCACAGTTACGGTGTAGGTAGAGAACAGGGTCTGTGTGTGTGCCGGCAAACCCCGGAATGGTTGCACGTTTCCAGTGGACGTGGAACGGAATGCCGTTTCCCGGGTGGGAATACCGGTCTGTGTATTAAAGCTCAGTTCACACGGTTTGGCTGAGGGCCCAATGATATTTTCAAGACCTAGGCACCATCACTTCCCGCTGGCCTGCGAATGTTTTTTCTCTATTTTTTTTTTTTCTTTTACCCCTTTGGGCTTGCGTCACTGTGTAAATTCTGAACTGGGCCCTGGGTATGTCCTGAACTGGGCCCCTGTGTTGACAGTAACTGGTTTGTTATATTAAGGGATTCTGTTTCACTTTGACAGGACATGATGTAATATGAAGAGAAAAATCACCCCCGATTCAACTCCTCCCCCCCTTCTCAACCGCCGTGCAGCACCCATCGCACAAATGATGCTTAAAACCATTTAAACATTCAGATAGGTTCAGTTCTTTTTATTTATTGTTTGTACTGCACGGGCCATTTCCAGCCCAAATTCATGTTATTCTTTGATTTCACAGGACATTTTAACTCTGGGTGGGAGGGGGGGTCCTTTTGATATTTCATTCTTTAAGTGTGCAGTAAAACCAGCTTTCACTGGCTTCTTTTGCCAGACCGTTCAAGTCCTTTCATGTTTTGGCTAAAGTTGTCTAGTGTCCCGTTCTGCTCAAAGAAATACAGGGTAAATCAGAACTTTGCGACGGAAACCCTGATTATGACTGGGGAAAAATAAGACTGGAAAAAAATGACTGTTCAGAAACCTATCAAGAGCATGTTAACTATGGAACCTGACGGCGCAACTCAAACCTAAAATCGGGGGAATTTCCAGAGCTCTGATTTGGCGTTCTGTTCGTCACCCCGAATCTGAGTGTGAGCGCCCCCCTCTGCACAAAAATATATTTTTTCCATCGTGAATAAAAGCAGGGTTGCTGGGCACTGGAGAAAACGGGGGGGGGGGCGTTGGCAGGTGCCGACCCGGTGTGGATGGAGAGGAGCCGGCTATGAGGTCGCTGTGAGTGTTTCGGTACGTCCTGGGCCTGCTAGGTGACTCAGTCCCCATCGTCGATGACACAACGGTGGAACATCTGTGTAGCTTTTGGGGGGTCTGGACCAGGCCGTACTCCCCCAGGGGGAGGGTGAGAAACCCCAGCCTGTTTGTAAATGGGCTTCCCCTGTCAGGAGGAGATTGAAGAGACCTCTGGCCTATGCCAGTCGCACCTTCTTCTCTCTTCTGTTTCAAGTATTTGCTTCGGTTTTGTAAATACATTTATCTAATAAATCATCCACCCCCCCCCCATGGACGTGAAAAGAGAGCGCTGTAGCACTCATGACGGTGCTGCGGCCGCGGTGGTGAGCAGGGTGACGTGTTCGTACGCTCCTGTTTCTATAAACATCAAGCACACTTAGTAACCGAAGTCCGACGGCAGCAAGGAAGGGTAAGAATGCGCGCATATCCCACTTCGCCGAGCCGCAGCTGTCCGCGGAGCGCGAACTCGGCTTTTAGTCATCCGCCGCCGCTCCTCACCGAAGGAGCTCGGCTAAGGCTGTATTTCATGATAATAAAAAGTGTCTTCTGCGTCCAGTTGGGGTTTGATGAATGCGATCCATGTTCCGCTCTCTGTCACTTCACATCCCAGCAGAGTCCGGGGGGGATGAGCCACGGGCAGATGTTTCTGCCTCTTCTTCCAGGCCTGAAGGTGCCTCCCTTTCTCTCCACTGTTCTTTCCTGGAACCGCTCCGTTCCCGCCATGCTCTGATGCCTCTTCCTCTCCCATGAGGTCTTCCCAGGCCCCGTGTCAGCTGGATTGTCACGTCGAGGGGTCGGCAGTCACGACGTACATGGCATCCGATTGTTTTGGACGATGGAAAGCCACTAATAATTTAGCTTGTCAGGCCTGTAACTGAACCTTTAAAGTAAAACCAGGCGCCTCCAACAGCCACACTTTTCTGTGGAAAATCTCCGCAGATATGCAGTTTGTTTTATAAAGCAGGCCAGCGGATGGCAGAGTTTGGTAATTACATGTTCACATTGTGTCGTAGTCACCGGTTGTGGTTGTGCCCGTGTGACAGTGCTGTCGTATGATTGGTGCTCGTGTGACAGTGCTGTCGTATGATTGGTGCTCGTGTGACAGTGCTGTCGTATGATTGGTTGTCAGGGTACCCACAGCGCTGTGACCCAAAAAGCTTCCCGCGTCTGTCTGCTTTAACGCTTAACCTCCCCTTTTAAATACACACATCGGTTGGACGTTGATAGTTTCCCGTGCACGCTCCCTCCTTGAAAAGCCGGAGCCGTACGTGTCGGCGCGTGAAAGTGCTCGGATTTCAAACACGGCTTTGAAGCCTAATGCGTGCGGGAAATGGCCCGAGACAAGCATGTAACGATATATCCTTTGCGATCCGTGATGAAAGTTAGCAAAACAGCCACCTCAGACTGAGGCCGCACACGTGTGTCAGGTGCGTGTGCGTGTGCGAGCACACGCATCCATGCTGAAGTTCAGATCGGAGGAGCATTATTGAACACAGCTGCTGCCATTCGGCCGCACTTCGCCATTATTGGACTGGCGCTTTGCTTATTCTCTGCCCGTCGTTTGATCCTTCCCTTGCATGGGCAGCTGTTGACGGCCTGCCAAACGGTTGCTCAGTGGCACCATGATTGTATCTCCCCTGCCTTCCTGCTCACCTTCCCGGTGGTCTGTGTTTTTCCTTAAAAGCAGCTCTGGAAGTCGTCTGTCTGAATCCGAGGCTACTTTGTGCAGCAGATTCTCTGTGGCGCTAAGCACGCCATTAATCTTGGTTAATATGTATCTTGGTTATTTGTTGTTGTTTTTTTTTTTTTTTTATGTCTCCCCCCCAAATGCCCCCCAGGTGGAGCTGCAGTCCTGCTGCGTCTTCCTCCCCAACGACAGCCTGCCCTCCCCCAGCACCATCGTGTGTGGCGACATCCCGGGCACGGTGCGGAGTTGGTACCACAGCCAGGCCAGCATGCCCGGCACTGTGGTGGTCTGCCTGCCCCAGGTCAGCGTGCTGAGCTCAGGCCACCGCCGCATGGAGCCGCTGCAGGAGCTGCCCTTCGTGGTGCCCCGGCCCATCCTGGAGGAAGGTACCGGGCCCGTCTCCAGCGCGTTCTCGCCGTCCGTGTTCGTCTTCTCTGTGCGGTGCATGTTTTGGCTGGTAAATCTGAATACGTGCCGGATTTGCTCTCGTTCCGTGGGACCCCTACGCACTGGCAGGGTGCCATTTAAAAAGGGTGACCTTTCCATGCCAATCACACGTGCCATGATAAAACGGGATCAGGTGCAGTCTGTCCAGACCCGCCCCTAGTTGAAGTAGCCTCTGTTTTACTGTGACATCAGAACTGGACATATAAATCAAAAAAGAAAAGAAAATAAAGGCCAGTTAGATCAGACGACTGTCAGCGCCACCGTAAAAGTGAATGGTCCATGCTCTTAGTCATCCATTCCCCTTCTTTGAAGGCTGTCTAGTCTCTCATGTTTAGCTATGCGGTTCAAAGCATGGAGTTTGTGGGGACAGGGGAAAGAGGTGTCCTCAGTGCCCCCGACCTGGGGAGGTCCTCATTGCGATGGGCCGGCCGTAGGGTTTAGCAGGCTGGACGGCAGCCCGAGGAAACTCATTCTGTTACTTGTTCCTGATTTGGAATTGGAGTCTCTTCTCTTGCAGAATCTGGCCCTGCAATGCTCTAGCGTAGGGCTATTCAAATCACGGTCCTGACGGTCCAAGTACTGCTGATTTTCCAAACTTTCCTTTGCCTGTGAGTCAGGCGTGAAGCCTTTGGCCAATCAGAATCAGTAAATATTAAACTAACTACCTGGGAAAACTGAAAACACGGCCTGGATTTGGAACCGAGGTCCAGATTTGAAGAGCCCTGCTCTAGTATGAAGGTCACCTGTCCAGTGTCTGTGTTTTGATTTGTCTTGTGGAAAGCTGGAATAATTCACTGTCCGTCTGAAAATGGACTCGGTGGCGTTTTTTTGTAAAGCAGACTCACCAGCTCTCTGTTTGCCTGTGCACCCCTAGGGGACGCCTTCCCCTGGACAGTGACCCTGACGCAGTTCAGTGTGTACACCCTGCTGGGCCAGCAGCGTGCCCTCGACCTGCTGGAGCCCATGGGATGCACCTCCACGCTGGCAGTCACCTCGCACCGTGCCCAGGCCGCCTTCGTCGTCTGCCTGCACGTGGACCTGGAGCCGCTGCACGCCAAGTGCTCCAACCCACAGGTCGGAGGCTCGCTCGCTCACCGATAAACGCCATCCTATGGTGCAACAGCTTGGCCCTTTGATCCCATTACCTTCTGCTGAACCGCCATGCCTCCCTTACCTCAACACACCATGTCGGCTTCCCTGGATTCCATAGGGCGCCACTATTCCTGAGTTAAATGCATCTCTGCTTTGGGTATTTATGTCGCCCTGGACTCGACGAATAAGAAAAACAAGAAATATATAAACCTGTCCAGGGCTGTATAAACCGTATTTAATTGTACAGTTATACAGTCTGCAGTAATGCGGAAAAAAAAAAAGTACAGACAACCATCATTTAAAACGTCGTTTTGAAGCGCCAGTAAATTCTTCCCGTGTCTAATCGCAGCACCTCCACTCCCCCTCTCTGGCTTTTATTGTCCCTCCCCCCCTCAGTGGGCCGGTGTGGTCCTATGGTCCCTTTGATGTGATCTCAAATGTTCCAAATGTTCTCTCTCGCCTGTGCTCTTTCCTGGAGTTCCCTAAATACAGCTTAAGATGCACTTTTGGATAATGCGGCAGAATCAGTTGCAGGTGTGCTGCTCAGCCCGCCTGCCTGCATGCCCCCCCCCCCCCCAGGCTAATAACTCGAATGCAGGGTGGGCTGACTCCCGTTTCCCCTCCTCCCCTCATGTGTCCCCTCCCTCTAGGTCCTCAGTAACGTTTTATGTGCTTCATTTAATCCGGAGCGGCGTGTGCGGCTTTTGGTCAAATGCGCGCGAGAGCATGTGGCTGTCTGTTTCCGCGGCGGCATGCATATGGAGGGAGCCCCCCCCACCCCCGACCCAGGAACCGGCGACCCTGAAAAGCCGTGCTGCTACTTGCATGAGCCTGCAGCTTGTGCCCTCGGGTGTCCTGCTTAGTGAGTGCCCCCCTGAGGATGCCTCCCGGGGGGGGGGGGGGGGGGGGGGTGCTGTGCTTTGGATGCAATCGCTCTGCCCTTAAAAGGTAGAGGGAGGTGATGTTTAAAAGTGAGAGGTTGCATTGTTGGAAATCCTCAGTGTGATGTCAGACAGCGGGTTTCCCCAGATCATCTGAAGTTCACAAGTGTTTCAACTGGTTCGAGGTCAAAGGTCACCCCCATCCTCCCGCCGCGGGACTGTTAGCCCCTCTGTCACTGGAGCGCTGCCCTAAGTTTGGCAGTCCAGCAACATCCGAACGCCAACCCCCCCGAACCCCTGCTGTGTCCTGACACCTGAACCAGGGCCCGCCCCCCCGGAAATGGTGACTCAGGCCCTGACTCTCAGAAACTCTGTGTGTTGATTGAACGATTCGCTTTGTTTCGGCTGATTCTGTGTGTGTGTGTGTGTGTGTTGGGGGGGGGGGTCATGCTGAACATCCTTCCTGTGGTTGGAAGATCTGTGTCATGCGGAACTGGGAGACTCAGACTTCTTGTTTTTGTCCTTTGTGTTGCCATGGAAAGACGGATAATGACATTCTTGGACGGTGTCTTTGTCATATTTTGGTAACGGTGGAAGTCCCCCCCCCCCCGGCACGGTGGTGTCTGCCCTGTGCCTTTTTCTGGATCTGGGATCATGTCAGTGTTCTTCCAGGAGCTGTGGAAGATCGCGGGATGGACCCAGCCACCTGCCACGGTAACCCCCCCCCCCCGGTGTCCTCTTGCCCTTCGTCTTAAACGACCTGCTAATTTCCAGCAGGAGTACGATGGGCTAATAACAATCAGAGTGCGGCACAGCAGCGTGTAAGAAGAGCTGGCAAGCTGGGAACAGACGGGACCTCCTGCGAGTGGCTGCCACACGCGTCCGCCTCGTCGCACCGCCCCTCCCCACCCCACACGGGACGTGGAGCTTTGGGGTTATGGGGCACCACCACCTGTGGGGGGATACGAACCAAGAGGCAGCGGGGAGATCTCTCCCCCTCCATCTTCTGTCTCTCTTTCTATTTCTCTTTCTCTTTCTCTCTGTCCTTTCACTGGTGTCACACATGCACACAAAGACATGCCTTCTGGGTGCTTTCACACACACCCCGAAGACCACCAGCTCTGTACCACAGACCCCCTTCCCCCCCGTACACACATCACACGCACCCAGAACACCCAAGAGCAACGGTCACAGCGATTGACGCAGAGAGTTTTTAACACCCCTCCGCTGCTGCTCTCTGCCCCCCCACCTCCATTTAATTTTTTATGAATTCTCATTTAGGTTTTCATCCGCTGGTGGCTCACATATTTGAACACATGGTCTCATTGCGTCTTTCCTTCACCGCCTCGGTGCACTTGATCCGCCCCCCCCCACCATGAACCAGGCAAAGACTCCGTGAGCATTTGGGGTGACGGATCCACTGGCCGCCAGTGAGACCGGCGTGGCTGTCTTGGCCCCCCAAGCTTATCAGGACCACCCTGGAACGTGCCGCTGACGTTGACAAGTAACCAGTCAGACCCCCCCCCCCGCTTTACATTTTTTATGTTTGAAACCATTTCAAGCTGTTCAAGAAAAAAAAAAACTGTCAAGTATGTTCTTAAAACATTTAATCTGTGAGCGTGTGAATGTCAGGCGTGGAAATACAGGCGGAGGCATCGTGTGTGAGCCCCGGGGAGCAGCGTGTGTTTATGTGACCTTCGCCATCCTCTTCCTGCGCCTGTAAACGCACAGCGTGAACAAGGCTCCTTTGGACTTCTGCCGGGCTGGTGAATGTGACCTCTGAACTCCAGGAATCGCAGGAGCCGAGCAAGTCGAGGCCACGTTTTGGAATAAAAATGTTTGCCGAGTGAAATACCATGGAGTAACACTGGGAAGTACAGCTCCTGAACTTGAGGTTTTGTGTCTCATTTTTGCTCAGTTTCTGCAGACGTTTTCGTGCTCAGTTGATGCTCTTGTCCAAGGCGATGTACGAGCTTGGGGCGAGAGGGCATTGGTCAGCCAACACGCTGCGCTCCCAGTGCTGTGTGGGTTAAGGGCCCCTAGGGTGATGTGATTGCTTTGTTGGCTACAGAATTCAAACCCATGACCTTCTCGATAAGTGGAGAAAGTTACAACGCTCTGAGGCGCCGCCCCACAAAGCTCAGGGAAAGCCAGGTTCTCTGTAGATCTGGCCAGCCAGGACAACTCCCACCCTCTGATTTCAAGTGCGATGAGAGGAGTGGTTGGGAGATCTTAAGCGTTTGGGAACCACAGGCGGATCTCACTCTGAATTTGCCCCCCCATATCACCCCAACACAGTCAGGGACCATGGCCTTCTAGGTCAGGGGCGGGGGGGTTGAGTATGTTCAGCAGCTGTGTGTCCTGGCAAGTGAGTATCTGTGTTCCCGCCCCCTTCTGGACACATTCGAAACAGCGCTGTCGCGACCCTCCTCTGATTTACGGTTATTTATGGAAGCGGAGCACACTCGAGACGGGCCCGGTCCAGAGCCGCCGTGCGGGACATTCTGTGGCGCTGGAGCGAAGCATCGGGGGAGATGCAGAAGTTGGACAGCGAGCACCCTGAGCGGGCCAGGCATGAAGTCAGCACGCAGTCCCGGTCCACTCCGAGCCGGGCCGCAGGAACACGCGCTGTGAAGCCTCCGCTTTATTGTTTCCACGGCGGCTTTCTCCTGTTTAGCATGTCTTTGAAGTTCTCCTCCTGTGAGGTTTTTCGTAGCACGTCCTGTTTGCTTTCGGTCAGCCTGAATAAATTGTTAAAAAAAGAACCTTCGACCTGAAATAACTAATTAATTCCAGTTTGCTGACGGGCAGCCCTTCTGTTCTAGGAACAGCCTGTGACGTTTGGAGCGTCGCCGTCTCCCAAGAGCTTTTGGAGCAGGAAAAAACGCCTGAGTCTCACGGTTCTGGATCGTTCAGGTCCAATCCTGCCCAATGCTGCCTATTTTTTTTCCCGTCCCACCAAGGTGGGGGTGTCGTGTAGCTACAGTTCTGCCAAGTGGAATTTAGGTGATGTTTTACGAAGATGTGGCTTTACTACAGCTTTTTCAGCAACTTTAAGCAGAAATGCCCCCCCCCCCCTTCGCAAAGCCTCAGTCTGACAGCTGTGTTGCTCTGTGTCAGTGCTTATGTCTATGTGACAGTTTCAGTAGGTAACAGTTAACTCCTCCTCCCCAGGTGCAACTGCTTTATGAGGTCTTCCAGAGCTGGAGCACCACCTGGGCCCGTGTGCAGAAGCGAGGTGCCCTGCGCCCTGCCCCCTGCTTGCCCGAACCCTCCCCGGGCCCCACACCCGGCCCCGGGCCCTCCTCGCCTGTCCGGAGCAGCACATGCACCGCCCTGCCGGATACCAGCACCTGCAGCCCGTCCGCAGACTTCGGCTCCCCGACCGAGGTACGGGTTTGCCAGTATCCCAGGGTGGGATCCTCATTCTGAGAAGAATGCCGCATCATTCCCTCTGCAGGAGGAACCACGTTTAAAATACGGGGGAAGGATACATGACGGAATGATGCCGACCCAAAGAGGAGATTTTTGATAAGAGCTTGGATCCCCGTTTGACGTTCGGTGGTTTAACTGATACCTTCTTCAGGTAGCAGCAGAAGCTGTAGGATGCAGCTGGGGGATTACCACCCCCCACCCAAGCCTGTGCCACGGCTGACTCTTAATCGCTTTTTACCACCCAGATGTGACTGCGAGGCCCCGGGGTGGGGAAGGGATTGGCGGGGGGGGGGGAGTGCCCACTTGTCGCTGTTTACTCAAGTGCAAACAGCGGTAGAAGTGTTTAGTCCATGAGGAAGCTGGCTGATTGAGCAAGAATGTGGGAGCTGTAACCCCCCACCCCCGCCCATGCACCCCCGCCACCCTCACTCCCCGACACTTCCCAGGCTCCCCCCCCCCCCCCCCCCCCCGC
>JAODLC010000140.1:10552439-10563848 GCA_026781145.1 Hippopotamyrus pictus
CCACGCGGTTAGAATAACTCACTTTAAGCAAACTGCCGTCTGCGGAGACGCCGAGAGCGCCAGAGAATTATGGGTAACATCTGAGACTGCTGAGAGGGCCGTGGGCCAGGAGCGTGTCCCTCAAAAGGATGAGAAAGGGAGATGTCCAAGATAATTTATACTTTAAAAAATGAAAAATATTTTTCAGAAGGTGGAAAAAATAAAATCCCTCGGTGGTATTGCTGAGTTTCGGTGTTGAATAAGATGTTCCTTCGCTGCAGATCAGCCCCCAGCAGCTGTGACAGATTCCCCGTCGAAACGGAGCACAGTCCAGCATGAAAACAAGACAGAGTCCTCGGTTATCGTGAACGAAGGGACCAAAACAAACGTCTGATCCCAAGCACCGGGGGCTCCATCTCCCTGAGTCAGATGCTGCCCACGGTCCGTCTCCTGGGGCGTCACTCGCGGAGCAGAGTGTCCGGGGCACAGCCCTGACCGGAGGGGCGTCTCCGTGTCCCCGTCTCCTGGGGCGTCACTCGCGGAGCAGAGTGTCCGGGGCACAGCCCTCACCGGAGGGGCGACTCCGTGTCCCCGTGTCCGTCCCCATCCCCGCAGGGCACGGTCGTCCTGGCTCCAGGTCCTGGGCCTGTTTGGACTCGGTGCTGTCCTTGTTTAGCCTGACCTCATTTATGAATGACCGTCTCAGATATCCAGCAGAGCAAAGAAAACATGTCTTTGCTCAGAGGGTGGTGGCGGGGGCTTGATAAACTTCCTGGTAATTTGCTGTTTCTGTCTCACCCCCCCCCCCCTTTTCTGTGTTATTGGTGTTTGCATGTTCTTCAACTGTTTGTGCAGGTTCCAGAATACAAAGACATACGGTTAGGGGACGTGGCCCATAAATGTGAGTGTGTGCTCTGTGATGGGCTGGCATGTAATCCAGGGTGTCCCCTGTGTCATTTTCTGCCGGCTCGTTACCACCTGGGGATGGATGGAATGGATTTTTACCTATTTTGAAATGGCCTCATCCAGGGTCGTTCTCTGCCTTGCGCTCGTAGTTTCCGGGATAGGTTCCAGACCCCCCGCGACCCTGAACAGGATAAGCGGTTACAGAAAATGGATGTAATGTGTATCTTGTTGATTCCCAGTGGGTTCTTCTTTAGATAATACGCCCTCTGCTTCCCGAGGGCTGCAGTCCGGGTCAGTCATGTGACTCGGGTCAATGGGGCGTCTGCTGATGGTGACATCTCTGTGTTGCAGACCCTCTGCAGGCAGCCTCCTTCCTGCTGGAGCTGCAGGACGTGCTGCTGAAGACGGGCCTGAGAGATCGCAGTCGGGCCCTGCTGGGTCCCTTCTGCTGCAGCGCCGACCTGGAAGCCAAGTGGTGTCGCCATGGTGGAAGCCCCGGACCAGAAGCGGGACCCCCGAAACTGCTGCTCGACCTCAAGGGAGGCCTGCTTCAGGTCTGGGGAGACAGTCCGTGCCCACCTCACTTCCCGGGTTTTAACTGGGCTCCCAGGTCCACGTCCAGCCGCACTGGAATTGCCGTTTCGGCGTTGCCTAATCTGCCGTGCCGCTTGGCTTCGGAAAAAGGCAGCTCCTTCGCCGTGTGCCCCGATGATTAGCTTCCTGTTTACTGTCCGCAAAGTGGAATATTGCACACTTGAAAACCAGAGCGGAGCCTTTTAATGGGCTGCATGGATGCATTTATTGCCTGTCGTTAACGGGAAAATCTCTCGGTCTAACACTTAATACATAATCATACATTTCCTTTGGCAGCCGCGGCAGGTCATAGCACTTTAATCAGTTCCTGCACATAAACCGCTCAGAATTCTTCCACTGAAGCTAAGACCTGAATTCCCCACATTTTCCAGGTTTTCTCATGTATTCACAGCTCACTCTGGGAAGGGTTTGTGTGAGAACCGTGTTTGACTCAGAGATTCCGGCCGGCCCAGCCAGCCCCCTGCGTGCGGAAGAGCTGGGGACGGCCGGCAGGGTATAAGCTGGCCTCTTCTGCCCCCAACAGGTTTTCTGGGGGCAGGAGCATCTGAACTGCCTGGTGCTAATGCAGAAGCACCTGCAGGCTTACCTCCAGAAGGGCGGCGGTGTGGAGCAGCCGGGGGCTGGGGAGCAGCCGGAGAGCCACCAGCCGCCCCCCTCCCCTCACATCCACAGCCCGAGGACGGAACACAGCGCGGACGACCTGCGGACCGGCCTCTTCCAGTACATCCAGGACTCAGGTGCCCCGGGGGGGGGCTGTATGCCACAGAGGCTTCCCAGGCACACAAAGACTCTAGTGACATTAAAGTGTTGTATGTGTAGTATATTAGGAGTCTGATCACTTGTTGTTCTCAATTGATTACTGGCCCGTTTACCCTGTCCCAGGTTAGTGGTGACCCCCACATGAGCGTGACAAACCATGTGACTCCTGCTTTCTGCTGGTGCCCCCTCATCCCTAAGAACACCCCCCCTAACATGGCTAACTGCTTTTATTTTTTCACATTGTATCCTCTCTCCTTGGTTGTCCATAAGGAAAGGGCTTCTTTTCAGTAGGAAAAAGCTCTCTTAGAAACATGTCGCGAGCAGGGGCTGGCACTCTGGGAAGGAGGTACAGCACATGGCCCCCGGGTGGAGGGGGGTGGGGGGGGTGGATTCCTTCCCTCTTTTTTTGCGGGAGTCGTAGAAAATGAACACAGATGAAAACAATGCCGTCGCAGAACGCCGTACCTCCATGGCGGCACAATGGAAATCCACGTCGCTGTAAAGACAACATGTTGCGCACCTTCAAGCCGGGCCGCAGGACCGAGTCTAAAAACAAAAACCAGAACCCATCAGTTGGCTTAAAGTAAACAGGGACTGTTCTGGCGTTCCCCACCCCCTCCCAGGTCCAACTAGTGCAGCTTCACCGGGTTAAAATTTTTCAGATGAACATCAGGGAGTTCCAGAGGTCGTGAGTTGGATGTTACAGTCAGTCTGCCATATGTAAATGTGCCCAATGTATTTTTGAAGATGACTTTGGTTTGACGGTCCGGTTGTGAGTCCCAGCGTTCTGCTGCTATCAGCGTGTCGCTTTGTTCTGCTCGCACAGCCTCCCGGAAGCTCCCCGGGACCTACGAGGTCGTGTTCTACAACGAGACGGACGACAGTCCCGGCGTGATGCTGTGGCGATACCCAGAGCCCCGCGCGCTCACCTTTGTGCGAATCACGCCTGTGCCCTTCAACACCACGGAAGACCCCGACATCAGCACAGCCGACCTGGGTGACGTGCTTAAGGTTAGCGTCCAGAGAACAGATGCAAGTTCACGCCGTTGGGCGACGACTAAATGCTCTCGCGTTACGGCACGAGGGCCCAAACACGTCCTAGCCGTAGCGTGAGGGACTCGGGCGTGTCCTTCCACAGCCTCCCAGACGTTCCCCGGGACGTACGAGGTGGTGTTATACCACGAGGCGGCCGACAGCTCCGGCGTGATATTGTGGCAACAACTAGAGCGCCACGTGCTCACCGAGGAACTCAAACGCGTCCCTGCCGCCGCGTGAGGGACCCAAACATGTTCTTGCCGTTGTGGGAGTGACAGAAACACGTCCCTGTTGTAGCATGAGGGGCCCAAATGTGTCCTTGCCTTAGTGTGAGAAACAGGAACACACCCTGGCTGTAGCGTGAGGGCCGCAGACACACCCTCGCATTGCACTGCGGGGCAGAGTGATGTCATCCCTATGCCATTCTCTTCCAGACTCCATAATATTCTACTTTCATTCAGCCGCCCTTGCCGGCATCTGTCCCTATTTTACATCATACCAGCAGTTTCTCACGCGCACCCTGGCATCCGCACACATTACATTCATCGTTACTCATAATTAAAATTCAAATGGAGCATTTCTTGCAGGCCTGGATATGGTTCTCAGTACTGTCCCGTGTCGGACGGGGGTCACGAGTCCAGCGAGCTCCCCTCTGACCTCGCCACCTTTCCCCCCTCTCACTGCCTAGTTAGGCCTGCATCCTCAGGGGCTGACCCAAGGCGGCCTACGTTCCCAGAAAGACTGATGCAAGCAGTGCAGCTAAATGTAAATCTGCTGGCCTGTCCGTGGCTGGATGCCAGGCAGTGTGGCTGAGGGCAGAGCATCATCCAGCAGTCAGTCCCCCATCTTCCCTTCTGTCTCAAAGGCAGCTGGCGAAATGTGTTTCTTAGATTAAATCGCCGGTTTCTTTCAAACAAGTGCTGCAGCTGTGAAAGTAATTTAATCTTTCAATGCACTCGCACGACTTGTTAAAAAAAAAAAAAGTCGAACGAAATATAATTTGTTCATAATTTCGCATATGAACCTGGTCCGCAGTCCTTGCCTCCTGTCCTGGGTGACGTGATTCTTTGGCAGCTCTTAAGTCAGCCGTCACTCGACTGGGGGGGGGGGGGGATGAGTGGACCCCCATCCGGATATGGCCGCTGCCGGATCCTTCCCTTCCCTCCCACCTGGCCCCTTTTCTCCCGTGTCCACACGGCCCTGGACCCGTGGCGAGGTTGTGAGGTGTTGAAGGCTTGTCCATCTTGCCTCAGGGCTCCACAGCTGTGGAACGAGCCCCTGGTTCCCAGGGCAGGGAGGTGAGCAGTTCCAGACCCCGCAGCTCCAGCAGGGTTTTAGACTTGCTTTTCCATCAGGGGGGTGGTGAAGATACGGTTTCTAAATTTGTCCTACTGACTCGTGTGAAAAAGTCAAATTTTTAAATAGGAACCGCAAATGATCTAAGCTGGAATTATACAGGAAGGACCGTAGGGGTGGTTGGCAAATAAAGTCGCAAACTGCAGCACGTAACACAAGCAAATAATAAACAGAATTGCTTAATATGAAATATGTTAGTGTGTCGAGCTGCAGATGTAGGAGTCTTTTATACGCTTTGGGTGCTTTATAGACTCTGGGCTCCCGGACCTCTTTGGCCTGAAATGTCCTCAGAAATAGGCAGCAGAGTCGGACTGCAGGCGTGGGCCTCTGTGATCACGCTGCCTGATCACTGTCAGTTTCTGGAGAGAGCAAACTTCAAAATTAATTAATTCTAGTTTGATTTCTCTGGGGGTGGAGGGTGACAGGGAAAGGACATGCGACAGTGAGAGCACCGATACACCAAAATAGCTCCTCACACTGCCCGAGAATTTCATTCTGTTTTGACGGGGGGCCAGGCAGATAGGGGACCGCGAGTGATTTCTCTGGGCTCTAGGGTTACGGCGTGGCCGCAGCATGTGGCAGTGTATTAGTGGGCCTGGTAGCTCACTGGGCCAGGCTGATTGGGGGGGGGGGCACAGGTGGACATTACACAGTCGCTCCGGCGGATGGCGGGCCCCTCTGCGCGGCCCGGACGTCCCCAGAGCAGATCACGTTAACATTTTATAAAATCAAGATTTCCTGCATTTAAATAGCTGTGGTTTCGCGACTGGTTCCAGTATCTCAAAGGGGAATTCAAAACGCTTCCATCAGTCAAAGGCATATTGTTAGAGCGGTGTTTTGCAATACAGTAGGAGACAGGCGGGGGGCGCTGCACACCCGAGGGAGCAGAGGAGGCTGACTCATTCTCACCTCCGCACCGCCGTGTGGCCTAGTGAATCATGGGTAGCTGTCCTCTGGCAGCCGGTTCCTGGCAACCTCACAGCCTGGGAAACGGGCCGCAGAGAAGGCCGTCATGCTGAGCCTCGCATCGCTCACAGATGCGGGAAACTCCATTACAGCCCCCCTCGTCCAATAGCATCCCCCCCCCGTCCCGCTCGCAGCCAGCTCTTCGCCGGGATGCCCAATGGTACGGTTATGACCTGTTGTGACCTGAAATAAACCGTGAAGCTCGTCACATTAATGAAAACGCAGCTGGTGGTTTGTGGTTCCGAATCTCATTCGTGGTGCCCCCTGTTTCTCATACTGGTAACTCTGCGTTTACCCCTCTGTCGTGCTCATTAAGAGGAATAAGGGAATTTTAGGATTTTCAGACACTAGAATGAGTCCATTGTATACGGCATGGGAGCTTGATAGTGTGACAGAATGACAGGCGTGACCAGAACACAAGCAAACAGTTATCAGACACCTTATGGGTCAATGTTATCGTGGTGGAAATATTAGATGGTTGTGAGAACTTAGCGCTTATACAGCCAAAAGGTCCCAAAAACAAACATGTCTTCCTTTAACATTTTTCGTAGTTATGGAATGTGACGATCAGAGGGTTTAATTCAAGAAAATGCATTTAAAGTGTATGTCAGCTGACATCAGAGGCGGTTAGGAAAGCGCAGGGGGCCGTGGCCTCCCCAGACACGTGGGACCCCACCCATGCAGGAGGCATGTGAAATATTCAAGGGCCTCCCAATGCTGTTTATACGACCTTTCAAGGGGGGAGACTGACGCTGTGCAGGTTGGGCCTGGAGCACGAAGGGTTAAACCCCCGTAAGTGTCGTTTCAGTTAGACGATGGAAATTTACACTCAGGAAATGTAAACAGTCAAAAATGAGCGAGCACGTTGAAGGTCGAGCAGAGCGAATTGCATCAGGGCGGATGTGTGCGTGTGCGTGTGTGTGTGTGTGTGTATATATATATATATATATATGCTTATAATATATGAAATGCTTTTTAAGTTTTCCTTTGTGTGGAACCCAGTGGAAATGTGATTTTCATTTTACTGTGATGGGACCAGCAGTCGGAATATCAGGCAACGGTATGTGATTCCGTGTGGTGTTTGCACTGCATGCGCGCCGCTCCCCTTCCAGAGCTTTCCGCAGGTCGGCCTGGCAGTATTACTTAGCAAATGCGGACGCAGGCCTCCACGCCTTCTTCTGGCGCGCAGGTGTGCTGAAATTTCCCCTTAGCGTTTGATCAGCGACACAGTTTTACGAAATGTGGCAGGTGTAATTTGAGAGAAATTCAGCATGCCGAAGACAAGTGATTTCCAAATAAAAGCCATGCGGCCCAAGCTTGTTTTTCCACCATTCGGGGCCACCCCCCTCGCGTGAGGTGTAGAGATGGAGCCCCTCACGCCTACAGGCCGCCTCGGGTGTTGCAGTCACTCTTCTCGTATACGATTGGCCACCTCACGTACCGAGGGGCACTCCGATTGGTTAACTGGAAGGGGCGTGATATCTGCATCGGAGGCCGGTCATGGTGTCCATCCTCAGGATTAGTGGGTCGGTGCTCATGAGTAAAGTCGAGGAGAGGTGACTTCAGGTCTTCTGGAGCAGCTCTTTGGAAGCATCTGGAGATGCAGTTGGCAAAATGGTTTTGGGGGCGGGGGGGAGGTGGGGGGGCTTATTTCTTTGGGAATGCAGATGATCTTCACTCAGCTTTGTGGGGCTGTGTATCTGTGGTGCTCTTGGCCCTCTTCAGTCTGGGCGGGAGGCAGCCTGGGTCAGAATTAATTAGCGATTTGAGGAATGACATCATAAATAACAGCATGAGGAATGGCACGCTGACCCCCCCCCCCATACACGTTAGGTGCCTTGCAGCCTGGAGTATTGGGACGAGCTGCAGCGGGCCTTTGTGCCGTACCGCGACTTCAGCCTGTCGGAGAGTGCAGTCTGCGAGCTGTCCCTGCCTAGCGTCTGCCCCGGCGACGACCGGAGGGACCTGGTGGCCTCAGACCTCTGGAGGATCATCCTGAACAGCACGACGGACGGAGGGGATGAGCAGAGGTAGGTCTGCGCCCCCTCGTCACCCCACCACTGCTGCCATTGCCGTGAGTCGGAAGTCACGTGTTCTGGTGAGCACAAAGAGCCGTAGTGTGTCCCTCCCCCAGCACGCCCACCGCAGCGCGCACATCTGGGCGGCGGGGGGGGGCGGGGAGCCAACCCGGAATCGGCGGCGATCCAAAGGCCCGGGTCCTGATGAGGCTCCCCGAAGCTCATTCCCCGCGTACCTTGAAAGCATATCTGAGCCAGGGGGTGTGCAGTGCGCATCCTCAAATTGGGCCTTATACCCCCTTGGTCCCCCCCCCCGCCGGGTGGTCGGGCCGCCCAGCCTTCCTTCTGCGTGGGTTTAGCGGCTTCAGAGGATTGGAGGAATAAGAAAACATTGGGAGAAGAAACACTCAATTCCAGTGAAGACCTTAAATGTACATGTGACTTTAATTACAATCATTCTGTAAACAGCACATTTCCTTTATGTTTAAATTCTTTGTCCTTTTTGATCAAAAACAATTCTGGTGCCTTTACTCTTTGTTTCATCGCTCTTCAGTTTCTTAATAACCTTAAAAACCAACTGGAAGTAATGAATACTGTCAAAGTCTGATGCTTATCTCTTAGACATTTTTTTTGTTGCAAAAGCTTTCTAGTAAATTTTTATGGTGAATTATAGTAGCTACAAATTATGGGACAAATGTCTGTTTGGCTAAATTACAGTACCGTGTGTTTTGCTTTTATCTGTCCAGACTAGCAATTAAAGTCTGCGGCTGTTTTAATAGACAAACCTTATATCTGTTCTGAGTAGAGTGACCACTTACCGCAGACAACAAGTAACAAGTTGATTTTTACAATCTGTCGATAACTGAAGGCACGTAAACCTGATTCCTGGTGTCCAGAGGGTTGAAAATCACTTTTTGGTTAACAGAATTTTTACTAGTTTTTTTAAATTAAGCGGGATATTGTAAGTATGGAATCAGGAGTGCAGATGGCACTGAGCCAGGGTGAGTCGGCAGCCTTTTGACACTGGGACCTTGTCCCATCACCCCCCAGCTCAGACAGCGAATCCGGCTCCCAGGCCCCCTGCGACCAGCTGGTGTCGCCTACCGCCCTGGCGGCCTGCACCCGCGTCGACTCCTGCTTCGCCCCCAGCTTCGTGCCCTCGGTGGGCGTGTCCGTTCAGCTGGCTCAGGTGGAGCTGCACCTGTGTCACCACTTGGATCAGCTGGGCACAGGTACCGGCCGCCATTCCGCCCGCGGGTGCAGCTCCGAGGAGGCCGTCTTGCCGTCTATCTATAGTATCCTCTGCGAATGCCTGTCCTCTCCCGCCCAGCGCCTGCCCGGCAGCTGCGGCCCTTCCTGCCGGACAGGAAGCTGCCGCAGGAGCAGGAGTACCTGGTGGGGGCGGCGAGGGAGCCGCGGGCGTACGCGCGGCAGTGGAGCACCGGCGAGCGCCGCTCCCAGGAGCTACACTTCTCAGCCGAGCTGGACTGCCGTCTGCTGGAGTACCGTAACCTGACCATGCGGAGCCTGGTGCAGCCGTTCGCCGTGCGCGGGCAGGCTGCTGCCTCCCGCGGGGCCCGACCGAGGCGGCTCCTGCTGGAAGGCAGCGTCTTCGTGGAGCCCGTCTTCATCTCCGTCAGCCAGCACACTGTCCACACGCTGGACGTGGCCGTGCAGGCCTGGCGACAGGTCAGTCTCACAGACACCCAGGAATGGACGTCTCTGTCTCACAACTAGTCACATGCTAAGCACTTTGGGGTCTGAACTGGTCCAGGATTGAGTTTCTGCTTCAGTGGATTAGCTGAACTATTTTATTAAGGGCATCTCAACTGTTTCTGCCTGAGACCACCTTGGACAAGAACTGGCACATTGTTGACCTTCATCACTATGGTTTCTGGTGGGGGATCGACTTACAGATTAATGGTTGCCGTTTCGGTAGCCCTGTCCGACTTTTTCGTCGTGAAACAGCCATGTGAACTTACAGATGAGGCATTTTATCAGAGACTCAAAGACATTTGTGTGAAATTTAGCATTAAATAAACACACGGTTTGCTGTCTCGATTGTCTGAAGCTTCTGGAAGCCTTTTGGATGCCTCCTCAGATGCTCTGTGTTTATAATCTTGTAGTACGGCGTGAAAGATCCTGCCGGCATGAATCCCGCGGGACGGATCCTTTCCCTGGGGCGGTGTCCCGTCTCCCCGTCACACGCCGGCGTGCTAATTTACAGTTTTGTTTATTCCAGTCGCATCCAGTCTCGCCCTGTTGCTGGCGTCATGGATGCAGCCGGCCGCGTCTGCTCACCGTCGAGAGCACTCGCCGCCGTGCCTGGGGGGTGCGGGAAGGGGGGGCTGGTCCTCTCTACCAGTCCTTTTGGGAACGGCTGTTTGTCAGGCCGATTGGGAAATCTCTGTCTGTCTCCGCACATGTCCTCAGCTGTGACTGATCTGTCCAGTTGCGTCGAGTCCCCTGCCAGCACATGTCTGGGGATCTTATTCATGCATCTGATTTTGGTCAGGGGTCCCCCCCCCTTCTTTTGTGACATTTTTTCCAATATTTGTGGGGTGTCTTATAATGTAAACCTTATAACCAGGAAGGCAAAACATTCTTTTTCCATTCTTGTCCTCACACCCTTTACAGGGAGTGAGTCTGATAGGATGAATGCACCACTTTCACTATTGTCTTGCTACGGGATTGTGTGCAACCTGTGAACACGCCGTTCGCTAGACCCCCACTGCCTGCCCCCCCCCCCACCTTCTCATTGTCTTTCTCATCAAGTGAACCTTGTATACGCAATTAAACAGAACCACATGGTGGGGGTTGTGGGACTGATAGCATCGTGCAAATAGTTGATCTCATTTGAAACAGGGACGGGTGGTGTGTGTGTGCACGGGGGGGGTGGGTGGGTGGTATTGTTAACATGTACCGCAGAAGGATACACTTGTGTAATTGTTGCCGTAATTTTCATGTTTCCTGGTGTCAAGGCTGCCGGCCTGCCACCCACAGTGTGATGTGGTAGTATAACCGGCACTGATCCGGCCCGTGTGGACCGATCTCGAGCCGCCGTTCCATCCGACACCAGGGCCAGTCCTGTGGTGCGGGGGCACCGAAAGGGTTTCAGTCTTCCAGAGGGGGGGTGCAGGGGGTATCTTCAAAGACAAGCACAGGAGTATTTATTCATGCCACTTTCTCACAGAACACAAAGCGTGTGAGGAGAGAAAACTGGCTTTTTCTGTTTTTTTTTTTCTTCCTCCTTCTTCTAAATTCCCCTTCAGAGTTTCAGAGCTTCCAGGCGATCCCACGTGCAGTCGGACATTTTTCCACTTCTTTCCACGGTTCTGGCATTTTGTCATGGGATTGTCATGGTCATTATCATGGTGAGGCGCTGCCCTGGGTATCGTCCCGGGTGTGTCTGGTAGCCCGCCCCCCCGTGATGTCACACTCCTCGCGGTCCTTTCAGATCCGACTCGTGGCATCTTGAGCGTAGTGTAATGCACGTCGGATACTCGGATTCCCTCTGAGATCCAGAATTTTCTCAGCCAGCGTTTTGATTTTAACAAGTTGAAACGTGAATATTGTAAAATATCTCAAATTTTATACACATGCATGTAAAACTGTATCGATAGGCTGAGAAGGCTGGGTCATCGAGTAGCAGAGTGAATCCATTTTGAAAGAGGAGACCATCACGGGGGCTTACGCTGGCATTTTAGAGATGACACAGGGTTCATAAATGGGGGGCCCACACCTGCATTGCACCATAAAAGTAAGCGGGTGGAAACCACCCCCCCCCCCCCCCCCA
>JAODLC010000140.1:10587840-10608128 GCA_026781145.1 Hippopotamyrus pictus
GGGGGGGGGGGGGTGGGGGGGGGGGGGGGGGGGGGGGGGGGGGTGTATTAATCACATTGTGGGGACTTTGAGGCGGGACTTGCAAATGTTTGTCAAATGGTTATGCAAATAACCTGCTTCACAAACACACAAAACATCCGCCAACCTGAAAAAGCATAGTTTCAAACTCGGAAAACAAAGATTAACAAAGTATATAAAAAAATTGTAATAATGCATGTGTGGACTAATGAGAAGACCCTCGTTTTAATTGGGATCTGATTGGAAGAACAGATTCAACAAAATTCATGACAAGAAATAAAAAGTATTTGCTATAATATACTGGGGCGTCATGATATCGAAAATTAATTTCAAGTAAATACTGGGATATTTATAAAGCAAAAAAGGAGTTAATTTCTCACAAACTTGTCTGGGAATGATTTAAACAGCAAGGATGAAAATGATTGGCTTGGAGAACACATACAGAGCTCATGCAAAAGCGGAGGCGGTAAACTGATTTTTTTTTTACTTATACTCGATAATCTTGAAAAGGAACAATCATTAAAATTGTGGATCTCTCAGAGTAACGATGATTCAGCCAAACTTAAACCCCCTTTGCTAAAATGTCCAGTTAGTATGAAAAAGCCTGATCTCAACCCAGTTGACTATCGTGGTGCTTGCAATGTACGAATTCCATGTGCATAATATGTGATGTGGATATTAATGTTAACATGGACCTATATGCCACAGCCATTTTTAGAATTCAGTACAATGCCCCCTCCCCCCTCGCTTTGTGATGTAATTCAGCGCTGGTGCCAGTTTTTACGCCAGTGAAAACCAACACAAGAAGTACTGTACTTTTGGTACCTCAGAAAAGTGCCCTGACACTCTAGCATGTGGTTACAGTTTTCAGGTCACACAATGTTAAGCTCAATTTTATAAAAATCTGAGAATGCAATCAAAAAACTAAAAATGTCTTGTGTTTGTTTTCTTATGGTGATGGTTAGGGCTGGGTAGGGGTTAAGGTTTTGCCCATAGAAGTAAATGGAGAGTCCCCACAATAATAGGAATATAGGAGCTGTGTGAGTGTGTGCGTGCAGCACTCACTGACTCTGTGTGTCCTTACAGGTGCTCTTCCTCCCTGGTTTTGGCTGCCTGTACATCCATGTCCAGCTCTGCAGTGGCTCCATCATCCTCACGCTGGCCCCTGAAGCCAAGATGGATTCCATCTTGAGTGAGCAGCACAGGTACGCGCACTGACACACACACACACAGACACACACACGCACTGACACACACACACACACACACAGACACACACAGACACACACACGCATTGCCACACACACACACACACACACACAGGCAGGTACCACCAGACCCTTTTCCCTGCTCTCAACTGAGTTAACAAGCTCCATTTTCACTGCTTGCCTTCTGAATTCAGAACAGATTCTTGCTAATTGAATGCAAATTAAAAACAGCGCAACAAGTTTCTGTGTTTTTCTTTTTAAGAATCAGTTCACTTAGAGAGTCTTTATTAAATTCTGTGGATGACGCTTCCAGTCTGCCCGTGTATTTCTCTGGGTGTTTTCTGTCCCAGAACCAGACGGAGAGGTAGATCCTAAAATACCGGTGGCATTTTTCTTTCCTAGGCTGCCCAAGCGCACGTTGGCATTCCAGGTGCTGCTGAGCGCGGCCAGCCTGGCGCTGCGTGATGACATCACCAGCCCCGCGGGCTCAGTGGAGCTGCTTCGCCTCACATTGTCTAAGCTGCTCCTGAACGCGAGTCAGGCCCAAACGTGCACCACTGGGGCGGGGCCAGCAGAGGGCGCCGTGCTGGAGGTGTACTGTGCCGGTCTCCAGCTGGACAATCAGCTGTACCACCGTGCCAGCTTCCATTTCCCCGTGCTGCTGTGCCAAGAAAAGTGGGCGGAGCCGGGCCCTTGGACGGCGGAGGCCAACCCTGCCAGCGTGCCACACGGCCTCGATGACTTCAAGGCCTCCTGTTTCCTGCGGCTCTGGCTGCTGTTGTCGGCCGACGGCCACGGCGTGGACGAGGTCAGCTTCCAGCTGGAGCCCGCCCGCGTCTACTTGGAGGACACCTTCGTCTACTACATCAAGACGCTGTTCCACACGTACGTCCCGGATGCGGTGCTGAGTGGGGGGCGGGGCCGCGGGGCCAGCGACGTGCCGGAGGCCGTGCGGGAATCGGTGCGCGCGCTGGTGCATCCGCTGCGGCTGCGTCGGCTCTGCATCCAGCCCGTGAGCCTGCTGGTGAGCGTGCACGCCTCGCTCAAGCTCTACATCGCCTCGGACCACACGCCGCTGGCCTTCTCGCTGTTCGAGAGGGGCCCCATCTGCACCACTGCCCGGCAGCTGGTCCACGCCCTCGCCATGCATTACGCTGCTGGCGCCCTCTTCAGGGCAGGTGAGTCTTGCTCCCGCAAACAAAAGACACACAGGAACATGCATATGCTCAAACCAGCAAGCAGACAGCATAAGTGAGTGTGAGGGTGGACGGCCTGTTTTAATGGACTGCTGTCCGAACTGGAACCATTTAACCCTGAATTTTAGAACTGGAACGTTCCAGCTGCGGGTTCTGGTTGGTCCCGAATCGGCGTGCCGATACCCGCATGTGCCGTGAGGCTGTTTCTCTTCCCCCCCCCCCCCCCCCCAAATGTATTTCCTTGGCCTCCTTTGAACATGTCGTCATTATGGAGCCGCAGCGAGAAACGCGGCTGATGCAGACGCCCCGTAGAAGGATGCAGAGCCGTCGGCGTGAGAGCAAAGGAGAAGAATGAGCTGCGAAAAACCGCATGAAAGGCGCCTTTTTAGATTCTGTAATGCAGTTCGCAGCAAATAAATACTGCCAATCGCTGTCGTCCTGCCGCGAGAGCGGGCAGCTTAGAGCATAAATCCCAGGCCTCTGTCATGTGAGGCTGTTTAACAGTGTGTCCACGTGACTAAACTCTTAAATCTGCTTCATTCTTTTCACATGTGCTTTATAATTTAACGAACTAATAATGAACAGGCGTAATTACAGGATGGGTGTGGACAGGCTGCGGGGGAGTGATAACCCTGCCTTGGCACGGGTCCACGCTTTCAGCTTAGCCGTCAGGAGCCTCTTTGCTCACCACGTCTCTCCGTGCCACCCTCCCCCCCCCCCCCCCAAAGGCTGGGTGGTGGGATCCCTGGAGATCCTGGGCAGCCCCGCCAGCCTGGTGCGCAGCGTGGGAAACGGCATCTCCGACTTCTTCCGGCTGCCGTACGAGGGCCTGACCCGCGGGCCTGGTGCCTTCGTCAGCGGCGTGTCGCGCGGAACCACCTCGTTCGTCAAGCACATCTCCAAAGGTGAGGGCCTGCGACCGCGCAGCCCAGGGTGGGGAGTCGGGTGCAGGTGAGTCGCTCTTCCTCGCTGAGCTTCCTTGCCCTCCCCCAGGGACGCTGACGTCCATCACCAACCTGGCCACCAGCCTGGCCCGCAACATGGACCGGCTGTCCCTGGACGAGGAGCATTACACCCGTCAGGAGGAGTGGAGGAGGCAGCTGCCAGAGAGCCTGGGAGATGGCCTCCGGCAGGGCTTGTCCCGCCTGGGAATCAGCCTTCTGGGTGAGTGCCCTCACCCCCGGAGTCTATGCTCACGTACGTGTGCACAAATGCGTACACGCTCGCCAAACCGCGTGTGTGTGTACACAGGGGCCATCGCTGGCATCGTCGACCAACCTATGCAGAACTTCCAGAGGACCTGGGAGACCCCGGGCTCTGCCGGCAGCAAGGCCAAAGGCGTCATCTCTGGAGTGGGGAAAGGCATTGTGGGAGTCTTCACAAAGCCTATAGGGGGCGCAGCTGAGCTGGTCTCGCAGACTGGATACGGTAAGGTGGCTCGTCAGCGATACAGATGTTTATTCGCATCTCTCTGCCCGGCATGTTTTCGGTGGTTTTCAGTCCACAGAATGTGTATCATGGACCTTTTTTTGTTTTTTTGCCCTTTTTGTACTTGTATAATATACAGTTTCTTATTTGCTTGAAAAAGTTGTTTCCGTTGTGTTGTTTCATTGCCCCACGGTAAGCTTCCCTCGATCTTTAGCAGTCAGCCGGGCCATCGTGACAGGGATCCAGACGGGCACTTCTGGTCAGGTCTAAGGTTTAAGGATTTAGGTTTGAGGTTTGGTCGTTGAAAGACAGCGAGTTCTTTGAAAAGTCAGCCAACAGATTTGGCGGTTCGTGTTTCTCGGACGGCCGTGGGATCGCCTCGGGTCCGCTTTCACGATGATGTCCGAGCGAGAACGGCTCATTAATTCTCTGAAGGTCTGGAGGATGCCTTGGACACCCCCCCTTTGTTTTTCTGTCTCTACATTTCTGCTCCTTCCCCCCCCCCAGCACCAGACAAGCACCCACCCTGGTTCCGGTCTGTCACAACACTGCGACTTGATCCCAGTACTTAGCCCTAAACCGGCTCCTGTGATTTATGGGCCAAATGTAGCTGAGTGGCACTTCAAAGCTGGATAAATCAGTCGCTGCTCCCCCCTGTCCCCCCACCCCCTGCCCAAGGCTCCTTTGGCCAGGAGTGTTTATTAGCTGTGCGGTCTGCTCTCTGGAGTCCCGCTGCTGGAGCTGCTGAAAGCCCAAGTGACGTACGAGAGGCCGGCATTTTAATGGCGCAGTTCTGGCGCTAACAAGGCCGTGCTACAACACATTAAATTCAAATGAAGCGCATAGACCCACGTAAGAGTGTCTGCTCCCCCAGGGCCCTCCAATTAATCCCCCCCGCCCTCCCCCCGATGTTGTCCGGCACCGTGGTCCGGGAGGTTAAGTGCTTTGTTGTAGCATGGTAGCAGCCGCCCCGTGTTCCTTTGCCGTGACATCACCGCCAGAGATCCGAGTGTGCTTTATGAACTGCATGACATCAGCGCATTCCGGTGCGGGCGAGCGCTGGGTGAGGACAGCCTGCTCGCACAGGGACACGGAAACACAGGAAACGGCACCGGCAACTCCCCCGTGGGCTGGTGACCCTGCCGACCCATCACCATGTCCTCCTCCATGCCACGGTCCCACTTCGTGTTTTAGCTCTGTCCCTTTCCACCTCTCGTTGTATGTCCCACACCGTGTCACATACCACACCCCACTGCATGTCCCTCTCCGTGTCCCTCTCTACGTCCCGCTGTGAACACGAGGCCCCGTGTCCCCCGATGACCCGTGCGCTTTATCTCCAAAGGCATCCTGTACGGCGCTGGGCTCTGGCAGCTGCCCAGACAGCTTCACCTCCCGACGGAGGACAGGTCGGCGGCGGCGCCCAACAGCCACGTGAAATACGCCTGGTAAGAGTGGTCCGCTGGCATGGCGCCCTCACCGCTGCTGCACAGACGCGCTCTGAAAGCCGTCAGCAAGGCCTCCTGGCGAAGGAACGGCCTTGCGTTTTTACAGTGATCTTAACCAGAGATGTTTCCCTCATGGGGAAAAGAGGGTGGTAAAGGTCAGGCGAGGGAGGAGGGACTCAGGGCCGGAACGTGACAGGGAGGGAGCAATAATAAAACTGTAGTGTTTAATAAGGGGGGAGGGGGGGGTCAGCAGCCATGTGAAGGAAGACAGACTCCATGTGGAGGATGAAGAGTGTACAGGAGTTGCTGAGATACTGTGTGATGCATGTAGAGCAGTGTTTCCCAGTCCAGTCCTCAAGAACCCATAGACGGTCCATGTTTTAGCTTCCTCCCAGCTCTCGGTAGAGGAAACACTGGTTTAGAGAGCGCCCACCCAGGGTTGGTTCCCGCCTGCCCCCGAAGCTCCCAGGATAGGCTCCAGGCCCCCCGTGACCCCAGTGGGGATTAAGCAGTTATGATAATGGATGGATGGATGGTTGGTTTTGAGAGCAGCGCTGCCCCTCTGGTGCGATCGGGCTTTTGGGCTGGCCCGTTTTCATCGAAAGGTCACGTGACCCGCACTTCAGCGCGAGCGTCCGTGTGTCACACAGGAAGATGCTGCAGTCCCTCGGCCGACCCGAGGTGCACATGGCGCTGGACGTGACCATCGTGAGCGGCTCGGGGCAGGAGCACGCGGGCTGCCTGCTCCTCACCAGCGAGGTGCTCTTCGTGGTCAGCCTGAGCGAGGACGCCCAGCAGCAGGCCTTCCCCGTCACCGAGGTGGAGTGCCGGCCGGAGCCGGGCCAGGAGGGCGTGCTCACCCTCACGCTGTGCCAGCAGAGGGTGGCCAGCGAGGCCGAGGTGAGCCCGCCCGGGCATCCAGCTGGGTATTTGTGGGTGAAAACGCCAGACACACTGTAAGTGGGTCCTTACATGAGAACTTTCCAGAAGGTCAGGAATGAACCGAGTCCCCAATCCTGTCCCCGCAGGGCGACGGCGGCCGGGAGCGTCTCACGGAGCAGCAGTACCAGCGACTGGTGGACTACGTGACCCGGGCCTCCCAGCACCTGTCCCTGTCGGGCATGGCTCCACAGCAGCCGCCGGTCACGCCCGCCGAGCGCCCAGCTACCGTCACCAAGACATACCGCTACCTGGTAGAGCCCGCCTTCGCTCGCGTCTTCGTCAGCAAGTTCACCGTGGTCAAGAACAAGGCCTTACGCGTCGGCTTCCACTGATTGGGGGGAGGGCGATCGCCTGGCCTCCCCCCGCACCAGCCAAGCTCACCGCTGAGTCCCTGAACAAACCCCTCCTCCTCAACATTTTAGCTCTCGTAATTCTCCTGTTTGGAGAGTACAGATTAAATCACCGGATATGAGAAGGCCTTATACACTTTATGCAAAAGACATTTAGAGTTACTACTTGAACCAAAAATGTAATAGAGGGAGAGGGGAAAGACTTCAGTGTTTGGTTTTTGAGGTGGTCAGTAACATTTTTCCTGTACGCACCGGGAGTTTGCAGCTCGGACGGTTAAGCTTCTTTTTCTCATTTTATTCCACATGATTCCAGAAGGAAGAATCACTGTTTACAGGTGATGTGTGTAACCGGATCAAACTGACCTGCAGCTGTTTCTGTCATCGCCTTTTATGTGCAATATAAATATTGTTTACTGAAGAGAAACAACAGTACCAACTTATACCAAAATGGTCCCCATTCAGAGAATGTTCTCATTAATGCCACGTGGTTCACACTCATTAGGTAAATTTAATATAAATCATTTTTTTTACATTCGTCTTGCCAATTCTGCTTTCTGGAAGGAAAATATATTAATGTTAGCTTTCTAAAAATGTTGACACTAAGATAGCTTTATGTAAGAGAAGTTTTGTAAAACATCTAATGCTTTTACATAGAGATGACAATCTTATATAGTTACATATTTGCATATTTAATTCTAATAAAATGAAGTAACTTAAAGGTGAGAATTATTTTTTAAAAGAAGAAAATACCATATATTTCTGTGTACTTGGGTATCCAATAATTGTTTATAAGGATGACATTTCAAGCTAAGAATACCACAATGTATAGTGGGACAAACTACGTGTTTTTGATTAAATTGATCAAAGTTAACATTATAGATTTATTTTAGCAAATTTATGAAATGTTCAGTTAATACTTTGTGTAAAAAGTTTTCATGCTTGGGGCTATAGTAATTAAAAAATACACGGGATTCAAATTTTGCACAAGTATTAATTTTGTTACAGGTAGGTTACAAAATTAGACTATGTATCTTGGGTACATTTTTTGTTTCATTCAGGCTACTGGTGTATGGTTGTATGCCACACTGTTCCAAGGCCGACATTAGCTCTCTGGTCTGTGTTCTAAAACATTTGCTTTCCCTTTGTCGCAGTGTTCTACAATGTTTGTTGCCCTTTCGTCTCAGAATTCTAGAACGTTCGCTTTCCCTATAGTCTGGTTGTTCCAAAAAATTTGCTATCGTCTTATTCTCTGTTCTCAAACGTTAACATTCCCTTTAGTCTCTGTTCCAGTATATTTGCTTTGACTTTAGTTTCAGCCTTCTAGAATGTTTACTTTCCCTTTAGCCTCAGAGTTCTAGGTTTACTTTCCTTTTATTCTCCATGTTCTAGAACGTTTGATCGGTCTCAGCATTGCAGAATGTTTGCTTTCCCTTTTGTCTCAGTGTTCCAGAATGTTTGCCACTGGAGGGCGCCATAGGCTGTTCTCTGTGATATGACAGTCACAGGGAGCACTGCTCAGCCTCACTTTTCAGTAAAGCAGCTAATCAGAAATTGAAGAAACTGTTTGATTAAGTGAAATGTTATGCTTACATGTTTATACAGTCTTCAGGTGGATTGGACTAACACCAATTCCCATCCACGATTGCATTTTTCCCAAATAAACATTGCAGCAATATATTTTTAAGTACCTAAAGTGATCCAATGAAAAATGGCATTAAGAGCGATATATTTTAATATTGAAAAGGTGACACAGTTGTCATATACAGTAAAACCTTGGTTTGTGAGCATAATTCGTTCCGGAAACATGCTTGTAATCCAAAGCACTCGTATATCAAAGCGAATTTTCCCATTAGAAATGATGGAAAATCAGATGAATCGTTTCACAACCCAAAAATATTCATATAAAAATGATTAATACAAAATATTAAGTAAAAATACATGAAACGAATCAACCTGCGATTTACCTTTGAAAAGAATCGTGGATGGTGTGAGGGAGACGAGAGAGAGGAGAAGAGGAGGGTTATTTTGTAGCACGACTTTCACTATAACTAACGGAATCACTATCTGTTGGCTCCCTGTAATCTTTTTCTTTTTGTGCGACTTTAACAAGGAACCTATCCAATGACAGCCACTTCTGCCTCCTTTTCGATTTCGCGGAAATGTGGACATCGCATTGTCGTTAAACAGATTCATTGTTCGCACAGCTACGCCTTTATTCGGATGGTGCTTTCCTACTAAATTTTGACTGAGTGAGGCCCGCTGACTGAGACCGAGCATGGGAGACGATTACCCACAATCCCGCAGCGAGAGAGAGAAGAACCATCGGCTCAGTTCTGATTACATGACACTCGGCAGACAAAGCGTATACATAATACTCGTATTGCAAGACCTCACTCGTTTATCAAGTTAATTTATAAATTTTTGCTCGTCTTGCAAAATACTCGCAATCCAAGGTTTTACTATACTACAGCCAGCTCCTCACGTTTAAATCCATTTCCTATCTCCACACGAAGTATTTCTTTATACTGTTAGTATGGTGTGGAAGTAGGAATGGCGAAAGGTTGATGGTCATTCTAGAGGAACAGGGAACCCATTCTGAACAATGGAGTTACGCTGGGGCCCACTGTGTGTGGGCCGCCTGCTGTCCCGGTAGCATCCTGCCTCTCCCCTCTCTCTGCTCCATCTCTCCACTTGTGTTCACTTCAATCTCCCCAGCAGCTGGAGTCAGCAGCAGGCGGGTGCATCCAGGGCAACTTCGCCACGGACCGCCGGCGGCCGGCCCGGAACCGGCGGGACTGAGATCCGGCCCCGGCGACGCCTCGTGCCCTTCCACTGACCGTTGCACCCAGGAGGCGGTTCTGCAGCAGGAGTGGCCGGACAGGAAGGCAGGTCAGGGGTGAGGAGCTGCGGCACTCCGTGCTGTCAGGATGTCCGCCCGCCCGCACCCACCAGAGACGCGGCCCCCTCCATCCCCACGCCCCACTCCCTGACAGGCTAGGAGGACAGCGACCTCCGGTGGACCTCCGGAACAGCTCATTCTCCATACCTGTCAGAAAGTGGTCAGTGCTGCTTTTATGGCACATCTGTACAGAATGGACTGCAAACATCCTGTCTGATTAGTCATAGGCTCTGCCCTGTCCGGCACGCCTATCCGCTAAAGGGGACAGAGCTGGCGTCCTGAAGCGGCAGCGCTCATTCAGCTTCGTAACGTGCCACATGCTCTGTGATGCCAGCTTAACCCCAACCCCCCCCACCCCCATCGCCCCCCCCCGTTCAGTTCAGTGGCCACACAGATCCACGCTCGTGTTTCTCTGCTGTTACACAACATCACCATGAAGAAACAAAGACAAGACTACATTTAATTTACTGGAACTAAGCTGGAAAAATAAAAACCATGCTTTCCTGATGCAGAGTGTGGGATACAAAGGGATAAGATGGATAAATATGGCAGTGCGCGTTTGGTAGGGATTTCTTTGTATGTTAAAAGGATATTTTTGTTTCTATGGTGCTGATGGATAACGTGCATCTGAACAAAAAAGAAAAAAGAAAACACTGAATTTTTTGGTAAGAAGAAAGCTAAAGCTTTCAGCCTGAGAACCATTTCTGATGTGGTGTTGAGCGTGTGCAGCCCTGTGGACCTGTTCTGGGGACGGTGTCCGCTTCCTGCTCCGGCCGGACGTGTCTCCTCAGAAGCAGCCTCTCCTGCTCAAGCGCCACCATGTACTTGGAATAGGACCAGGACACCTGGGAGGGAGTGAATTAAGGACAGATGGGAAAGCGGGACAGGGAAGGAGGTGGGAGCTACCCGCCGCGGCTCACTCACCAGCCGCGTGGGCAGCGTCGAGTCGCTGCTTCCTGTCCCCATTGTCAGGTCCTCCTGGCTGCCGGAATCCCCCAGCAGACCCTCACCAAAGCTCAGATTCTGCCCGTCTGCCTCCTCCTGGTTAACGGGAAAGAGAAGTCGCACACACCAGAACCATTCATCGGAACCGTGAATCATCTGGGGTGTAAGGACTGATAAATGCTGTGACTCTTTACTCAAACTGTGGCCCCCTAACTTCACAATCTTTTAAATCACTTATGAAGTTATTTTTTCCTTTAAATCAGAGATGCACCCTATTGCAGTATTGGACCTATAGCCTCTTACCTGTGCCTGTTTCCTCGCTCTCTGCCGCTTCATTTCCCTTTGCTGTGCTTCCTTGTAGCTCTCCAGCAGGGGGAGCACCTGTGCATCCTCCACACTGCTCCTGAAAGCCAGGAACTGTGGCCACAGCTTGAACAGCTCACCCAGGACTGTCATCTGTGTAATCACAAAACCGAACACTAGAGGGAGCTGTCAGCACAAAGACCCAGTCCAACTAGACCAGAGTCTTTATAAAGGGACATTTTAGCAGTCCTGGGTATGCACTTGAATATTGTGCTTGTTGCGTATATTGTCAGAACTATAGTAAGAGAATTTGGAAAAATTAGCAAAAAGTGTATGCTGCATATTCAAAGTAGTTTATATTCTTTTTTATGTCCTATGAATGTGATTCAGGAGATCTGCCGATCCAACTCTAGACAGTTTCGTCCACTTAAAATCACACATTATCCTTGATCTCCAAGATTCCAGAATGTTCTCTTTACTTAAATGTTTTCCAACCCTGGCCTTGGGGACCCCCAGACAGTCTGCGTTTTTGTGGACTATCTGGCAGGCAGCAAGAATGTGGACCGTCTGGGTGTTCCCGAGGCCCGGACTGAGAAACAGTGCCTTAACGACAGCATTTATCCACAAATCGGCACTCCCAGACCTGGGCCTCTCTGAACACGTAGGGCCCCAGCTCCGTCCTGCGCTGCAGGATGTCCCGCGCCTGCCCAGCCGGGATGCCGATTTGCAGTGCTGGTGGGATGGAGGAATCAACGAAACAACTGATGATAGCGTCCACCTTCTTCTGGATGGTGGCTTCATCTGAGTGCGAGTGGTGCAGGTCCTGGGGGCATTCAGACATAGGAAGAAACGTTTGATTTGAAAGCAAGAGAGTGATATAACATTATTCATGAGTGAAAAAAAAACGTATAAATACATATTACAAAACTGATTCATGTGCTAAATAAGAGATTAAGGAAATAAAAACACATAGGACTGCTTATGCAAAAATGTTACAAACCACTGAGATTGCTAAATAGTCTGCTAAACAGAGTTTGGAAAAGAGAAGAAGGTCAACAGAAGGAGAAGATCGATCCATCCTGGGTGTGGAGACAAGTTAAGCAACAGGAGTGGCCAGAAAGTCGATTCATTTTTGACCAATCAAAGTGAAATGTATGGATGTCATGTGTCACTATAAAGTATTTAACCTGTCATGACTTGCCGTGGAACTGAACCAGTCAGACAAATCTTAGGTGAGACCTAGCATTAACCTAGCATTCAAATGACCTCTTCTCCTGCTTGTTGTTTGTTAACCTGTTGAGATCTGACTTCTCCACCACACTGATCACCCACAGTGTGCAGTGTGTGCACTTGCTCTGCGGTAGGGAATGTACCTTGTACTTCTGCACCTCCAGCCAAAAGAGCACCCCGTTTTCCAGGAAGTCCCCCTTGAGGGACACAAAGTGCCGAAACTGCCGGCAGGTGACCGTGTTGAGCAGTGCCTTGCGGAAGGCCAGGATCTCTTTGGAGGTCGCCATCCAAGCACTGTCCGTGAGCTGCAGGGCCATTAAAGCGCTGTGTTTGGCTGCTGGCAGGGTGCCCTCCTGCACACCTTCAAATGCTGTCGGGCCTCACCTTCCACATCTCCTTCTTCCGGTTCCGAAAGAACATCTGGGCCTCCACCTCCTTTACCTGCCGTAGAACACTGCATCTCAGCACCTCTGCAGTGCAGTACTCAGCCATAATGCAAGGCATCTCCCTTACTCGGTCTCTCTTCAGGACATTAAGCGGTATCTCATTATTGTCTTACATGTGAGAACCTGAAAACAACACACAGACAGGGTTGATTTCGAACCCACAACCCTGGAGATATGAGCTAGCAGTACTACCCACTGCACAATCACGACACCCCCTACAAGATTTACATGACTAATTGGTAATATAAGTATTAATATATTATGTGATATACAATCCATATTAGCTATACAGACGCTCTACTTACGAGCTTTCAACTTACGAACTTTCAGACATACGAAGAGGACTGTAAGTCCAAATTGTGTTCCTTGGGCTCCCGTTTCCTGTCCGCAACGCCAATTTTTGAATTATTTTTTTCTGCGCGCCAATTCCACCTAGTAGGACTTCTGGCCGCTACTCCCCCCACGCAGCAGCGTAGCGTGCGTACTCCCAGCATCCTAGTTCTTTGTATACCCTTAAAATGATGTTGAATAAGGGCTTACGAACATTACCGAAGGGCTGTTCGGAACGTAACTCATTTGTAAGTAGAGGAGCGTCTGTATATTGGTAGATGGCATTTTCACTTTCTCTCTTGAGGCAGTAGTATAAATTCATATAATTCATATATATATATTTTTAATTAATGAATAAATTGTATGACAGCCATTGCCTTCCGTCATGCTATTGTGAGGCTGATGTAATGTGGAGATTACATGCAAGACGGGGGGGGGTCCTGTTTATAAACGTCCCTTGTTCTGAATGCCCATCCACACCGGAGGTTTGCCCCACCTGTGACCTCTGGCGCTCCGCAAACTGCGGCGTGGCCAGGAAGAGGGGCAGCCACTTCCTCTCGATGCGCCGCCTCGCCTGGCTCTGCACCTCCGCCAGCGCGGGGGCCGAGAGGCAGCTGCGGAGGATCCGCCCCCAGCCGCCACACAGGCGAATCACCTGTTATCCACACAGCAGGTAAACGCAGGGAAAGCACAGCCCAAACACACACACACACAAACGCTTATGTCACTATCATTGTATTAATTAACAGTAAATTCTTAACCCCAAATCTGAAAAACAGACATGCAGGAAAAGGCATGAGACTACGAGGATATGAGGATGACAAAACCGCACACCCACCACTAGGCCCCCCCGCTGAAGCCAAGAGGAGGTACTGGTGTTTATCCAATATTATCAACCCAAAACATTCATCCAGTCCATCACAGGACATACATACACAATCACACATTATGGGCAATTTAGAGATTCCAATTCAGCTAACTGTGGGCCAAAACCAGGCAGACTACTTGAATAGGACATTTACATATTTAACAGAGGCTTTTGTCCCAAGTGACATACAAGTGAGGCAAATAGCACATTCCAACCATACCTGCTGTCAAGGAGTCCGCTGGGCTTAAGTGCAGCTAGGCTGAGCTTCCAGTGAAGGCCCAGGTACCGCGTAAGCAATATTAGAGCAGGAGAGACGCAACAACTTCTAACAAGGCAACAGCCTAATAAGACTATTCATTAACCAGGAGTGCAACATTCAGGAAGTGCAAAGAGGCATCAGGCTAGTAGAGAATCAAGGCATTTCTTGAGGACAGAAACAGAATCTGATGAGAAGACGTGAGACCAAGCCTGACCTCTTCCTGTTCCTCTCTGCTCGCTGGGCTGCTGGGCCCAAAGTAGTACTTCCTGTTCAGGTATTTACTCCTGAACGCTCTACAGCTGTCCTCCCTCTGCGCTTTGTCCTTCTGAGGAATCTTCCGAAACTGCTCAACATCCAACCAGCAGGCCAGGTCCATGCTGGACACAAAAAAACACACACACAATTCAAATCCAAGCATAACGTTTTGGCCAACAAGATTTCAGGTGACCCTAAACCCACATTTAACCATCTTGAAACAATATGTTTCAGTAAGGGGGTAAACTGTAGCATGCTGATCACAGGTACAGCATCCTATCCCACAGGTTTGACTGGAAGTAATTTACAGCCTCTGTTTCTTCTGGCGATTTAGGCCGAGTGAAACACATTCTTCACTCAACGTTTTAGAAACATCTAATCACAATAACATGCTATTTTCACCACAGGAAACAACAAAAACTCTGCAAACTCAATGTGTCCGCATCTTGATCAAGAGCTTAAATCAGTAAATATCTTTCAAGCTGCTCAGTTTCTATGGCAGACACGACAGCAACCCCTACATGGCAGCTTTCTCCTCAAGGAAGGACTGGAAATGTTGGTTTTCAAGACGGTGGCGCAATATGGACCCAAAACGGTATCTACGGAATTCCTCTGGAACCTTCTCCCACAAGTCGGGGTCTTTTAAGACTGGCTCTTGAGGCGGAGGCTGGTCCTCTTCCAGTGTGCTCTGCACAGACATGTTAGGGGTTGAGATCCAAAACGATGGAAACAAGGCAATCATCTGCAGAACTGCCAGCAACCACCAGGGGGTCACCTGCTTCAGCTTGCTCTGGTACTTCCTGTGTAAAGCCTGCAATTTCCTGTAGTGTGGTGTGTCCACATACCGGGTCTCTTTCTGCAAACCAACCTGGGATGGAAAAAAGTAAAACACACCCTGGTTTCAAGTTCACTTCCAGCCATGCTACCTTGAATGTGTGGGTCAGCTGATCGTACACAGAAATGCTGTGAAATGTCCACAAAGCCAGTGACACAATGTAAGTGAAGGTCATGACCTGTGACAGCGGGTACAGACCCTCTTAAAGGCAGAGGCTTCCTCGGCAACCAGCAGTCTCCAGGGCTCCTGAAGAACAGTCAAAACATGCTCTTCTGCTTGGTCAAATAACTCCTCAAAGGGCGGAGTCAGACCAGCATACACCAGCTGCCTGCAGTCTTCCCCGGCCCCAATGCTCATCTGTGCTTTGGAGCACAGGTGTGTGGAGTACAGGAACTGAGAGGGGCCAAAATTCATCAACACACAGTCAATAGGTGGATTAGGCCTTGATGATTGGCACTCTCAGGTCATGTGACTTTTCCCCACCACTCTCAACAATGCCATGCTCCAAAAGATCCTGCACGTCCCACTCATAGTTCCCATGCAGGTGAAACCCACCTGTGCCTGCCGCTGCAGTTTGAAGGGATCAGGCCCGTCCAGGAAGAACAGACTATGGTACCTCTGTAGGTCCGACCAAAAATGGATGGCATTCTGCCACAGCTGCAGAGGAAGGTCAATGTCAGAACCTGAACCAGAGAATCAGTACAGACAGTTATGGGGTGTTTCTCTGGCGGAATTGACGTTATATTTTTTTGTTCTTTCCCTCCCAAAGAAGACCTTGACCAGTCAGATCAGTCTGCATTTCAGTGATCATATTTCATCACATTTATACGTCTGTATTTATCCAGCTGGCCCTCAGTATAGCCCATAGCTAGACCTCTGAGGCCACAGACCTTAGGCCATTCACATGGCTGCCTTCTCAGCAAATCCGTGGGCAACCGCTGCTTGGCCAGTACCTGGTTTCCTGAACGCTCACAGAAGAGCTTGGCCAGTACCTGGTTTCCAGAACGCTCACAGAAGCGCAGGAAGCAGAACCCCGCCTGCGGCTCACAGCTCAAGGCCCGCAGCATGTCGTCCGTGATGTCACCACCTGCCTGAGAGTGCACGCCCCAGACACACACAGGAACATAGAGAGCCATCAGCCACAAAAGCTGTGATACAAGCTCCCCAGCTCAAAGCATCATGGGTAGCCAGCTCACTGTTAGTGTCCAGAATCAATTCACAACTTCATAAACAGCCGCAGTACAATTGCAGTACAACAGAAATAAGGCCATGATCAACAATACCTGCAACAGCAGCAGTACCACAAGCACGAGCATCAGTGGTAGTAATAGTAGCAGTAACAGTAGCAGCGGTAGCAGTAATAGGCGAGTATTCTCAGCGTTGTTGGCCTACCTCTGGCTCTTCAATGATCTGCATCGTCCTCTTTGCACTGTGATCTAAGGGTGGGATCTCCTCTACAGTGGACTCAACAGCACTTGACAGGCACTTGATTGAAGGTGCCCAGGGCATTATGGGATGTGTACTGGTTGACACAGGCTCCAGACAAACACTCCATGCTGAATGCTTCGGCGGCCTGAAGGGCCTCCGATGGAGATCAGCTTTCCCAGTCAGCACCGGTGAAGTCTGACACATACACCACACACACGCATCAAGATGACCAGCGAAACCACTGCTGGCTCTCTGCTAAATTCCATTAAACCAGAGTAACAAACAAAGAGTCAATGCAAGGCGCAGAAACACAACAGCATTCACTAATGTGCATGAGGGACTGCACTAAGAACAGCTCTAAATAGTTCTGTAGGGTTTGGACTAATTCTACTTGCTGACGAACAGAGGGAGCGTTCCAGGACACGGGGTGACGGTGCTGCCCATAGCGTACGGCGAGGGCCCCAGGGTCGAAGCGTGCTGGTGGCCACAGCTGCTGCTCTTTCCAGAGCCTCATGTGAAGCACACTGCCTTCACTTTGGGTCGAGCAGACCATCCAGAACCTTGGGCACCTGAGCATGAACCGACCAATCAGGATGACAGCAATGTAAAGCTTTATTTTATTAGCCAAAGTTAAAAGAAAAGCCATCACAAAATAAGAGAAAGAGAATTAAAATTAAAGCACATCATAAGTATGGCGGTTTATTGGGTAACAGGACTTTGGTTCTAACCAGTAGAGGAGCAGGGACTTTGTTATCTGTGCCTGGACAAGATGTAATTTGTCCTCCCTCCAGCAGAGGGTGCTGGTTATTCCCAGCCTGGACAGCAGCTCCACACTCAGTGTGTAGGGTCCAGCGCTCAGCAAGTACTGGTCTTTCATCTGAACCAGGTGTCTGTCCCAGGGATGCACACAATAAACAAGTATCTTGAATTTGTATCCCCTTTTAGGAAAGAGACCAGATATAAAAATACATAAACATTTTATTTAACAGCAATTTACTTCAAACACAACAATAAGATACCTGTTTTTGCTATGTTGGTTCTGAAGAGTTTTTAGTCGTTCAATATCCATCCAAAGGTAGAAGAGTTTCTCGCCTGGTGTTCCCTGCAGAAAGCTTTTAAATTCCTCTAGGCCATAAATGGAGACATGGGGGTCATCATCAAGGAGACTATAGTCATCGTGACTCTCGTCTTCCTTGTTGACCGTCTCTGAGTTTACACTCTCCTTTGCTGGCCGAGTAGGGTTAGTGACTGGGGCCCCACCAAGGTTTTCAACACGTGGCTCTGTTGGTTCCTGAAGTGATGACCTTGACCCATAAGCCTTGCAGTTCTGTTCGCCTTCCTCCTCTGACACAGCACCCCTTAGGACCCCCTGAGCCAGAGATGTGCCCACGTTCGCCGTAGCTCCACTGCTTCTGGAGGTGAGGGCGGTCAACCTGGTCTCCATAGATCTGACGTGCTTCTGCTTCTGTGCTTCACACTCCAAGAGCAAGGAGGCGAAGGTGGGCTGTTCCATTTCTGGGTTTTTAGAGGAGGGTGGTGGGAATCCATGTCTGCTAGCAGGGTCTGTTGCTGGGCTGAGTGGACCTCCTTCCGTCAGGTAACACTCAAGCTCCTGGACCGACCGGGTGCTCAGCAAGGCCCGACTCTGCTTATCCAGTGAAAAACAATCACGGATACCCGTCACAGTGGGACGTACATGCACAAGATTACAAATTACAATGCAACCTTTAAGTTCTGTGAAACCCAGGCAAATGCATCTCCGTCAAACATTTTAATATATTTGATAGCAGCCTAATAATGTTGTCAGGTCAATTTCAGGTTACTTTATAACAGCCATTTAAACTCCAAAGCCAGGTATCAGAAGCTGTTGTAAAGCCTAAAGCTAAGATGGTAAAAAGGCAAGGGGCATCTGACAGCATGTCTACACTCTCATGTCTCCCGCTCAGTAACGGTCAAATGCTGTTAATTGTAACCAGTCTAAGTTGTTCTACAGTGATGGAACACGATTCTGTTGTGGCAGTAATGGTGAACACATGTGCCAAACTGCAGGGATTGCATTTGCATTTTTTAGCCCAGCTGCATGTACTGTGGTCCCCAGGTCCTAACTGTGTGACACTGGAAAACTCTATGCGAGCCGCGATCACTGTCACGCCAGCTACAGGGCTTTGCCAGGTTCTGTTATGGATCATATGAACATAAAACATGCTGATGTTAATCAGAAGAGATCATTAAAATAAAGCGCTAATGACATTTATTCAGGAGTTTCCATTTTATTACATTCTTTTAACCGCTGAGAGAAGCACGATATACGGAAGGTAAAAAAAAAAAATCACGCTGCCTATTATATAAAAATAAATCCTACCTATAAATATTTCTTCATAAAAAGTCATTTAAATTGACTTCTGGAACAAATGCAGAAAAACCCTGAAATGCAAAAACTAGATAATTTTATATGCTTCAGCTGAAGAGGACAACTGTTTGATATTTAAAGTTATTGCCGTTTATTGCTTGGTTGCCTTTTATGAAACATACAAAGAGACCAGTTGCTTTTCCAACAGTGCATGATGTTCATTCTGCTCTAATGAGTGAAATCAGAAGACTTTGTTACCCAAACAAAAAAAAAATCCATACTCTTGCCAGCTCACTGGCATGCATTTTTGATTGGAGGCTGGGTATTAAATTTTGTGGGGACAGATTTGAATTCTGACAAGCCAGGCTTGTTTTCCATAAAGAAATCTAATTATATACCTAATTAGAACAAGAGCACTATTGTTAAAAGTCAAAATGGAAAAATATGTTCTTTACATTTGAACCTTAGATTTCTTAGATGTCATTTTGCCAGTTAATTTCCATTTATACAGCTGGATATTTTACTAGAGCAGATTCCAGGTTAAGGTCTTCCTCGAGGGTACAGAAGCAGACCCCATTTTGAAACTTGAACCAACATCCTTCAAGTAACAAGGCCATGTCCATAACTAGCTGCTGCCATTTTTAGCCGGCTAATCCAAATAATTTCTATTAACATTGTTACAGCACCAGTCTTCAATGCTGAGATTAATTGAGTACCCTAATTACCTGGCGGAGGGAGGCGTAATGCATCGTCATGAGTAATCTGTTCCCATCTTTCCCTGAGGAACAGGCTTGGGTCTCTGGGCTCGCTGCCCAGGGCCGGAACATGGGGTCCACCAGCAGCCTCTGACTCGAGCTGACACTGTCCACCTGAGACAGCAGTTTAGCCAGCCTGCAGCAGAACGTCGGGAACAGATGGTAACAAGCAGTATGCCATTTCTTAATAGGAAGCATGGGGCAGCAGGAAAGAATAAGAACCACGAGTGGAAACATTCAGGAAATATGACGGCATGACCAGGAAATCTGAAACAGTGCTCCCATGGAAGTGTATTCGTGTGGTGCAAACAGGAAGTCCACTTGGAATACTGTAGTTTATTACCTGCATTCAAAGTAGTAATCACATTTGCAGTTTATTACCTGCATTCAAAGTAGTAATCGCTTTGCAGTTTATTACCTGCATTCAAAGTAGTAATCACATTGCAGTTTATTACCTGCATTCAAAGTAGTAATCGCTTTGCAGTTTACCTGCATTCAAAGTAGTAATCGCATTGCAGTTTATTACCTGCATTCGAAGTAGTAATCGCTTTGCAGTTTATTACCTGCATTCGAAGTAGTAATCGCTTTGCAGTTTATTACCTGCATTCAGAGTAGTAATCGCTTTGCAGTTTATTACCTGCATTCAGAGTAGTAATCGCTTTGCAGTTTATTACCTGCATTCAGAGTAGTAATCGCTTTGCAGTTTATTACCTGCATTCAAAGTAGTAATCGCTTTGCAGTTTATTACCTGCATTCAGAGTAGTAATCGCTTTGCAGTTTATTACCTGCATTCAAAGT
>JAODLC010000140.1:10608228-10655815 GCA_026781145.1 Hippopotamyrus pictus
AATAATCGCTTTGCAGTTTATTACCGCATTTAAAGTAGTAATCGCTTTGCAGTTTATTACCGCATTCAAAGTAGTAATCGCTTTGCAGTTTATTACCTGCATTCAAAGTAGTAATCACTTTGCTGTTTACCTGTATTCAAAGTAGGAATCGCTTTGCAGTTTATTACCTGTATTCAAAGTAGTAATCACTTTTCAAAAATAAAGGAAGTCTTTCTTTCTTTATCCACTGAACTCCTTGTTCTCGATCCAAACACTGGAAAACAAAGTTGCCGCAAGAACCATACAAATACTCATGGTCTTGTAAGAAAACCTGACATTTTTTCCTGGTCTGCAGTAAACAGCCAGACTGTTTCCTTTGAGAGAAGCTGTAATTACTCTATGTGTGTCTGTCCCACATGAACCCACCTGCACTGTGTAGGTATTGTCAGGCAAGGTGTCGGAGGGAAGTGATGTTTTGTGGGGGAGTGGGTCAGATTTATACTTTAACAGTGCAGACTTTATCCTCTTCGATACAGACTCTGCAACATCACTGACCACCTCAAAAGCCCCAGTGTGCTTGTTGTACATTAAAGGTTCAGGAAGCCCCTGTTAAAAATTAGGAATAGATATTTTAAATTACAGGTTACCTACTATAAAACTTGGCTGTCATTACCAAAACTCAACCAACCAAAAAAAAATGTATCCACAGCTTGTTCAGTTCTAATTTTAGGTATATACACAGAAACCTAAGATGTGCTGTCCATTTGTACCAGTGGCACACTTACCAGAAGATTTAAAAACTCATTGAAATAATGCACCAGGAGGTCATCAGAGGCCAGGTACAACTCCTGCACAACAGTAATAAATCCAGTGAACAGTGTTTGTTCCCTGCTCTCCTCTGTGCCAAAGGACAATAATAGTACATACATGCTGTTACATTTTAATTAATATGAATTCCTAAACGAGGAGTAGATTCGATTACATGAACTTTATTGATCCCAGAGGGATTCTTGTGAATACAGAAAGCAGACAGAGCACAGGCGATACATGTAGCGAGACATAGTAAAGAGTGCAAACAAGTAAGCGTGGTGCAAACAATAAAAAAGTACAAAACTGAATCCTGAAAAAACAATACTAAAGAGTATAGATTAAGTAAGTGATATGAGAAAATAATAAAGCGAGTAACAAGTACCAAAAAGTAAAGCTTAGATAGGCTGTAAGACCAAATATATTTCAAACATCTGGTCCATACCGTCTTTTCGGTAGTTTTGATTATATCGTTTGATTTTATTTAGTGAATGCGTTACTGGGGTACGTTTATAGTGTGTTCGTTGTCAATGCCATTCTTGCAATTTTACGTTGCACACCCAATGTATAATGACTGACAGCGAAATTGCGGAGCTGCTTTCTGTTGCTACAACAGCTGTGACTGACATTTAGCCGGCAGCCCTAGGAGCGGTTTGTATTCTGGCTTCCCGATGACCGGAGATCACTTAACTTTACGGAATTACATATAGACATAAAGCTTCCTTTTTTTAGAGAAATACATGCTACCTTGTCAGGCACGCCTTATTTTACTCTACAACAATCGTAGCTTAACAGAATTTCCAAAACTTTATGAGAAATACTTACAAAGTTGTCGTCCGATATATCCGGAGGTTCTGAAAAGAAACAGTGAATTTTAAGTTTAATCATCTTCAAAAACATAATGCACATTAGTGATCTGATATTTCATTATAACTACTTAAAAATTAAAACGAATGTTATTCTCCCAGGTCAAAGTGCGGGCGGCTGTTTTACCTGTAGTAAGAATCTTAAGCATTTTGTAGCCGCATGAAGTTTGTGGTTGAAATTTAGATCTTTTTGGAGGGAAATGCTGGGAAGTTGCAGAGGTCGCTGGTCACCGGACGGTAGGCAGAGCCGAAAGCCGCCCTTCGTGCCTCGGCAGCCGTGTGTAAATGTCGGCTCCCCGGAGGTTGCTATGGAGGTGAGCGCAGTCATTCGGGGAACCTCGGACAAGTCCCGACTCCAAGCCCGTAAACCCGGCGCGTCTGCGGCTCATCTCCCATTCAGTCAGTCATTTCCAGGGTTACCAACTTTGATCAGCTGGCTGGAGTGAGATTTTCAATTCGAGACAAGTCAGCACACACATGCCTATGCATTTACATCTATGTAACAGATTTATTACCTTTTGACTAGTCTGTAGGGTTTACAAACTGTCCCAACGCTTTTGCAACATGCTTTTTTTTATCAGCAGCTTATTTTAGGTTTATAATGGAATAATATCGATTTGGCGTGAGATTTCTTGCGAGCCTGAAAGGATGAGAAATTACGCCAGATGCATGAGAACAGGTGTTGTCCTGCATTTTAACGTCTTCTATCGGAGAAAGACATTTTGAACCACTGGCATTTTACGACAAAATATTCTACATTTAACACTGAATACGCATTAGATGACAGCCTATGCTGGACTTCCAGGACGAGATCACGTTTTTAGTCGTAGTGATATAAAATTACTATTCCTGGTTTTTGCAAGAGATCTGTATTTTAGTATATCTAAATATCCGTACAGGTTGTTACACACAGTGCTGTGATAGATCCCAAATTATCACGTTAGCTTAATCTGGTTTAACCCTTAAACGCTCAATGGAAATTAATTCCAATTTAATTAAGGATCTGGCAAACCACTTCGGCTACTCTGATTTCTCGAACAAAGTACAAGATATATATGTAAACTGACCATTTAAATCCATTTGAAATGAGATGATAAAAACAAGCTTTATTAAAACACAGTATAGATGTACAGACACAAAACTTAACTATGCACAACACCATGTTTGAAGGAAAAAATACATTCTGTACATTACGGATACGGAGAGAAACCGATTTAAACACGCGTGATTGCCAGTGATTTCTCCTAAGACGTCTCAGATTCATAATTTAAAAACACATAAAACCAAACTGTAAAAAAACTCCAACGGTAAGCAGACACATACAAACTCTAACCCCCATCCCCGAAACAGACAGCGTCTCTCACAACCTTCTGAGGCTGCGTCTGCTCTGAGCACTTCCCGGCACCACTTCCTTCTTGCCATGACGTTTGGCCGACCCGCTCGCGCACTCTCTGGACCCGTGATAAGCACACATACACCAGGTGCAAAACCGGTAGGCACAGTCTTCCTGACTACAGAGGCCCTCCCCCCTGAAAGAGTGGCACTTGGCAGGATGTTGACATCTTGGACATGGTTTGAGGCACTCATCGTGGAAGAGGGTTTTGGCAACCTGCAGAATAAGGAAGAGCATGAATTCCCAAAAGTTACTAACTTGGTTCTCAACCCATTCAACGAATACGGCAGTCCACATTTTGCTGGGGCCTCAAACCACTATATTTAAAGGGGCAGTTCACCCCAAAACTGACAAAAGATGGGTGTTTTAGAGAGGCTTTAGTACCATCTATCCATCAAAGTTGTTCTGCAGGTAGTTGTCTACTTTTTGATATGTTAGTGTTACGTTTAGACATTAGACATAGAAATGCTGTGGGTCTCAAATATAAATCAGAGTGAATGGCAATGCCAGAAAAATACATTTGAAAAATCCAACAGTAGTGACTCTTACCAGAAATCATGGCCTGGTTACGCAAGATAATCCACAGACTTTGTAGTTCCTACTTTAATCTGCTTACTATTTTCTTCTAACGAAATCCATCGTATCATTGCGCAGAAAACACAAGCATGAGCACCCCAGTGATACGATTGGTGTGTGGCATTCAGGAGAAGAAATTAGTTCCTACATTAAGCTGCTTACTACAAAGTCTGTGGATTATCGAGTAAACAGGTCATGATTTTTGGTAAGATATATTGCTGTTGAATTTTTCAAATTGCTTAGATCACCACAGAAAAAATGCCATTCACTTCCATTATATTTGAGAGAAGCCCTACATTTCTATGGCCAATCTCTCTAAAAACTAAGCAACTGCCAGCAGAACTTTCTAGATGGATAGACAACACTACAGCCTCTCTTTTAGGCTAAACTGCCCCTTTAAGTGATTTCAACTTTGTATTCCATTTATATAGTTACTGGGACTCTGGTCAAAGACTTGAGCCGACAATACAGGCCATGACATCAGTCACTCTCACCTGTAGGAACTTGTCCCGCTTGCTGTCTGAGTGCGTTGTCTGCCTGACTTGGGTTGCAGAGCTGCTGCCTGATACTGGTGTACGAATGCTTGCTAGTTTGGACTGGGCCTGAACAAACTTCAAAGGAGACCTGCTTAGGAGATTCAGTCTTGTCTCTGCATCTGGAACATGGGCTGCACTGCCCAGCTGCAAAAACAGAGGGAGTAAGTCAGGAACTTTCACCATGAACAAAATCCATGTTGCATTAATCAAATGACTTGTGATGAGAGCTGGAGATACTTCAAATGCTATTACCTTAAGTGCCATCTTTAATTCCCTCAAGTAGTATTTTCTCCGTCGACACGCCATCTTATCTTGTGAAATTATTTCATCCCAAACTCTACTCACTTGTCCAAAACTTGAAATGCACAACAATACAAGACGCAATTGTAAACAGGTTAGATTTCACATTTGTATAACTTGATGCATAGTTGCTAATTTACAAAACAGTACTCAAAATACCTGTAGATATCTTTAGAGGAAAGCAAATTAAAAATCCTTTTCAAGATGTGATGGAGATTCCTAATCTTTAGCTCCCTGAGGATGTCCAGCTTCTCAAGTCCCATCTTCCTCCCTATGAGACCTGTTAGAGGGTTAGTCATTATACAAGACTGGCCACCCTCTGGTGACATTTGCAACTCCTCAAGGCTAAACTGGGGCTGCAAATACTTGGCAGTCTGCTGGCAGATGGCATGTACCACCTGCAGTGCAGGTGTCAGGGAGAGGTCCTCAAGCTTTACGGTGGTGGCTCCAATAGGAGTTTTCTCCAGAAAGAGTTCATGGTCTTCCTCTGTGGCACAGGCCTCTTGTCCCTTAGGTGTTGGTTTTACCTTTCCTGCCACCAACTCAGTCACCCTGATCTCTTCCTCAGATTGTGAACCTCCCTCCCGAAGTGTTGGGAGTCTGCGTTGACGTTCCAATTTGGTCCGCCGCCTTAATTCGGCCAGTTTTGGAGTCTCCTTGGCTTTGGAGGCTGACTGAGGCAACAGTTCCTGGAATGAACCATCATGGTCCACCGAGGAGTCCTGTGATTTATTTAGTGAGGTGAACCCACTGTCCTCAGAAACTGATATGTCCAATTTAGAAACCGGAGTGAACGAGGGTGTGCTCAAACCACTCAGACTGTCAACAAGGTTTGTAGCAAGATTTACAGGAGTATGGAAGGTTTCATTTGTAGACATCAAAAGCTTGCTATCACATGGAGTCTGTGGGGTTAGGAGGTTTGGGAGCGAATAAATAATGCTTTCACTGAGATCAGCTTCACCTGCAAGGAATTCTGTACACGGTCCCTCAAAATGAGGAGGCTGAGTAACATTGTGGCTTCCATCTTCAAGGGTAGAGGACTTCACTTGGGAGAATATGAGACGTCGCTTCCTGCAGGACAAGGTCATCTCTTCAGCTTTTAAAGTGCTGGTTGCTAATGCCTCAAACAGCCCGGTATCAGGAGAATCAAAGATTTCAGTGGACAGATCTCCTTCAGTCCCAGGCCTTGCAGACATAAAAGGTCTGCTCTCTGGCGTTTTTGTGTAAGCCGTCTTGCCATCCGTGACAGCTTTAGACATGAGAAGTCGTCTTCGGAGACCAGCATCTTTTTTATGTAATCTAGGAGTCTCACAATAGGAAGCTAAAAATGTGCTCTCTTTGGTATCTTTTTCTGAAGACCTAAAGAAGTCTTTTGGACGATTCTTTCTAGGTGTATGAGATGAAAGTTTAGCTGGATGGTATTGTGAAAGGTTTTCTTTTGGTGTGTCATAAAGAGCTTCACTGGCCTTGGCTTCTGAGATGTGCGGTGCATCACTGAATCCACTGTCCTGACAGAATGCATTGTGCTTGCTTTTAATGCTTTGGAGAACATGCGAACTGAAGATCTCATCCATGTCTCCTGGCCACAGCTGGATTCAGACCAGCAGCTGCAGACAGATTTGATTAAAACAACTCCTGCCAAGGTTAACTGAAAAAGATGAAAATTAAAGTTAGCCATATTTGAAAAACATGAATTTTAAACAAGATAATGCTGTTGTAGTGGAACGGCAAACGAATTACATATACAATGCACTGTTCAATTATAACAAATCAAGTTTATTAGACTGGACAGGCAATAATTAAAGTATAAAATTATAGAGGGGGTAAATCGCAATGCAATATTCAAAACAATGGCACAGATCATATGCAGCGACAGTATTCCCTTTAGACAACGAAACATTTGCTACGTACAAAAGCAGGCGTCCTAAACGGTCACCCAGCAAGAAAACAGTCGATTGCAAACTATACATTACCGTGCAAAAACCATCCCAACAATTACAGCTGCATAATTACTCGTTTCCCATAAACGAGTATTTTACTCAATAGAATTTGACTTTAGTGGGTAGTTTCTGAAACGGTCTATGGTAACGTATTATTCAGTATCAAGGTGTCCACGTCACAATCTCAGTTAAATCGGCTCCCTCGTACACGTTTGAATTTTGCGCCCGCAGATTCCCTGTAGATCCCATTCGCCCGCGCAAACTACGCGAACCGGGCGCCAGAGCCGCTCCCGCCCCCTGCACTGACAAGGCCGTCCGCGTTCGCGCTGATGCGGGGGCGCGCAGTGCCCGCTCCACTCTGACGGTTACGTTTAAACGTTTAAATGCCCCGTGACCGGCAGTCAACATGGCTGCTATTGCAAAATGTTTAAATGTCCCCTGCAGTCAACATGGCTGCTGCTGCACTTGAGAGTTACTTAATACCCGTAAGGCAAATTTCCAAGTTCTCTCCACCATCCTCCAAACCGCACATTCACATTGTCAATACTTTCCATTTAATAAGAAAAACCATTAACATCACCAACTCAAAAACAGTCTGGGAAAAATTGGCGATTTAGGTAACGCAGACATTGTCGCACGATTGATTCTCCTCACGTTAAATAAATTATCGTTTACTTACTTTTTGAACAAACCAAAGGGAGAGGAAAATGAGCCCGCACTGCCGGCTAAAGCGACGTTCCCATGTTACGGTAGACGGCCAGACGGCTAACAAACTGAGGTAACCTTTCCCGTCGAGTTCAAATTTGGAGCGTGACAGTCTGATTGGCCCGAGACTGCCGCACCGCACTGCCCTCAGCGTGACAAGCAGCGGGCGACACCTATCAGTCACTGCTACTGAATCCGTTACATCGCTTTAGAAAGAAAGATATTGCTTTTTGTTTTTATTAAAATGAGAAATATTTCAATTAAAAGATTTTTGCAGAGTGAAAAATATTCACGGTGCAAAATACGAGACGCCAATCCAGTATTAACTCTGTTTAATATCGATTTTTATGTTTTATTTTTATTTGTATTACAGTTAATGCAGTTAGTGTCTAGCTGTGTTTTCTGGAATAATGACATAGTGTATTCATTTTACAATTCATATTGGTTTATTGTCAAATGTTACTTAAATTTCATTAATCTCAGAACCAGCTCTCGAACAATTGCATCGAATTCACATAGCCATGTAAAGTTAAAGTAAAATTAATTTTCATTATATGTAATTCATATCTTCTGTTTCCTCTCTGTGCTGTTCTATTCCTCCTTCTGGACCATGTGAAAATATCACTTCACAACATTCGGGGGAAATAAGCGCCGGTCTCCATAGCAACGGGACGCGACGTTTACCAAAGCAGACGGCGCTCAGCTGAAATCGAAAAAGGTAAGTTATAGCTTACTACAACTTCATGTCCTTACCAGGAAAACGTTTATAACGTATTTAAAATACATACGAGGTAAATCAGATTACACTTCGCGGGCTGGATCGATATGAATCCAAGCTATAGGTACTATACCATTTGCCTAGCCGATTAATCCGGCCTTAAATGCTTTCTCCATAAATCGTAATACCCATAATTTGTGTTCTTCTTGGCGTAGTGATTTAGTCTATATAGCTAATTGAAGTACTGTAGGAAGTTTATCCAATTTTCTCATCCTAGAAAGATGTTATTTTTTCTGCGTTCTCGATGTTTGTGGTTTACTTCATATGCATTTGACAAGATATTTCATTATAACATACATAGCAACGTATAATATTACAATCGCAGCACCGCGATGAGTGTTGAGATGGTTTCGTCGCTGCTGACACCAGGCGAGGTAGTCCATGGCAAAGTCCCGGTGGAGCATCTTGATTATGATTACATCCAGAACTGCTCGGACCTCCGCTATTTGGAAAAGATCGTGGAAGTGTTGAGGTAAGAAAACACCGTGCCATCGTATAAATAAGTGTGGAGTACCGTTATTTTATTAAATTGTTGCAAAACTTGTTTCAGCTAACGCAAATGTAAATTTGAAGTGGTTAATTGCATTTCCGCGTTTAATCTGTGTATGTCAGGATCCACCCCCCTTCCACAGACATATACATACCTTTGAGGGGGAAAAAACTTTGATAAGTAGCATTCCTAAACTGCTGATTACATAAGTGTTTTAATCCATCAAACTGTGTCGACCATCACGAACTGCTCACAGCATGTGACTCCCTTCATCTCAGGATTCAAGGTTCATGGTACTGTATTGTCATCAGCAGCTGTGTACACGTACACGGTGACATGAGAGAACATCTATCAGAATTTTTGTCAGCATACAAATTAAGTTCTACTTTGTTAAATGTTAAATATTTTTTTTTTAAAAAGTGAAATTCACTGTCTTGTCCATCTCCGAGTACAGTATAGGACTACAGAATAACAGGTATACTAGACAGGCTATAGATAAGAGTACACATGCAATAAAGAAGTGAGTAAGCAGTATTGTTGCTTTTTTGCACAATAGGTCTGGAGAGGAGGGTGTGTATCCACACCTTACAGAGTTTTGCGAGAAGCGCATTGAGAAGCTGAACCCTAAAAGCCGGGCTCTGCGTAGGGAACGGGCCCCGGCTACAGCAGCCGATTTCTCCTTTGAGGAGTGGAGCCAGATCACAGAGGAGCTGAAGGTAGAGCAGAACAAGCCATTCTTCTAGGCTCAGAGGCCGACTGGCTTTTGCGGTCAGCCTGATGAATGTCCATATGATACTCCTTTTCGGACAGAGCTGGGAGGCCGAGGTTAAGAGGACCGAGGCAGAACTTAGGGAGGTGTCTCCTTCGTATGCCGTGGAAGATCTGTCCCCAGTCCGAGGCTCCAACTCCTTAATTTCTCAGAAACAGGTAAAATATATGTCTGGGTAGAGTGTGAGAAATATATAAGGAATGGTAAGAGTGTAACATTCTGTGAAAAGAAAGAAAAAAGAATTACATGATGGTTCATTGATTTTTCCTTAATGGAAATTCTCATTGGCAGAATTCAGTTCCAGGTAGAACTGAAGCCAAGAGGAAGTCTGCTCTTCCTAGGGATTACCGGGAGTGGGATAAGTGAGTTAATATCCTTCATATTCATAAAATGGTTTTTAAAAGAATTGTGGTATAAAGCAGTATTGTGAAATACATCACACATTCTGTTTCAGATAGTGAATGGAGAAGGAAAGTTTTTTTCCTCACTTTCATCTAATAATAATTGATACTTTATTAATCCCTGTGGGGAAATTCTTTTTACACCTCCCTCAACTTGCTCTTTGTAGAGTAAGCTGTCCGTGAAGGGCAGCCACCTGTTGGGGTGCCCAGGGAGCTGGGGGGTTAAGGGCCTTGCTCAAGGACCCGCAGCTGTGCTTGAACCAGCGACCTTGTGATTACAGACACACAGCTTAGCCCACTGAGCCACATGCTGCCCCATCTTTTTGTGTTAAAGGTTTGACATCGAAAAAGAATGCTCAAAAATTGATGGGAACGATAACGGGATGGATTTTCCAATCATCATCAACCAGTGCCTTCCAAAAATCAACCGGAAACTGGACACAGCAGGTCCCATGTTTTTCTTATACTGTTACAGTTATCATGCAATTTAGTCACAAAATGAACTAAAAAAGGAAACATTTTCAGGCCTGACTGAGAAAGAGAGAGCCGTCCTGGCAAGCAGGGAGAGAGAGAAAGGGAACGAGGCATTCAAGGCTAATGACTATGAGGAGGCTGCGGCGTATTATACGAGGTGAGGATCATTAAACGACTGATCTTCCTGAAACTGCGTTACTAGCTACAGGGTTGTGGTGAGCCTGTAGCTAGCCTGTAGCTACCTCTGTGTGAGGCAGCGTAGAGCACAAGACAGGGGACACCCTGGATGGAATTTCAGTCCTTTGGAGTGCAGGAGGAATGTGAAGCACCTGGAGGAAACCCACATGACACAGAGAGTACAAACTCCACAAACGCATGGGGGGAGGGGTGCAATTTAAACCCACATTCTTGTAGGTGTGAGGTTACAGTGCCTCAAAGATTTTAAGTTCAGTTCTCTCGGCTGAGTGTAGGTGGAGTTCCTTGTGTGTCTGAGGGTTTCCTGCGTCAGTCTAAAATATACAGTCAGGCTGATTGGCACATCTATTACCTGTAGTCTGTGTGTATATGTACCCTGTGGTGAACTGTCATCCTGTCCAGGGTTTCTCCTGTTTTCTGGCTTCTTCCCTGTGCTGCTTGACCACAACCCCATAATGGATAAGCAGCTGGATGGATTTCTAAGGTATTATCAGAGATGAAGCTATGAGTTTAGCTGCTCATGGTCTGTGCTTCCTTCCCTCCAGAAGTGTATCAGCGATGCCAACAGCAGCTGCCTACAACAACAGGGCCCAGGCTAAGATCAAGCTGCAGCTGTGGCACGGTGCCCTCGGCGACTGTGAGAGAGCTCTGGAGCTGGAACCAGGGAACGTGAAAGGTGCTGCTCAGAGATCATCGGCCTCTGTTCTGCAGAAGCCCTGAGCACGGCCTACGCAGGGGCCTTAGGCAGCAAAATACAGGCAAACTCTGTAACTGACTGCAGTGCCCAGGAAAGACCAGCCAGCTCGGACAGACATCACTCACTGTCACCAGTATTGACCAGATTGCGACTTGACCTGTTTCCCCAGCTCTGCTACGTCGTGCAACTGTGCAGAAACAGCTGGGTAATCTGAAGGTGGCCGCTGATGACTTAGGCAACGTGCTGCGAGAGGAACCGGAGAATGCTACTGCAAAGGTGCATTTAACGTTTTAGCATACTGTAGGTCTGCATGCGATACGGTTCCAGAAACAGTGTGATCTGTAATGCTGTTTGGCTGACCTTTCTGGCAACACTCGAAGATTAAACTCAGAAATCTGGCTACCATCCTTGGCTGGGTGGTGTCTGTGTGTTAGTGGGCAGTGGTGGCTTAATGGTTAGGGAAGCGCACTTGTAGTTGAAAGATTGCAGGTTTGAATCCTCGATCAGCAAGGTACCACTGAGCAAGATACCGCCCCCAAGCACTGCTCCCTGGGCGCCGAATTAACTGCCCCCTGCTATGTCACGATGTCACATATGGGTTAAATGTAGAGGACACATTTTGTTGTTGTGTGCTGTGGTGTGTCAACAGTGACCACTGGTCTCTAAATTCACCCAGTTCAGTCACCCTTGTGCTGTCAGCGATTTTTAAAAATGTGCAGTACCTGCGTTTTTCCACTAGATGGCCATACAGGCCAAGAATTTAAAAAGTCATGTAGTTCCCTTGTACATCATCCATCTTCAAACCAGTTATCCTGTGCAATGTTGTGGGGTCTTATACTTTATACTTCAGCTGCTAAATAAATAAACTAAATCTGTATTTAGTGTGGTCCACTCTTTAATTTAGGATACTGTGAACAAGTAGAGGTAATGATTAAAGGGCATCTAATCTTGAGAAACACTTATTTCAGATGTAGGCAATCACATAATTTGTTTTAATCCTATATTGTAGCATCGTTCTTTATCTGTAGCTACCAAATAAATACAAAAATAATTCGCAAAAACTGCTTATGTGGTGATGATGAATTGCGGTACAGTGTTGTCGTTTGATAACCCAAGTCTTTTTTAACTGTGTGCCTTGTACGCAGAAAATGATTCAGGAAGTGGAAAAAAAACTGCGTGAATGTGCACAGGAGAGTCAGAGTCAAGGCAGGAAGATCCTCATCGAGGAGGTGGAAGACGAGCTGCGGGGTGAGCAGTCTCACGCCGCGTCCGCCCTGCACGCCTCACCACCCCCACTAATTGCATCATTTCTCACCTGCCATCATGTCACCCGACACGGTTCCTGAGGCCTCAGGCTGCATGGAGCATACACATATAATATGGCGCATACTGACTTTCAGTGCTTACATCTCACCTTGGACCTTTGTCAGCTTTTACGGGCATACATCAGGAGTGTATAAACGAGGGCACGTTAATAAGTGTCCCGGGAGATGACCGATTGTGAAAACAGCCAAACCGGTTCTTTCCGGAATCCAAGTGATTAACAGACACACGAGAGCCACAGCTTGGGTGCTATAAGTTTAACATTATAGTGTGTTATAATCATGTTACTGTACTGTATATCCAATGGCGCTAAAAATAGGGTCAAGAAAGGAGGGTTCAACAGCTTGTGTTCTTGTGAGTAATGAGCTCAATTTTCTTGTAAAAAGCTGATCTGACGTCAGAATGAAACCAAAAGGCTTTATGGAGTGATATCAGATAATAGTTGCTAGCACTGCAGAAACGTCAGACGACGCTTTCCAAGAGAAGCATTTGTTTCCGAGGGGAGCTGAGCTACTGCAGGGCCTGAATGGGTTAATCAGCCCCAACGTTGCAGTAAGCGCTTGATATAGGATTTGCTAGACTGCTAATCCACCGGAAAAGATCAGGCAGGCCGACGGCCGCTTCAGCTACCACAGGGCTGTCGGGTGTTTCTTAGCTGCACGCAGACTGACTTTCCTGTCACAACACGCAAGGAAGTTCATGTTATTTTTATTTTTAAAACCGGCCAGTGTTCCCTCCCTGGCCACAAGCTGTTGGTAGCTGTTGGTATGCTTTCCCAGAAGTCCTCAGTGTGGAGCCCCTCCCCCCTCTTCCCCAGTGTGATGTAACCGCTGACTCTGCCGGTGGGTGTGTCCTCCCCCCGCTGCTCCTCCAGCTAAACCCGGCCTCTGCGTGAGTGGGGAGAGTGCTGCGGCTCCTGCCGAGAGGGGAGACATGGGGAACGCGCAGAAAAAGACGGCCGGCAGAGCGGAGGGGGCCCCCCAGGGTGAAGCTGACACACACGGGACACGTCGGAGGGGCAAAAGAGGCAGCTTGGATCAGAGCAGGACGCAGGAGGCCCATGAGAAGAAGCTCCCCAACGGAGCTCAGGCCTCCGGGAGCGGCACGGCAGATCAGACTGGCCGCCAAACCAGCTCTGCTGATAGTACCGCGGCCAGCGGAACCGGCAGCCGGCTCGACACCCCCTGCGGAGCCCTCCCCCCCCCTCTGGCCCGGCTTAAGAATGAAGGGAATCAGCTCTTCAGAAACGGACAGTTTGGGGATGCACTTGAAAAATACTCACAAGCCATTGCTGGCTGCATAGATGCAGGTAGGATTCTTCATTTTATTTTGCCTTTTAAAAGAAGAAAAAAAAAAATCTCCTTTTTGATGTTTAAAATATAATAAAAAGAAAGAACAATACTGGGAATGTTGAGAATTACAGAGCAAAAGCTGATAACCACCTGAAATGTTCAGTCTCTTTTTCCATTATGAACTGTTAGGTACAGCAAAAACCAACCATTTATTATTTTCCATTTTTTTCTCTCATCAACAGACTAGTTATAAGTATAGCAGTATTATATACGTTTTTTTTTTTTAAACAGTAGGGCCTAATCATTTCAAGGCTTTTTCAAGGTGTCACATAATTCAGCTGATGCGTAATAAACAAATCCAGCGAAGGACTACATGCAAACCAAAGATCAAGAGAAAGGACGGCTTTATAATGAGCTGAGAAAATAAGATATGAAACCACGTTCAGTCATATAAGGAAGGATCTCTGTAAGCTGTTTGGTAACGTCAGAAAGTGCTCTCTGTTGACCACAGTGTCTTCCTCTTTCATCACGCACCACATTTGTATAAATTTGATGTTGTGGGGATACTAAATAAATTTACATTTATTTTGTTTACTTCTGGGGATTTGAGGCCGGGAAGCATCTGTTTCCAAGCACCCATCTCTGATGCGCTAGATCACTGACCAATCAGAAACAATTGCCTGATGACAAGGGATCCATGTGACAGGATTTAAACTGCTGCACTCTGCAGCAGATGCTGCATTCTTTCCATCCGTCGTCCAGCTGTTTCTCCTGGCCTGGGTCACGGGGGATGTTGCTTGCTTTTAAATAATGACGGGACAAAAGGAGAAAAAGGTTTGCTGGGTGTGTGAGCAGTACCTGTACGTCACTGGTTGGCTGTGCACCTGCGCCAGGTGTGGCCACAAAGGTAGTTTGTTGAAGATAAACAAACAGATATTATACACAGCTCAGTATTTACACTAGTCATTCGCTGGCTGTGTATATATGACATATATGCCTAAAACACAGAACTTAAAACAACGAAGCTGTTAAAACAGTCACACTTTGCATATTGTCATTTTAAGCTAGTGCCAGGAGTGGTAAAATACACCAAAAAACTATTTCTTCCTGTTGGTGTTTTTTTTATATATAGTTGAATTTGCTACATCCTTTTACTACTGTGAATAATATTCAATAATAGTTTTGCCCATGTTGCTATTGTGGCCATAGTAAATTGTATTCGTAAACGTGCCATGAAGTCATCATTCACTGGTCGACGCGTAGCTTTGGACTGTCAAGATTGTGCTGTTAGTGGCCTGCTCTGGCTGTCGGCTAGCTGTGCCGAGTAGGACACTTGAATATACAGCCCATTTCGAATGGTGATGAATATGAACAGGGCAATAATGAAGAATGGAAGCGTCATAAAACAAGGGCACGTGTGGGGAAAAAAAAAATCACAAAGTGTTTTTTTTCCTGTGTTAATCTGCCTCTTAACAGTACCCTGTTTTGTATCGGGTCCTCAACAGATACCTTATTCAGGTCAGGTCTTAAAGTCATGTGGCTTCTGACCATTCACTGTGAAATTAAATTTCAGAGCTGCACTTGGCCCCCAATAATTAGGCCTGTAAATCTTTCAGGCCTTAGATAATACTGCCAAGCCCGTCAGGCCCTCCTCTTGTCGACTTCAGAAAGTGGAAGGCGATTGGATAGAACAAACAGCCTGAATCACCAGTGATTCAACTGGCAGATTTAATCAGGAGCATAAACACCAGTGTTTTAGACCAGATATCAGCGCAATACTGATAACATTAGGCAACAGGTATCTGAATCTCCTTTTGTTCTGAAAATATCGACAGAACTGACAGGATTAAAATTTATCTTTAATTCTAATTGCATAATTCTATTACAGACAATGGTGAGTTTTAATACCCAACCATGATGCTGCTTCACAACAAATAGAAAGAAACAGAATTGATTTTCACAACCACAGATAGTTTCCCAGAATACTCAGGTGTAGTGGAGTGACTTTGGTCATTTTTTGTCTCTTTATTCCAATTTTCAAGTGACCATAGAAGCTTTTTGACCTGACAGCAACTGAAAAGGGATTTATAGAGGAGGACATTGATTTCTGCTAAATATTCAGCCACAAAATCAATTGTAGAAAGTTACGGCTAACATTAGTGTAACACATCTTTGGTGGTAATGTCTGGTATCAAAGAAATCTGTTAATTTAGGAAAAGAAAATAAAAGTTAAAATGATGTTTTTAAGCACATTCGTTCATCAGTTCTGTATTGCGCAAACATATTAATTGTTTTCACTAATTATTAGTTATTGGACAGATGTTTGTGTTTGAATCAAAGAGGAACTAAGAATTTAATAGAGACAGTCAAAGGACTGAGTGAGCTGATATGGGGGGAGGAACAGACAAAGGGTTCATGGTGTTTGTCACCCTCTCAGAAACTGAACTATGTCCCCAAACCAGAAAGCCACATTCCAGCCAGAAAGGCACATCCCAGCCAGAAAGCCACATTCCAGCCAGAAAGGCACATCCCAGCCAGAAAGCCACATCCCAGCCAGAAAGGCACATCCCAGCCAGAGCCTAATAACACTCGATCATTACTTCTGCTTTCAGTTTTATGAATATATTCATAAACACGGTTATCTTGGAGTTTTGTGGTTAGGTACAGCACCAATTAAAGGTTTGAGTTCATTAGGAAACTAGATTTTATTACAGTGTTATACATAATATATTCTGTTAATACTTCAAAATGAAAAAAAATCTATCACAAAACTTCTGTGCTCTTCTGCAGCAATTCCCCAAGATGTCCAGCACTTGGGGATCGCTTTGCTTAGACTCTTCTGTCAAGTCATATGGGACTGAGATCTGGAGAGGACAGGCCTTCTGCCTTAGATAACTCTGTCACAGATTGGAGCTGTGTTTTGGGTCAAAAAGAGGGAGCTTTTTTAGTAAAGCAGTGAGGGTGAGAAGGATACAATAAATAAAAATAAAAATAACCAATTAAGCTAAAAAAAAGGATGTGTAAATAAATAAACAGATGTGGCATACCAGCAGGTACATAAAGTATGTTGATGTGCAGTATGTGTGATCAATCCTGTTTTAATGGTGATAGCCATGCCGGTTCAGATTGCCATGGATTTAGTCATCAGAAATCAGGCCTGGACCATGACACTGCCTTTTCCAATATTGACAAAGGGAACTACAAATGCAGAGAGGTCACCCTGTCATTGGCTTACTAATAAGCACTGGTTGGACCCAAACATTTCCACTTATTTACATATCAGTCCAGACTAAATTCCACTTCAGATAATAGCCAAGTATGTACAATTTAGTGCAGATCAAACAGGTTTTGAGCAGTGTAAGTAAACTTTTGACTAGTTCAAAATCTCTTCATTCCAAATCCAGGCCATGTTTTCAGTTCTCTCAGGCAGTTAGTTTAATAATTACAGATTCTGAATTTCTGATTGGCCAGAGGCTTCACACCTGGTTCCCAGGTAAAGGAAGGTTGTAAAATCAGCAGGGCTCGGACCTTTGAGCAGCTCTGTACTATAGCATCAACCAAGCAGACTTTGGCAGGTACTGCGCAGTTCCCAGCAGCTGAACATTGTATGCTTTGGTGTGTCTTGAAGGAATCGACAGCCCTGAGGACCTCAGTATTCTGTACTCAAACAGAGCGGCCTGCTACCTGAAAGATGGGAACAGCGCAGACTGCATCCAGGACTGCACCAGGTAAAGGCCAACATGCCTGTGACGCTGCCGCCAAGATACGCTCTGTAGTTTTAAGAGGTTAATGGACTATGGTAATATCTGCTGGAACAGCCAGACCTATCAGCGTGGTCCTGGGGGATTTACTCGTACACAGCACTCGGAGCAGGGAAGAAATGAGGCAGCAAGAAGGATCCGGAGCCCCAGGAACCCAGTGGGCAGATGCAGGCACACATAAGCAGGAAGGGCAGATATCTGCAACGTGGAGACTGGGGTCTCAGTCTGCCTGCTGTGTAATAGTGATTATCAATGCAAAAACATGCTATGTCCTTAATGATATCATTGCATGAATTCTTTATATTGTCCTGGAGCCAATAATAATTCATGAATTTAATCTGAATCTCATAAAGAGAACTAGTAACATATATTCTGTCAACATGTAGAGTTTACTAAAAATATTGTTGTACACCTTTAACCCCTTTAAAAAAGTATGTAAGACAAGGTTCACAGTAAATATTGTATTGTAGTAGTGTAACTTTTGTAATTGTCCTCAGGATTACTTCCTTTAGTTTTACCTCTACTAGCTGTCTGAACTGAAAGTGACACACGCACTCAGGGGTTCGCATGAATGGACAGGAGGCTTAAGAGGCTGGGAGACACGCTGGACGTGGGTCTGACACCCAGACGCTTCTTCTATTTACATCAGAGCCCTGGAGCTGCAGCCCTTCACCCTGAAACCACTGCTTCGTCGTGCCATGGCCTACGAGTCGCTGGAACGCTACCAGAAGGCCTACGTGGACTACAAGACCGTGCTGCAGATCGACGTAGGGGTGCAGGCCGCCCACGATAGCATCCATAGGTACTGTGCGGCACAGAGCCCTTCGGCGTGGGAGGGGCTGACCCTGGCACTGTAGATTTTGTCCACCTAGATCCTGGTCCCGTTAACCTGTGGTGGCTCAGATCATCAGCTCCGCGCACACTGGCTGACATCAGGCAGAATTACTTGTCCTATAAGAGAGGGCTAAAATAAGGATCAGGGTACAGGACAGCCTGTACCGCTTTGTAATCGATCTGACGCAGCAGAAACGATGTGACCCGATGATGAGGCCTGTTTACGATCCTGTTTTTGTTTTTGAAAGGATCACCAAGTTGTTGATCGAGCAGGATGGTCCTGAGTGGCGGGAGAAACTCCCGGATATCCCACTGGTGCCGCTGTCGGCCCAGCAACACCGGCACGAGGAGCCCCCCAGCGCAGAGCTCGCAGAGGCCCGAGCTGCCAGGGCAGCAGAGGAAGCTGGTAGGTATATCTACCTACCACCGGCGGGCCCGCTGTGGCACCAAAACGGGTCTGCGGTGTTTGCTTGCCCTCCTCATTACTGTGAGCAGCATCACATAGTGAGAGACCCTTCCTGGCAGCTCTGCTCTGGGTCTGCTGGTGTAGTGAGCGGATTCTCCTTTAGAGATATCTCACTTTCATTAAAGTACTGAGGACCTTGTAAAGGAGACAAAAAATATTACACTTAAGAGTACTTAAGAGTTTGGTCCATCTTAAAGAACTGGGTGTCTGGCTCTGTAATAGACTAGCATCCCCTCAGGGTGATGCCCACCATGTGCTTCTTGGGATAGACCTCGCCGTGAGCCTGCAGTCGCACAAAATGGATGGCTAGAATAGAAAAGAAAGAATGGATGAAAAATAGAATATGAATGTCAGCTTGAATGAATTCAAGGTCTGGGCGTGCCTGTAGCAGCCCGAATAGAGAGGCAGGCCCAGATACTGCCTGGCATTTCACCATTCCAATACACACCTGCAGCAATCAACAGAAATGTCAGACAGCGGATTTAGGACTGATGCTATGTGAGCGCTGCTAAGAATGTAATGGCTGTGTGATCCATTTAATGCCTGTTTGTGTTGTTCCCTCCTCAGCTAAGAGAGCAGAAGCTCGCTTTTCAGCCTTGAAGGAAGAGGGGAATAACTTTGTGAAGAAAGGGCAGTTTCAGCAGGCCCTGGAGAAGTACAGCGAATGCCTCGCACTAAAACCCGACGAGTGTGCTATTTACACCAACAGGTGAGGGTGCACTGCAGCCAACCGGAGCGAAAGACTCATGCGATTGGCTGTCGATGTTTGCTTTCACGCCATGCGTCCTAATATCACCATCCCACTGAGACGCAACGCAGTTTGCCGTCTGGGAGTTTCAGCGTCTCTGCACTGTACGATGTCAGCGGAAAGGAAGGGGCAGCTGGAGGCGCTGGCTCAGTGAGTCACTGGGCCCTTTACGTGTGTGGTTCGGCGTGTGGGCCCTGCCCTGAGGCTAGAAACCACAGCAGCAGTCTGACGAACATGTGGCTTGTAAGGACGGGTCATATGACACGACATGCCTGTGCAACCACTCTCCCATTGTCTCTTCAGACTTTGTAACTATTGAATCCAGAACTAAATATTCCAGCTGTGTTGCAACACTGTGCCCAGCAGCGGGGAGTGCCTCAGAAAGAACCGGTGTCCAATATGGACAGTCGCTGCCCAGCTGGTCACTGAGCAGATTTAAAATGTGTGACATTTAAGGAGCTGCAGGCCATAAGCTCTTGTTGATTATTCACGCTCTCAGAAGCTGAGCGAGGTGATGTTCAGTGTGAAAATCCCCTTGGAAACGTCAGTAACGTGACAGGTGGCTGTTATTACCACATCCTGGGAGGCTCTCAGTCTGAAGTGCTAAAAATCTGCTTCTACAAAAAATGAGTACATCAGTTTTATGTGTGGAATCCTACTATTATTTATTTTCTTTATTTTTTAAATAGGTATTCAACTGTTGAGTACCAATAAAAAGATTAAGTAAAAATGACAATATAAAAGTACAGATGCTCCTCTACTTACGAACTTTCAGACATACGAACGAAGAGCATTATAAGTCCAAATTATGTTCATTGGGTTCTCATTTCCTGTCCGCAACATCAATTTTATTTTTCTGTGCGCCAGTTCCGCCTTGTACGACTTCTGGCGGCTACTCCCGCCACGCAGCAGCGTAATATGCGTACTCCCAGCATCCTAGTTCTTTGTACTTGCGTATACCCATAAAATGATAACGACTTACGAACATTTCAAATTACGTACGGCCGATCTGAATGTATCTCATTCCTACGTAGAGGAACGTCTGTATATGTAAACAATAACTGTCTGTAGCAACAGTAAATAACTGTCTAAGAGATCTAGATATGCCAGAATGTATGTGATGTATATTTTTCAACATGAAGGGTATTTGACCATAATTTGAAATTAGTTAGAGGGTTAGCAGTTGCAGTGGTATTTTTTTGTCACCGCTATGGGAGCCGTTTTATGGTTGCTAAAAAGGCAATTAGGACCTTCACAAGGACTGAGATGAGTTCAGCATGCAGGTTTGCGTCCTTTTTCAAAGGTTTTAGTTATCTGTTAACTATCAAACGAGACAACAGTGTAAATGTAAGGCTTATATTAAGATGAAGAGTAAACCTAAGCGTGACATGTCTTAATTTTTACTGTCCAGCTGGTATATAATTGGTATCATCCTGTAGAAGCAAGTAGGATGGAGTGAGAGCCAGCACATTACTGCAGTAATGGACGAGGCATCTCTGTGTTGTGATTCCAGGGCCCTGTGCTACCTGAAACTGGAGCGCTTTGCAGAGGCCAGGCAGGACTGCGACTCCGCCCTGCAGTTTGAGCCGTCCAATAAGAAAGCCTATTACAGACGGGCGATGGCCTACAAAGGCTTGGAGGTGGGTATAGCCAGTGGGCACCCTGCCTTTACCCTGGTTTTCTCCAAACAGTGTTTCCCAACCCGGTCATCAAAGACTCCCCACGTTTTTGCTCCCTCCCAGTTCCCTGCCAGACAATCCACATTTTTACTTCCTCTCAGCTCAGCTCAGCTCAAAACGTGGACTGTCTGGGGGTCCCCAAGGATCGGGTTGGGAAACACTGCTCTTGAAAGCTGACAGTGTTTACATGACCCCCATTGTTGTGTGCATGCCCAGAACTACCTGGCATGTAGTTCTGACCTGCAGGAGGTGCTGCGCCTGGACCCCAACGTGCAGGAAGCTGAGCGAGAGCTGCAGGAGGTGACGGTACTGCTGAGGCAGACACTGATGACCAGCTCTCCGGACAAGCCTAGGAAGAACATCACCATCAGAGAGGTGAATGAGAGACGTGCACGTCCATCAGCCGCAGTTTAACTCCCAGCTGTAATGAGGCAGCAGTTAGTCAGATACATACCATTATTTTTGGATTTAAGCTGTTTTCAAGGGTATGATGCCTAAAGTCTGCACAAAGTAAAAGTGAAATTTGTTTTGTACAGAAATTATACTCTAGTAAGAGTGTTACTGTATACCAGAGGTAGGCAATCCTGGAGAGCAGGTTTTCATGCTGCAGGGTCTCTATATGCCAGTCGTGCAGCACTACTTTACAGAAATATCAAATACGTTAATAAATAATTTATCGGGAACCAAATGCATGAAACAACAGGCGAGTGTAATGACTGGGTTCCCCTTCATGCAGACCAATGACAGTGACGATGAGGCCGATCCCTCAAACAGCAAGACAAGACAAGAGGACTCCCGAGCACCAGCTGATGACGGCGCCGAGAGGGCCAGCCTCCTGCTCCAGCCCACCAATGCTTACGAGTTCGGACAGGCCCTGAACGCGGCACATTCCAGGGATGACGTGAAGGCCTGTGCAGAGCTTCTGCGCCGTGTCAAACCTGAGACTCTACCACTCTTTCTGAGTAATAAGCTGGATGGAGAGACTTTTCATTTTATCACACGGGCGCTCGACGGGCACCTGCTGCAGGAGGACCCCGGCCTGGTTTACCAGCACCTGAGTCACCTGCCTGCAGCAGACAGGTTCTCGGTACGACCCCACCTGCAGGCTTCACTCTAAAAGATGGATCCTTCAGCCAGAACCATGGTGTCTCCTTTACCTTCCTGCTGACTGCCACTCTCTCTTTCCAGGTGGTGCTGATGCTTCTGGGCCAAAGCGAACGCCAGCAAATAACTCACCTGTTTGACCATCTGTCGGCTGTGGGGAGCGAGGAGTTCACGGGGAACGACGTACGGGACCTCGCAACTAAATACATCTAATGTCTTCCCGCTACCTCTCGCATGCATTTGAGAGGAAGATCTATGCAAACAATACAGATTTACAGTGTAAAAAACCTGCATTATGTATTGAAAGGAATGAAATTAATTTAAATCTCCTACAGTGAAAGAAAAGCTTTTTATAAGGATGGACTGTCCATTAAATTAAGGGTCATATACCCAGTTTCTACACTCATTTACTTTAGAGACATTATGACTTTGTAAACAGGTTCGGGTTAAGAGTTTACCTTTCAGAAAGTCTAAAGTCTTATGTTTTTACTAGAAGATAAGACTTTAGATAACAACAGTTAAAGAACGGTTGTCCTGAACGAAAAAGCAATATATGGTAAATGGTATATAAGGCACTCTGAGACCAGGAGAGAACTGGGCAGACCATGAACTAGTGGGATCAGGAATGAGCAGTATGATGGGACAGCTTTTGGGACCAGTGGCACAGAGTATTACAGTGGGATCTAACACTGCATTTGGGACCATTTGTTCGAATGTAGTGGTATACAAGGGCTGTCACTGGAAGCAGGTCAGAAAACACAGTTGTCCACAGTGGGGGACAACGGTCTGCAATGCGCTTCAGTTCCTGAAGCAAGACTGCGACACTCCACCATGACTTCAATGCACATGCTTGCTTTTCCTTCTCCGGCATAAGATGCATCTTTAAAAATAAAGGGAGCCTTGGCAACAGCAGCTAACCTATGTTATAATACAGCTAAAATTCATAGGCTTATGCGGCAAAGGTCACAAAAGGATTTGCAGGTGACTTTTACTCTGATTGGGGAAAGAGTATGCTTCTGAAATGATACTCATTTAAATTGGAATGGAGGAGGGTGAAGAGTGTCATAGCAGTATTATTACTGATAGCATTACACTATCGGTATATATGCATCCCTGGGGAAAAGCAGCATCTCTGCTAGGCGTGTGCCTTTCAACTGGAAGTAATCTTATTCGACTCAGGTTTTGTTCCTGGCGTTAAAGGATTTTAAATGTACAGGTTTTAGGATGTCCAAGAACAGTTATTGTACAACTGTCAACCACTGTATGAAATACCGCTCCACCCTCAGAACGAATGTATTTTGCTAAATTCAGGGTAAAGATCTCCTGTAGTTAGAGCAATAAAGCAGCATGTCATGTAATAGCATTACGATCTGTACAATATGTAAAAATTATGAAGTTGCAAAACAGAGTGTCTCCCCCCCCCCCCCCATATTAATAAACTGGGCTGCCCATTTCAGTGCTCTGGGAAAATGGTAACCAACTGACTAAATCTTATAACTTGGAACATGCAGTGGTTGCCTCAAACTGGAATGTTAATTTCATACCCGTTGTGGACTGTTCATTTGCCATTTTACGCTAATATTAGAAACAATCGCAACACCTTTTTGAAACATGAATGTTGATTTATTCAACAAAGTGATACACAAAAGCTCTTTAATTATAGATATGCATTTACACGCATATTATAAAGCAATTAGCAAACAAATATACAAATACCATAAGCGGTTCTGCACAAGTCATACCTGGCACTAGTGTTCAAAGTAAAAGAAATGGGAGGGGGGAAAGGCAAAAAGCAGCTTGCAGCTTGTGGCATTTTCATCACTCCAGTCATTCAGCAGCACCAGAATGGCAACATGGACAGGAATCGGGGGGGGGAGCAGGGATTAGGGAGGGAATCCCAACCCTCAGATGCTTAGAGAACTGTGGTACATCAGAATTAAACATCACAACAAGTGTTAAGAGTGCAGGTGCTCAGGCCTTTCCTTAGTTGCTTTGCGCAGTATCTTTAAGCAGGTACAAAAACGGCCACCTGTGAACTTGAGTCTTCAGACGTGTTCCTCATGGTGAGGGTGTGAGTGCTCACTTGCACCCTGCTGAGGGTACCACTTGGAACCCCTCTCTGAACAGACGTCAAGGGTTAACAGGAACACGGAGCATAAGCCTGAGTGTGGTCTTTGGTAGGCAATTTGTAGTCGTTATTTCACCATGTCTACCACAGTATGTGAATAGCGCACTCTTTCCCAACAACGTCAGGAAGACATTCACATCAATCTTAAGCCGAAAACAGAACAGCGAATGTAAGAGGTTTCAAAGGCACTATGAGTCAGCAAATATATAAAACTGAAAGAGGTGAATTCAACAGCTTGAATAAATTGCCTTTGAACCGAAAATCTCCAGCTAACAAAATGAGGGCTCAAGGACCCTTTTGATTTGTTCCAAACCAGAACAGTGGTCATCAGTCCTGTTTCTCCAGCTGTGTCTTCTGCTCTCAAACCCTATCGTCCTACATCCGTTCATGTGAGCCCACCAAGAAGGGAGACCCACCGCTACCCGGTCAGCCAGCTCTGCTTCCCAGTGTCCTCTGGTGCTCTGTCCAATTCAATGAATACCATATATCCTACTCCACAGAAGCTTCCTGTTGTCCATCATCTCCACAACAAAGTTAATAAATAAAAATAATTTTTACAAATGTAATATAATTACCACAATCATTCGCATAAAATAGCACTGTCTGGTCCCCATTTCTTTTTTGCTGAATTGAGAATGTGCACCATAATAACCAGAACAAAATGTCTTACAACAATGGTGCCTTGACCTTCTCCACCTCGCACCCTCTATGCTCATTTACCACGCTTCCCATCTGCAGCCAAAACGCTAGTTACCAGCATTCTCTTCTGCCAATTTCAACATCGCCTCCTCAAAAGTGTAAGAAGCTTCCCACGTTTAAATGGATGCCCCATCTACTCACTTAAACCGAATAATTAACAGATTGCAAAAACTTAAGCTGGTTTGGAAAATAACTCCTTTGACCAAGGAAATGCCCCTCAAACAGGTGAAGCAAGGGTGGTTAGTGGCAAGTAAGTAGCACGGCCTCCATAGACAGCACTTAAGGTTTAGATTTCAGTTTGAATACAGGCGTTTTTCACAGCGCTGGCCAGCTGAGGCCGGTTGTTGTTCTCCTCTTTCGGAGGCTCTCCTGTACTGGGGTCCTGCTCTGAGGAGCACATTAGGTTGACACTCTCCTCAGTGACGAAGCACAACGGGGGAACCTCGGGGCTCGGCGGGAGGGCCTGAGGGTGCGCCAGGGAGGGGCAGTTTTCTAGGCGGTCGTGCTCCACCTCGGGCAGCGGGCTGACGGCAGCCAAGCGAGGGTGGCAGTCATTGGAGCCACGGCCTGGGCCCTTGGCGCTCTCGGGGTCGGAGCAGCAGAGTTCGGAGGAGACGCGGCTGCAGTGCGACTCTGCCACTGACGGTAGGCTGCCGCTCAGGGAAGGAGGGTCAAATTCGTTGGAATTGGTGCGGCGGCGCCCCAGTAACTGGGCCTCCATGTCCTCACGCATCTCCCCTCCGTGGGAGCCGCCTTTCCGCCGCAGCTTGGTCTTGCTCTGCTTGCTGGAGGGGCAGGACGAGGAGGGCACCTTGGAAGGAGGGCAGGCAGAGTGCTGGGCGTCCTCCACGCTGCTGCCACCGCTGTGGTGTCTCTGCTTGCTGGGCTTAGACTCTATGTCGACCTGAACCTCCATGCTGGTTCCATCCCTAATCACACAAGCGGAGAGAAAGAGAGAGAGAGAGAAACACCACATTAATGTCATGGCATGTGGCTGCAGGAGCGGCCTCTACGCAGACTGGACTTGGGTCCGAGTTGGTACCTGTCCAGGGGCATGTAGGAGTTGAGGATGGACCCAGCCATCGCTTTGGTGCTGGCGCTGTCGCTGACCGTGCCCAGGCTGACGGTACCCGACTCCCCGCTCAGGCTGTGCCTCTCCTTCTGTACATCAGCCTGTACCTCCAGTCTGGGGACAGAGAGCAGATGTAACCAGCATGGCCTCCTTAACAGCAGTCGGACTTGCAAGACCACGTTTTGTCCTCCCAAAATACACACCAGCCTCTGTTAACCACCATACCCCCATTAACCGCTTCATGGAAATTATGTCAAGTCGGGTAAGCTCCTACAGGGTAGGACGCCGTAGACCGACTTCTGTGACTCCAACACGAACGTTCAGACAGAAGGTGCCGTTGGCCGCGCCGACCTGTTGAAGCAGCTGACCATGGCGCTGCCCGACAGGCTGCCGGTGATGCTGGCCCCAGCGAGCGCCATCGTGCTGGCCGTCTCGCTCAGGTTGTCCCTCATGGCGCCGATGCGCTCCATGTGGCTCCCGCTGGCGCTCAGGCTGCCCGTCAGGCCTCCCACGCTCCCCTCGCCGATGCTGGGGTTATTCCGCGTCTCTGCCACCGAGGTCGTGTCTGAGAGGTACGGGGGGTGTGGGGGCCTTTAATGTCAAATCACTGAAGCGCGCAGACTACCGTTTTATTCACATTTAGGAATTTTAGAAGTACTCCCAGAAATACTGCACGCGATAAGCTTAGATCTCAGGGGGATGCACGAGTTGTCACTGCAGTCCACACACGCGCACACACACACACCTGTGACTGCTCCGCCGCTGCCGGCAGCCATGTCGTTCTCATCGTCAAACTCAATGCGCACGCCTTTGCCGTTGCCAGCCGACACGCCGCAGCCACCGCTACGGCACAGGGAGATCGGCACCACACCGTACACATAGGCCAACATTATGGGAACCCCGATGCCTGCAGATGACAGGTACACAGGTCAGAAAAACGGGAATGGGAAACGCGTTGACCAGGACCAGAAAGAATGCCAACAGAGTAGCAATGACATGAATCAGCCACAAGGGGGCACCAAAAAGATATAGCGAATCATTTAAACTGCTTTTAATCTAAACCTGCTATTGTACGTTAAGGGAATAAATATGCGATTATTTAACCAATGCACTAAACCTTGTTTGACTGAACGGTAAAACAGATAGTCAGGTCAATAACTGCTGGCAAGTATGAGGAACTGCCCTGGAATAAACTGATAAATGACCCCCTCTTCCCCACAGTAACACACAACTGCCCCCCCCTACAGCCAGGGATTTTGTTCAAGCTGGAAGCAGTTTAACACCGCTATCCCATCAGGCTAATTCCTGTTGCGTGGCTCTTGCTCCAAAACTGCTTAGACCAAAGTATTCACTGGAAGCTTCACTGGAAGCTCAGCCTAGCTGCATTTACGCCTAGTCGACACTGACGACACATTAGAAATGTACCATTTGCCTCACTTGTGCACTGCGTTGGACAATACCATCCAGTAAATAAAAATAAATGTAATTCTCCATAGACAGCACTGGCATCTCTGCTCTGCTGCTGTGTTTTGGCACCACACAGCCAGGGGGAAAAGGACACCGCTTACCGACTGTCACAGCAGCCACCACGGGAGAGACTATGACGGACAGGGTCACGCCACCGGCAATCACCAGATTCCTCTTGTGCTTAGAAATGTCTTTCCCTTCATAGCGGCTATGAATCTGAGGCGAGAGAGAGAGACCAACATATGGCAATGAATAGAGCTGGCAGACAAATCTGTGTCAAAACAGTCACCAAAATAGCCAGGAAACAGAGTGGTGTTTGGGTGGACTGAAATAACTTGGTCAAAGGAATAACCATCAACAGACCCAGTGTCCAGTTACACCTGGTTTATGAGTGGGATAAGAGGGAAAAATACATTAAATCCATATAAAATGTTAAATTCCAGCAGGATGATTTTAGATTCTGATGAGTGCGGATGAGAATTTAGCTTTTAAATGCGGAATATTAAGTTTTAAGAGTTTCCAAACTGGTCCTCAAGGGAATCTGTCAATTACCAGAGAACAAGCAGATTTGCCAAATAAGGGACTGTGTCCGGCCTATGAAAACTTGCTGCTCAGCATAACGGGCCATTTACGGAGGCAATCAATCTTCAGATATACAAATCCCGGAACATCTCGGTGCAGCCGAGCAAGATGGCTACCTTTGTTAGAAAAGCTCTCTCTCCATTGACGAGCGTCACGTGACCCACCTTCCTCCCGACATACACAGGAATGCCGATGATCATCGCGGGGATGGCGATGCCAGCGATCAGCGCGATGCCAACCGGAGCCCCCACCAGCGTGCCCAACTGCCACAGGATCTTCTTTTTGCGACTCCAGGGCTTCTTGCCCCAGAAGGTGCAGCCAGATGGGCTGAGGGTGGCAAGAAATAGTTCACAAAACATCCAGTAGAGCCACTTGCATTCCAACATGTCCAACGTTGAAGGAAATTACAGCATTGGTATGAACAACACAGTGCTGTGGGACTTCCCAAGACTTCAGAAACCAAGTTCAAGTTCTTTCATGAATAACAAAGACAATAAAAAAACCCCAAAAAAAGATTAGGATTAAAGAATAAAAAAAAATCTAATAGGCTGGTTGTGAAACGGTCTGAGTTGCATCTAAGAGCTACAGGCCTTGATGAAACTGCAATCTAACCAGGGGAATAGGAAAAAGGCTCCAAGGACCCCCGACTGCAGCCTCACCTCAGGTAGTGCAGATCCGAGATCTCCTTCATGCAGAGCCAGCAGAACTCACAGCCACACACGGCACAGGTCATGTGGTTACAGCTGCCATCGTTCATTTTGATGATATAAGCTGCACAGCGTGGGCAGGGCTTGATGTCGTCAGCTATCAGATGAGAGATACACTTAGGAGACCCATTTGGATTCACAACCGCTAACAAGTTTCTACAGAGGTTTTAGGTGCAGCTACCTGCCGCCCCGCTCTCCTGACTATAGCTGAGCGAGGAGGAACGCACGGTCCTCAGCCTCAGGCTCTGGGCCCTCTGCTGTCGGGCAGCGTCGCAGGTTTGGTTGGGGTGCCACAGCTGTTTGCAGTGGTAGCAGAACTCCGTGCCACAGCCCTCCCGGCCGCACGTGATCTTTGGGCAGCTGGCACAACCGAAGGCAATGACCGCATACCTGTGAAAGACGGCAGACAGATTTAAAGGTCACAGAGCGACACGGAACAGGGGCCACTCCCCTAAGCAGAGCCTCAAAAAGGCAGCGGGGGAGGGGAAGAGTGCAAGGCCCCCCTCCATTCCTGTGAGGGCCCAGCCAAGCCACACTCAGCCAGCAATCAGTATCACCACACACATCCCACACACAAGATCACACGATCTGTTCACTCAGACTGTGGCGCTTTCAGAGACCACAGGAAAACGATCAAAGATTTTTCAGATACAAATACCAACTCCAAGACAACAGGACTTATTCATTGCATTAAAACCCCAATATGGAGGCCAATGCGCAGCTTCAAAAACAAATATCTGGACAGGACAGCTGAAAAAAAAAATGAACCCTTACAAATATAAGATGTGATCGATTCCCTTTAGTCAAGGTGTAGAGTTTCCCAATGCACCTGCGCAAAACGCTGCACCGGAATGCATTTAAAAAGTAGTTTAAAGGACACGGCGACAGGAACCTGCCAGAGCACACAGCCTGCCTGGCACTGAGCCTCCCACCCGGCGAGCCACCATGCAGCGTCTTTACCAGCTGCAACATACTACAGCACCCAAGCAGAACAGTCACGGCAGACGACAAATCATTTTACACATCGCAGACTGTAAGCACACTGCAGGAACAGCAGAGCAAACTGCTGCACGACAAGTGCCACGCTGTTGTGTGCTTTCAGGTACATACGCAAGTGCATGTGCAGTGCAAACAAGGGCCCCATCTGCTGAAAAAAAACCGACAAGCAGCCGAGAATGAAACCAGGTGACTCGCCACTTCCTGTGCAGTGTGTGTATTTATAATAAAATAAAATTAAAAAAAAATTTAACTGAAACTATTTAAAGAGTATATAGGAAGAAATGATACGGCATCCAACTGTTATTGCGTGAAACAATCGAAAGTCTTTCCACAAAAGCTGAACTGCTGGGAGAAAAATCAGGCTGGATTGGGGCGAGAGGACAGGCGAAGGTGCTGCCGGGGCCAAGCTGTCCCAGGAGGAAATGCTCCACAGATGTGTACGTCCACAGCACCTCAGCGACAAAGCTTCCACTAACAGGTATGTTGGCCTAGGGCCAGAGACAGCAGCCGGCAAAAGGGGCTCATAAAGGGAGGGGGGGGGGGGAATGGTCCGGTGAGGTGGGGGGAAATTAATTTTCCTCCCTTGAGGGGGCTTCTGTGAGAATAGTTCATTCTCATACATCACAGGTCCATGGCCCAGCCAACTCCTGCAACAACCGTCAGATGAGACCCCGGAGTTTAGATTTTAAACAGCTATTCAAAAGAACAAAGAGGGAAGGGGGAGGGCATTTTCAGTTCCAAAGAACTGAAAGCATATTAGTTTTTCCACCCGTCTTTTGGCACTATACCGTAGTAACCCTTTGATGGGGTTAGTGTTATTTAAAAAACAAAAAAAAGGCTTGAATTCAGTACATGAACAGGAAACTCAGATAGCAGCTCACAAGCCAGGGAAAACAATGAAAAGGAGCTCTCCAAGCACACTCCCCCAGACAGACTCAACAAAGAGCAGCATATTCACAAGGCGCTGACGTCATTCTGTCCACATGCGTCTGACCGACGGGGCAGGACGACGGAGCCCCCAGGAAACGGCCCAGCCAGCGGTCGTCAGCGAATAGGTATCCCAGCAGAGCGCCATTCCCAGGGCTGCAGATGTCTGGCCCGTCTGCAGCTCGCAGATGTGCTCTCGAACAACACGTTCACTCTACGCACTGGCAGCAAAGCAGAGGTCAGCGGTCTGCCGCAACATCCACACTGCTGTGTCCAGGCAATGCCTGTTCAGGGCATAAAAAGCACTAGAGCCAATGCTCAAGGACAAAGTAAAATCATAGTAGACCTCTGATCCTGACTATACTGTAGAATGCAATTTTCATATTGTCAGTATCATTATATGACAATAAGATGGCAAACTGCACCATAAAAGATTAAACCTTAAAAACTATCCTGAGGATGAAAGATGCAGAGAAACTCATTTACAGGCACACTAAGAAAATCAAATTATTGTGTTAGTCTGACGAAAACCGGACGTTAAGTACATGCAAACATGTTAATCTGACTGAAATCAACCCAAACAGAATTTCTGGAAGTCTGATTAAGACACCCAGATAATGTGACGGGAGTCGATCTTCTCCTGCATGTACACGTTCAATCGGACTCAGACTGGCCCAGGCGCTCTCCGCATGCTCCACAGTCCCCCCCCCCCCTGAGTTTTGACCCAGAAGTAACAGAATAAGCTGGTACACAGAAAAAGCATGGAGCACAGCAGAGGTACTACTTAATGAAGATATCAAAAGTACAGCACTTCAAGGTGTTGGTTTTCCACTGGTGTAAAAACTGTTATCAGCGGTGAATGATAGCACATCCATCCATCCAATGCAAAGCCAAGTAATTTGTACGGAGTTTAAAATATGGCTGCAGTAGGACTGGATGATATGCGATATTAATACCAATATCTCATGTTACGCACATAGACGGGTTCATGAGAAATTTGTGCTGAACCCTTTATTTTGCATTATGAACACCCAAATATGCATTACAACAAAATATTACAATATTTGAAGAAAAAAAATACAACACTGTACTGTCACAGTACAGAATACTTGCTTGCTGTTATCCTGATCTTGTATCTGTTCTTCTAACCAGATCACAGTTATAGCATGTCACTTCATTTGTCCATGTATACATCATAATTACTAGTATTTTTTACGCCTGTGACATAATAGATTAACCGGGAAAAGCCCAGTACTAACAAGCTTAAAGGAGCCATATCGCCACCTGTTGTAGCGGAGTCGGACATACTTCGATCAACAAATCGATTCCCTTCCCGTGCATGTACTGGGACAAAGACAGTAGTCCGATTAAATGGCATAGTTGAGCTATAATTGGAGCTTGACTTAGTTGGGCATGTAAACCTACTGACTGAATCCCATCCACAGCTCCAATCAAGATTATTAAATGCAATATACCACCAATCCCGAGGGGTCTTCTGCTTAAAGTTAAGTGATATACAGGCCGTGCGCAACATACCGACAGGTACAATATGGAGGCTGAGCAAGCCCAACGACAGAGCGGCCAACTTGCTAACCTAAGCCTCTTGGCCCTCTGCCAGGCTTCTGGCAGGGAATCTGATTGTTGTAAGCACAGTAGTGAGATTGGGTGGATTACAAGGCATTTAGGAGCCAACACCCAAGATGACCCACTGACCTGTTCAGCTTGCAGCCTCAATAATCCTCATGCTCCCCATACTGGCTATTGTAAGGGAGCTTTTCCACAGCACCAAGCACCGTACTTTTGTTTTTCCACTGACTTCTGGTCAAGTACCAGTACCATGAGTGTGCCAAACCAGCTGGGGTACTACTTTGGTACCTCAGTACTTTGGGGTTAGACTTGAAACACTTTCTTTGTCGATTGGTTATGCAAATAGCCTGCTTCAAACAACACAAACACCACACTGAAAAGCAACAAACTCTGGAAACAGTGATGAAGTAAAAAGAAAAAATGCAATCAGGTCAGAAGAACAGATACAACAAAAAGATCCAGATGGCATGGAATTTTAGAAGTATTTTAATATACTAGGACAGCACGCATATAATGTGCGGTCTTATCGATGTGATTTTGTTGTAAATATAGTGATGCTATTTTGTTGTAGGAAATACTGGGATATTTATAAAACAAAAAAGGAGTTCATAAATTTCTCACAAACCCGACTAGCGATGTTAGAATTGCATGTGCATGACATGTAATGTTGATATAAAATATAGCACATCATACAGGCATGCAATACACTGCAGAGATTTTTCAAATTCAAAATAAAATACCCTGCTTCGAGCTGTGGTGTCATTTGGCGCTGCTACCAGTTTTTACGCTAGTGGAAAACCAACACCTTAAAGTTCTGTACTTTTGGTTCTCTCTCGAAGCACGGTACCTGGCACAGTGGAAAAGCGGCCCAAGATGCAGCAGCTTGAAAACTGTTTGCTGTTGCAAATACAGACCTGCTGCAATTCATCTTGTAAAGTGTGAAATTGCGCACACACACATGTGCACACACGCAGCTAAATCTACATGATACATCCACCATATTACATCTGAAAGTATTCTCCACACAAGAGACCTTTTATCAAACACCAGAGGGGGAAACTGAAAGCCAGCAACACTGACACCGCAGGTAAAGCAGCAAGAAGTGTGACTGAATGTTGGTAAGTATTGCAAGGCACTTGAACTACGAGCACAGCTTCCAGCAACAAATAAAATTGGGGGCAGCGTGTGGCTCAGTGGGTTAAGCCGTGTGCCTGTAATCACAAGGTCGCCGGTTCAAACCCAGCCTCAGCACGTCTGCGGGTCCTTGAGCGAGGCCCTTAACCCCCAGCTCCCTGGGCGCCCCAACAGGTGGCTGCCCTTCGCGGACAGCTTGCTCTACAAAGAGCAAGTTGAGGGAGGCGTAAAAAGAACTTCCCCACGGGGATTAAGAAAGTATCAATTATCAATTAAATTTAAAAGTTAAGGGGGTTCAAGACAAGTTACTGAACCTGAGCCTCACAGAAAGCCTGGAAAAGGACAGAACAACTCAAATTACAATTAAAGCAATGGCTGTTACGTAACACAGGGGAATCAGTCGCCAATGAGCACACCCACGTACCAACCAATGCCATTTCCTGCCAAATGGCCAAGAGAAAACTCGCAGTGAAGCGGCACAGAAGACGAGAAATATATTTCGCATGAACAAAGGAGCAGGAGGCTGGCAAAAGGCATAGAACTTCTTGACGTGACTAAAGTTTTGGTAAACTGTCAGAATGGCCAAGGTGTAGAGAGTACGCAGATCACAAACCAGTTTGCAGCAGAAGGTCACCAAAACCAGGCTCAGGCAAGTCTAGGTTACTTTTAAGGTTTGTGTGTGTGCGCGTGTATTGTCCTTGCTTGTTTAACATGACACTGCAAGTAAATTCCTCGTATGTAAAAGTACTTGCCGATAAATGATTGATTCTGATAGGATGGCACCCCGGTCTGGGCGTGCCCTGCATTGCTTAGCATTGGCTTGATCTCGCTTTGAACCAACACCAGATAAGCAGTTACGAGCTGCTAAAGCAGACAGCCATGAAATTCATCAGAAGTTGTATGGATTTCCCACAGATGCTCAGTCTTACCCGCAGTCGGGAGCGGGACACCAGCGGCAGTCAGGGTCTGCCACCAGCCAGCGACGCAGCATGAACTCCTCATATTTCTCCATGAGGGCACGGTCAGCCAGGATCATGCGGATGTCGTGCGGGTTGAAGCGCTCGGTGCACTCCGGGCAGCTGATGTTGACACGGCTCTCCGAGATCTCAATGCGCAGGTACTGACGCAGGCAGTCCGCGCAGGAGCGGTGGGGGCACGTCATGATCTCAGGGAAACGGTCCCGTGCATGCCGCAGCAGGCACAGGGGACACTCCAGCAGCTCTGAGGACGAGGAGGTCGAGGAGGATGAAGATGGCACCGAAGAGGCAGCGCAAGAAGAGGTGGAGGCCGTAGCTGGCACAGAAGCAGCAGCCTTTTCTTGGCAGCCCTCAGAGCGCACGCTCTCCACGCTGGCCACCGCGTCTGCCCCGAGGTCACGGGACCGGCATTTGGGCTCGCGCCGTCGCCGGAACAACGAACCCAAGGACAGCCGTCGCTTCTTGGGCGCCTTCTTGACAGACGGCAGGCTGACAGAGGATGCGGCAGAGGACTGCAGGTCCCGGTCCGAGCCGGCCGGTGGGCGCTTCTGCAGGCTCATAGCTCCAGGTGGAGCGTGTACATGAGCAGAGCAGGGGGGAGGGGGGAGGGAGGGATGGAGGGGCAGGTGTTCTGAATGGGAAGCACTGGATCTAAGACATAGTGGCCTCAAATCTGACAGTCAAGTGTCACAAACTGCCTAGTGGGGAGGAGGGGGTGTGCTCTCAGTCCAGGAGGAGGGTGAGGTCAGCAACGCCCGCAAACCTGTGTAATAAAACACATGAAATTCACAATTAAAAAGTGAGTTCCACAAAAACAGAAGACGATGAGACAGGACATCAGGGACTGTGAAATGGCCAACATGGAATCCCAATAAGCTTATCTGGCAAAATTTTCCCCACAAAAGGAAGAGAGCCCTGAACAAAGCCTGCATGATCAATCAACAAATGTCTATCTTTAACACTCAACTTTAAGACAGAGAATACTAAAGCATCAGTATAAACATGCTGCAGATATTAAACAACTTGGAAATAAAAGATTCAGACATATGCTCATGTGGGGGGGGGGGACTAGCCTGAAGGAGATCAAGTTTCTGATATTCTGGCAAATATTAATATTGAGCCTTAAATACAAATTCACCATTAGGCTCCAGGGCTGTGATTCACAGACACATGCTGCAGACCACTTACATAAAAAGGGTGGGAAAATAGAAATAAAATCCTTTAAACTTGCAAGGAGCACCATGACCAGCAAAGACATAATGAAACACACTGCAGGAGATTAAGAAAGATGAGACAATTCATTTCAGGGGCATTGTGTTCTCAGAATTCTGGCCAGTATGAGACCTGATCAGCACCCTGCAGGGGTAACAGTGACCAATGAATCACAATTCAAGACTTGGGTCAAACCTGTTTAAAAACACACACACCCACACACGTGGTGGCCACTTTAAGTATACCAGGTAGAACTCACTTTCGCCCCTAGAACCAATACAAGGGTACATGTATGACCACAGAAGCAGTTTTAAACCCACTGTTCAACTGAGCTGTTGTTGCATTTGTGGCCTGCCTGTTAACTAGTTTAACCACTTCCCTGAACACACTCAGTTTCTGAAAAGAAATGTCATTGATTCTGTGGTTCACAACATTCCTGGTAAACTCTAGACACTGAAGTGCTTAAAAATCCCAGGAGACTGTTTCAGTGACCAAATCCAGCACTAACAAATGCAATTAAGCTAAAAATCATTTAGATCAGATGCCTTATCTGTTGTAATGGTTAGACCAACAGTAATTGAACCTACTGACCCAGTCTGGATGGTCCATATACTGAGTTGCAGCCACAAGAGCCGTTTGGAGAACCAGGCTGTTTGCATTAACAGACAGGAGTATTTAATAAACTAGTGAATACGTTTCAACCTGAAGGGCTGGTGGTAAACTAAGGAGGGCAAAATATCACTGATAAAACATGTGTAACTTACAGCAATATCCAATGATAAGATTATTAACAAAGAAAGATTTGGAGGGCAAATCTGCATAACCTGTTTTTCAGGACAGAAAAGCCAGACAAGTCTGGAAATCTCAGTGCAGTGCAGTGCAACATCACACTGGCAACTGGGCTTATCGCAGGCCAGGCAGCCACAAGCTGGCAGTTACACTGGTCATGATACAACTAAATGCCTGAATGTATACAGTGACTAGAAAAGTTTCGTCATGATGATACAGTGAGCACCAAATTTGCTTTCGGTTTCAGGTTGTTTAAAGCAGTCCTTTTCTCAGTGTGAGAAGGTTTTATTTGAGCATGCATATTAACGTCTAACAAGATATAACTAGAACACTGGCAGTTGTCCTCGACAGACACCTTTTCTACACGTCAAAGCAATAATTCAAAGCGGTCATCTGGTCAGGCACATATTCGATTTTGGATGCAACTACAGGACACATACTGACACATACTGGGCTAAAAAGATCATTGATGAGGTTGGGTGATCTTAATACTACGGAGGCTCAGAGCCTGGCAGAAAAATAAATCAACATATTCAAACTGTCTGATATCTTCAGCGACGCAATCCAGCAGTTCCAGCTGTGTACATGACTTCTTACAATTAATGTGGGGGTACAATGATACGGTTATTAATGCCAGAGGCTGATCACCACATGAAATTAAACTCACCAAAGTGAAGAAAAACAAAATGGGGGAGACTTTAAAATACTATCAGAAGAGCACTCTTAATAGAACAGCACAGTAGCACCAGGGGGTATCTATAATGCATAATTATAGAACATGGTTTGAGACCACAATTATAACTCTTAAACAAGTACATCCACAACAACAATTACCAACTCAAATGAAAGCAAAACCTTCTGGGAGTGTTGGAAAACTTCTAGAAAGAGGGCTGTCTTGAGTGGAATAACAATGACATCAAGAATAAAGCCTCTACACTTAGTCATTTGGGAGTGACCCACAATTTGGAAAAATGTGTTATGGTAATCAGTGCACAAAAGGGCTTCTGAGAGTTTGTACAAGTACAAGCATAACCTGTCAACAGGCAACAGAGCAACAACAAAAAGCATGCAGGTCTCAGTTCCCCTCTGTATACACACATTACATGCAAAAGAGGAGAAAAAACAGTAAATCTCATGAGCAGGATGTTTTCGAAGTACCAAGGTCAAGATTTTAGCAGCGCAGCTTTGTCACGTCAAGGTCAGTAAAAACTCATCATTGAAGAATGTCCAAATTCTAACACCCTGCCCCTGCAATACTCGTGAAATTTAAGGCATTTAACATGCTGCCTGTGCATAAGTGTTACTTGACAGTTTGAGGAGCATAATTAGGCTGCAGAACCTGGGTGCTTCTCCACGAAAGCACCAAGCAGGTGAAAATGAGTATGGCCCATACCCCAACATATACTGCCACAAATATCCTCCAGCTTTGAAAAACAAGCTAAGCCTTGTACCGAAGGCCAGCTCGGGCTGGCATGTGACAGTACAACCGGAACACAAATACAAAGCGGAGAGTGTATTACAGTATTGCTGGCACAGGTGCGTCAATTAGAAGTGGTGTCCCTAAAGAGGGAAAAAACCTGATGTTTTTAATAAAGTGGTTAAGGAGAATCTTCCTAGGCAGACAAGATTCAGATCCAGCTTCCCTACTGAACAGAATCTCTCAGTGCACTTGCCCGAGATAATGCTCCCTCTTTATGAGGGAAGAAGGGTAGATGGAGAAAGGAGAAGGAAAAAAAAAAAAACACCATTGATTAAAGGAAGAGGTTTCCATGGGCACCACGACTCTTTCAGCTGTGTGAGTCATATGGAGTGTTGCGTTCATGACCTTCGTGAACAAGCCACAAAGATAACGAGCAAACTCTCTGCCTTAAAAGAACCACTTCATGCCAGCCATAAGTTACCAAGTTCTTCTCCGGCTACATTTATCAACAAAAAGAGGGAGGACTGTGTACTTTCCAGCCAGTTTATATCTGTACCAGCTGTTTGTGGACCCAAACACTGGGACTGCAGAAAAATAAAAAGCAGGAAATTTTGACAAGCAAAATTATGAGCGATGCAAGCGATATGAAGAAAAAAAATGAACTCAAACATTAATTCCCTCCTAACACACATACTCCTTGACCTCCCCACACCCTCCTTTACTTGGAAAGTGGAGGGGTGGGCAGTGGAAGTTACGGATGCTTACCCAGGTAGCAGAAAGATAAAACAATGCAGGCACACACACACACACACACACACACACACACACACACACACACCTTCAAAAGCTTTGAATAATTAACCTTGTGGGGGTCCTGGGAGGCAGGCCCTTGACTTTCTGTATTCATTCATAAACAGGACATATTCATAACAGTGACTGTGGGGGTGGTTCCTGTAAAATACTTTCTTTACTTTAAAGCAGAAACGAGAGACTGGGCTTGGGGGAGGCTGGCGTGAATAATTTTGTACATGCAGGTGACATCTCAAGCAGGGCAGGCAGAGTCTGAAATTAACTTTCTGACTCACTGGCTGGTAGACTGGGAGGGTGGTGGTGGGGGGGGGGGGATCCACTGACCAAACCAATTTTTCAGTGACCAAAATTAAATTTCCTTCTGTGTCATTTATACATTTGTTATAGCATTTCATTCATATAATACAGGTATTATGTTGAATACAACCTGATAGAGGCCAGAGAAAATTAGAACAAAATTTTATTGTGGTTAAACTAAAGATTAAAAAGCCACAATACAACAAGTAGTCTTGATCTCAAAATTCTACATAACATGTTTGCTAAAGCTTACTTCAAGGACAAAAGTACATTTGAAGTTTTGTTACATTTGAATTAAGTCGAAGCTCCTCCTCAAACTCCTCACTCTGCACGATCCATGAAGTCTGGCCTCCTGCTTCTCGGTCCTGGGGCCATCAGGCCCAGAGTATGCGGCACTTGCTGTGTTCATAGTCACCAATGTTCTCTAGTTTTCCTCATTTTATTTTTGATGACAAATGAGTTTTCTGTTTTTTTCTTTGGCATACTGCAGATACACAGAACTCAAGGCCACCGTAGCCTCCGCATCATACTGTAGTGTTTGTCATACATATCTGCCCTCTCCAAACCTCCATTTCACACAAAACTTTTTTGCAGGTATTTTGTTCTTTGCCTGGGTGGGTTTTCATTTTAAAGACTGCCATATTCCTTGTAAATATAGCCACGTCACATTTAATTAGCCAAAACAGTAGCTGGTGGCAGACTGATGGAAAGTGATAGCTACCCACATTCTGCGAAGACCCGCACGAACTCTGCCTCTGATTGGCTATTTTTAGCTGTTTGGTTATGATTTTTGTCACAGTTGTTAAGAGGCTCACACAAAAAATACCAGGCTTAGAGAGGCAATAAAAGGCAGAGCTGAGTCAGTTCTTCACAGTGTGTGTGTGTGTGTGTGTGTGTGTGTGTGTGTGTGTGAGAAAGAAACTCAGAACAGAAGCCAAGCGCCTATAAATTAAACACTGTACACTCTCAGGAAAGTGTTTTATTAGTATGCGACTTTTGATACAAATATTTACAGTGTAGCATTTTCTGGGATTTACTGGAAAAATGTACCCACATTTGGAACCTGGTGGGCGTTTATGCCCTCAGGGTCCAAAATTAAGTGCAAGAACGCCCAAATCCCTAGATTCTAGACCAGAGGTGGACACATTTCACACTTCTGTCGCACAAATGCATTTGTAGCCTCAAAAAGAAAATTTCAAAAGTGCAATGTCCTGAAACACACTGCTCTCTCTTTCAATGCAGATAAACACAATGCTCAGTGCCAACACTAACAAATTTACCCTGAATCAATCTTAGCATATTCTTTCTGCTAGAATATATTCATATTCTGAAACTCAGGAAGGGCCATACAGAATGTATTAGCACCAGCTTTTAGGTAATATAGCAAAGAGACTGCAATTTCTGTGCAGGTGCAATGTGGTCTCCATTTACTGGAGTAAACAAGTGCTTGAAACAAAGCCAGGGTCAAGCTACAGTCGGACTCTGAGAACATGGGAGCACAATGGCAGATACAAAAATCACATCAATTTGATTAAACATCCATTGCATGAAAGCACTAAGGAAGATGCATTAAGGCAGTGTTTCTCAGCCCAGTTCTCAAGGACCCCCAGACAGCCCGTGTTTTTGCCTGGTAGGGAGTGGGAAGGGAGAAAAATATGGATGGTTCTGAGAGTCCCCAAGGACCGGGTTGGGAAACACCATGATAAGCAAGTAAGAACCGTTAAGAATTAAAATGTACAGAAAAGCATCAACACCAGAAGTGAAAGCTGTGCAACACTGACGCACTGGATAATAGGCTTGTAGTAGGACTAAGTGAAAGATCTTGGAGTGCAAATGAGACCACTCATTACAGCAAGGGCCACTAACCAGGCCATTTTCAAAAGGAGAAAGGGGAAAAAAAAAAAAAAAAAAAAAAATCAATAACTATCCCAAGTGACATTCAAAGGGATGCGTCAAAACCACTGACAAGTTGGGAACAGACTGGGAACAAACCAACCGGGTTTTTCTTGCAGCAGAATGCAACAACCTCATTGTTGCCTTCATACAGGGCCAGCAACTCTCATCTGACTGGCCTTTTCAAAGGCATTGCGTCACTTGATTGCCAAACCGCTCATTCCTCAAAGCAGAACTCATTCTCTTGCTGCTTAAGAGGGAAATGAATAAGATAGTGTCTTAGCATTCTAGAGGAAAGAGTCACACAGCACAAGTCAGAGCACGAGACACAGCTGAGAGTCATAATTACTGCCAGACTTGTCCATCAGTGACTCAGCATGCGGGGGCAGTATCTCACCATGAGCCACTCTGCACTTACTTCATGCTAATTAACACCGTGGCACTGCCCTTCTGGTTAGCACCCACATTCAGCATCACTGGTCCGTATGGCAGCTCAGGCAAAAAGGCCCCCACTGTGAGATGTTTGGGAGGAGTGGGGGGGGGGGCACCAGACAACACAGCCAGTGGCCACACCCCCAACCCAAGACACTTCTGGCTTCAAAGAAAGGGGGGCTCTATGACCTTCCTACCTAGTCTCCAGCAGTACACTTCAAATCAAACCCCTAGATAGTTGCAACCACCTCCTGACCATAAATTGGAAACATGCAGCACAGCAAAATACTCCTCTACAAACTTCCCAGTATTTAAATGTCCAGGTTTTAGACTGAATAAATAATTCACACACAAAGAAATAAAGACCATGAAAGAGCAATTCTTGTTAAGGCCAAATGACCCAGTATGGGGCCCTTATCCATCTACAACATGTTTACATGTTTTTGAACAGTGTCTAAGAAGGGCAAAAAGTCTCAATCGCCACATAAAACATTTGAAGATTCTGTCTGATGTTTAAATCAAGTTAAGATTGCCCTGCAATGTCATGTTCAGTTCACCTGGTTTGAGTATAAGAATCAGGCCCAATAAAAGCCATTTTACATACTCTCATCATTGTGTCATTTAACAGAAATACAAAATAAGAATTTGCCATTCTCAACATGTTTTTTAAATTTAAAGTATGCCAGATATTTCATAATCATAGGGTAAATCATTTTTTGTCCACCAATTAATGCAAGTTACTTTCCAAAACTGTACAATATATCCTACTTAGCAGCAAAATTATAATTAACAATTTGGTACAGCACTAACCAATGATGATTTTAGCTCACCAGATACAAGATTATTACACAAAAAACTCCTGCTGCTCTGAAGATTGTCCTCTTTAGACAGGAGAAAAAAAATAGCCAGACAGCTCAGGTTATGTGATCCCAGAGAGTCAAATGCATAATGAGAAAGCCTGTATGAACACATGGAGTGCTCACTGAGCCAAGGCCAGCATTCAATCCCCCCCCCTCCAGCCCCAGAGCTGTAAGGCTACACTAGTGCCTACTAAGCCATGCCACTTGAAAGCGAGTGCCGTACTGATTCAGTACATTTCAAAGTAAATCTGTCCTGTCCATCCACAGCAAATGGAGTAACACTTTTGCCTCAGCTTTGGCAAAATAATTGATGGGATGCAGCATAGCTAGCAGGCCAGTCACATCCCCTTTCCAAAAGCCGAAATCCATTTGGCTGGAACCCATTCCTCGCCAACTTACCCCTGACTACTGCGCCAACCATAGGAGCTGCTTTCCCCACATACATCCCACTGTAATGGCACTGTGGTAGGGGGACAGAATGAACTAATGCTTAGAATATTATATAAGAAATTCAATCATAGGCTGGAAAAGGGGGAAATGCTTTCTGGCTTTCTGTAGTGCGGTACTGCACGCCTTTCTGGTTATTCAGTGAAGTAATGTGCAACACAGTTCAAGTTTGGAATATTTATTTTTTTCCTTTTCCAAAGAATTTAGGAATGTTCAGCCTACTGGCCTGTTGTACTAATGTTGCTGTGGTTTAGGGGAAATTACAATGAACATTGTTTTATGTCAGATGTTTGGTAAATTATTATCACAACGGACATTATATTAACATTTGAACTGACTACCACTTTCACTGTAACAAAAAAAGTTCAGCTCTTCAGTAATACCTATAACTTTACCATGAACTTGTCTTAATTTTCCTCATAATTTCATATAACATGCACCACAGTAACACACCACCATTTTTGTTTAAGGGGTCATTTATGTTTGCTTAGTTTGAGGTGTCTACACCACAGCACCCTACTCCATTCCTCAATGGCTGCTTTGAACACAACCATGCCAGAGAGATCTGAGGAAGAAAACCATCAACAAGTAGGTCTGTGCAATGTCTTCATTTAACCATTCCATAACATTTTGTATGTGATGTCCACACAAATAGTTTTCTATGTCCAAAATGCAGGGGTATTGTTTTGTGCAGTTTTAAAATTAGAATTACACTTCTGTACATTATTTACAAGGCATATATTTTACAGTTTTGTCACATTCTAGGATTGAGAGTTATCGCTGTTAAACATTGTGTGTGAGAGACATTTTGAAATACGTGACTCTGAATAGTTAATTCTGCTAAGATATTGTACCTTTTCAAGATGACTAGGACCTGTGGAACATTCTCATTTGCATGCCGACTTGTCATAGGCAGAATGGAAACAAGTTGGTGTGTGGGTTCTTAGGTTTAAGAATTTTTAATTAATCTTGTAGTGTGAATAATTGCCGTTTTGGAATTTTGTTAACGCCATTCATTTTCACTGACATTTTCAACCTCATTTTCCCCCTAGACAAATGTGTCAATACACCATTTCTCATCAGGATAAAAATAATGGAGGCATTTTCCATGTTGCTTTAGATTAATCATTGAGCACCACTCAGAAGACAGAAGTGTCAAAAATGCTATGGCTGGCCGAGACTAAATGTTCTGTACTTTGCTTGTTGCAGCTCTCATTGTAAGCAAGCAAACACGGAAACAAATCCAAATTCGGTAGTAGTCTCTCCCTTTCTGCTACTTAATTAGCATGTGGGGTTTCGGAATATCTAAGACATGCTTGTCACTCACTCACTCGTCACCATCAGTAGGGCTGAGCAATGTGACATCATTGGTAAATCACTGAATCTGGTCTGCCGATTTTCTACAGAGACTAAAAAACAATCAGCACTACTAATTGGCACCAATTAGGGGGAGTTTGGTCTGGGTTTGACTATCATTCATCCCATTTTGCTTAAGAAAAAAAAACAAACCTCTGACATGGCAAGTTACCATGAAAAGCATTCCTGTGCAAAGGTGAACACTGGGGCTGCAGCAAATAGACATAGTGAATGACATCAATGCTGAAAATGCGCCGACAGATATTTTAAAAACACATCTTTTTATTATTTTAATAAAACTACCTTTATGATTTCTAAAACGCTTCAATCCAAATGTAAAACTACCTTTATGATTTCTAAAACTCTTCAATCCATTATAACAAATGTTTTCCTTTAATATCACTAAATAATTACGGGAGTAGTTAAAATTATCACAAAACAAAAAGGAGGTTTTACTGTGCAACGTACGATGCCATAGCATGGTGGTACTACCTCTGCATGAGCACCGGAATAGAAAACACACAGGCCCCTCGAGACTGCCAGAATAGGCAAAACCATCATGTTGTCTATTCATGTTTATTAAATTACCATTAGTACAAGGAGCTTTTTAATATCTTTTGTCCTTGTAGCTGCTAAATACACTCATTAATAAACCATAAAGTTGACTGCCTGCTACAGAATCTCCACTGAATAAGTGTTTGTGAAAATGTTTAGGCTAAAATCTCGTCTTATTCTACGCTGATTGACGGTGCCAGTGTGGGTGTTCGTGTGCATTAAACTTGTTTGGACCAGTGTCAAAAACTTAAAACGGTCAAATTGATTTTCTGCAGGAAAATTAAGTGCTTAGATTAATTAACCAAATCGATATAACAATGGATAGATTAATTTATAAAAAAAAAACAGTCATTAGTAGCAGCCCAAGTGAGCACCTAGGATACAAAACCAGTTTAAAGAAGAAACATGGGTGGTGAACTAATATGAGGACTGAAAAACCAGCAAATCATCCAAATCCACATCAACTCTGGCACAGATACCTTACACACACGCACACACAAAAACAAGCTCATCCAACACACACCCCTGATATCAGGCCAGACACTTTAGACTCACATACCAGGCTCTGAACACCCACATGAAAATCCATTTCTCAAATGCCCAAGACAATCCCAGGGACAGTACCATTGAAAGGCAGTGTTTTACCGTAAAACTAAATAATCCCCACAACTAAAAAATGCAAGAGAAAACTATTTGTTTAGAAAAAAAAAATAACCATCAACCAGAATATAATTGAAATTATAATTCTGGGATTCACTAACCAAGGTTCATCAGATATTTTGTGCAAATTTTAAACAGTAATGAATCCGCCATTAGGAGCAAAACAGAATAAACCACAAAACTATTCGACAATTGTCTACTGTACTTACTGCACAATCCGAAACTATCAAGGTTGCTCTGCAAACCAGTCCAAATAAATAAATGCTAGCTGGAATCTTTGGCAGTCTAGCCAAACAGGTTTCATATAACAGATTCTGAAATAAGGAAACTCACTCAAGAACAAACATGAAAGCAGCATAATTGACAAATTATGGATAACAGTTACAATAACTGGAAAGGAACACAGTTGTGCAGGAATGACAAATTAGTTAGGGAAAATGGTCAACAAAATCGTATTCAGGAAATCAGCAGCACAAATTCCAGTTAATCATTCCACAAGTTGCTCCTTCATACAGCAACTTATGGCATAGCGTAATACAGGGATGTCAAACAACAGTCCTGGAGGGCCAGAGCCCTGTGTAGCTTAGCACTTTCCTTGTTCCACCACAAATAATTTAGCTTATGAGTTCTGTAGTACAGTCGAACCCACTTATCTCGAACTCGGCTAACTCGCCAACCCTATTAAGTCGACGTTTTGGAAGAGTCACCGCCAAATTCCCCTATTGCAATAGCATTTCTCATCGATTATGTTGATTCTTTTATGTCGCCGAACCCTAATATCTAGAGCACGAAAGAGGGCCAAAATCGCCACTTAACATCGGTTATCTCGATCCCTGTGACTAATCGCCGGATTTTTAAAATGTATCACAAGTGCTAAACAGCGCGTATTCGAATTGCATTCGCGTGGTAATTCGCTGAACAACATAGGTGAAACGCGATCTAGGTAAATCCCCATCAAAACCAAAGCCAAGCACATCTGCATGCGGCAATGACAACGAAGATGAAGAAGATGCGGGCGAAGATTTGGAACCAATTCCTTGAAGCCAGGTGATAGAAATGCTACAAAAAATTCGACAGTATGGTTCTTTTGTAGGGGATGAAACTCTTTTAGACAGCATAAATAATATTGAAACATTTGTTTTCAAGCAGACTGTCAAAGGCAAAAAGCAACAAAGCATTTTAGACTTTGTAAAGAAACCATATTAACTGCGTGTACGATACATTTCAGAGCTGTCAGAGCGAAATGACTTGTGAATTTAATTTTGACACTGATTTGCTTTTTGTAACAACGGACTACACCCCGCAGGTTTTTTTGTGATTTTGTGAGCGATCTTTGTGTTTGCAATGTTGGATAATATAATTAAAGGTTTGTATCGAGAATCGACGGTGGTTTTTATTGTATACTGGTAAATCTCCGCTTTTAGTTAGTGCACATATGCCTTTTGTTGTTAGCCAACATGTATGTGCATTTTTATAGCATACCGATCGCGTCATCAAACAAATTGCGGCAACGCCAAAAACCCGTGCATGTACTTTCTAATTTGTTAACGCACATAAATAAATTTCAAGCATATCTTAATACAGTATATTGCCGCCATATTGGTTTTCGGTTATCTCGACGCTTTTTGGCAACCCCCTAGGCCGGCGACATAACCGGGTTCGACTGTACATGCATTTCATCTTTTCCCTGGCAGCTATCTTTTTACACAGGGCCACTATACACAATAGTTTATTTTCTTTCACTGCTAACAGTTTGGATCAGGAGTTGGTTATTGTAAAAATAGTAATGTGCATGCAGGTGATATTTGTATAGATTTATTTACACCCTTCTGGCAGTGCTGCCATTGCAGTCAGGTCTCGCACACTACGGGGCGTAGCTGTCCGACTTAGCTGCAGTCAGTTTATACTCCACCCCTGCAGCCGCCAGCAGATCTCACTCCATGTCACGTCAGCTGAAGACAGACCTAAGCACAAATCAAACACACCCATTGCTTCTTTAAAGGAGGACGGCCAAAATTACGTCGGTGATTGGCTGTTGTGCTGGCATTCAGTAAACCTCTGCTCGATAGGTGATAAACCATCGAGTTTCTGTCTCAGCGCATTCTCTAAAACTGAGCAAACTGGTTGATCGAGTTTTATAGTCTGTGTGTATCATCGTAATCGTCCTCATTTTTTATCGATGAAAAAAAAAAATCAAGATTGTTTTATCGCCCAGCACTAGTGTTACCAGTAGTTTAAAGCTTTTTTGGCATACTTTATTTGTCTTTACCAGTTTAAAGTAAAAACAGCTCTTGTATCGAAATCAGCATGGACTGACGCATCCCTAACCGGAAAGAATACCAAAATTCTGAAAACGCGAAGGTTTCGTTTCTTTGGAGTACTGTAGGTACTAGAGGTGTAACGATACGCGTATTCGTATTGAACCGTTCGGTACGAGGCTTTCGGTTCGGTACGCATTACAAAC
>JAODLC010000140.1:10655915-10674656 GCA_026781145.1 Hippopotamyrus pictus
TTTCAAGCATATCTTAATACAGTATATTGCCGCCATATTGGTTTTCGGTTATCTCGATCATCGGTTATCTCGACGCTAGGCCGGCGACATAACCAGGTTCGACTGTAATTAGCACAAGGAGTTGAATCAGGTGTGTTAAACGAAAGTAAACCAAAACCTGTGCAGGGCTCCGGCCCCCCAGAACTGGAGTTTGACACCCCTGGTGTAATAGTAGCTTTGAAATACATTTTACAGCCAGCCTCTCTCTCAAAACTAAACTATATTTGACCTGTGAGAGAACTTTGACACTGCCATTTATAAACAATTTGGTAAATGGCTATAAATTTATACATAAATATACATAGAATAGGACTGGGGAAGCCCTTTTAAAAAGCCATTCTAATTTTTATAACAAATTTATAATTCAAATTTAAATATTATGAAGTTATAGTACAAATTCAGCCCATCGCCAGACAGAAGCCCAAGCTAATTTTGTGCTACTGAAAGGTGAAACCTGCAACATCAACCTACTTCTGTCTCAAAAGAGAAAATGAAGAAGATATAACACGTTATTTAGCTACCCAATGGAGCGAAACACCAGCAGCAACAACGAAGAAGATGTGTACATTGCGGCATGAAATTAAAATAAATGATTGACATTAGATAGCTAACACAGGCATTTAGTCAAATCTTTCCTTTGTTTTAAGCTACATATAATTTGGTTTGGCCACTGTTAAATGCTAACCTTCATACTGTATATGCATTATGCTGCAGTATATGGAATATTTTTGCCTATTTGCAAAGCAACGCTCTTCCGGTCTCGAGATGGGCTCCCCCACGATAAAAAATGTTGGCAAAATCAAAACTTTCAAAACTGCACGTTTCAGGTTTTGGGGCGTTATTGTATTTTGCTGCATTTTTCTTCTGATTGACATATTTCACTAGCCTCTTAACAGGCTAGCTATAGTGATTCTGGCTAGCTGAAGTAATTTACAAATGACTGCTCCTAGTGGCAGATCCCTTACTCTACATTAAGCAACAAGTGCCATTAGGCAAAACAAAAACACACATTAGATAACTAATAGTAGCCTATGAGTCAATAATTCAAATGTGCATTTTAGCCAATGAATGTGCAAATATTTAAAACTTGAATTTTATTTGAATAACAAAGGCTGACTTCCCAGGCGTAATACATACATTAATATATGTCCCGAACTGGTGAAAAAAGGTTAGCAATCCATTTTGTTCTGGTGAAAAAGTCAATTCAGTAACTCAAAAAAAATGCATATAAAAAGTAACTCATGTACTGCAATTAGAATACAAAAGGAGAAGTGACCAAGTACTCACACTTCTGACAAGCTTCAAGGAAATAGTCTTGCATAACAGATATTGGTTGCTTAACCGTTAATCCCCAGTAATTACTATCCATTTTTAATACCATCAATACAATGAATTCACATTTACCCGTAAAATTAAAAGCAAAAAGAGCAAAAACCTTAAACCTTATTCCTTACAAGCCAACCTATAAGGAACACCTTGCATTTCTAGAAACACCGATGCCAATTTAGTATTGAAAGAGAAAAACACCCACACGTACAAACTACAGTTGTACGTGCAACCAGAAATACCACCCATGACCCACCTACTATCATCTGCAGAACTAAGACTTGCTGTTACTGGTAATCAATTTCCAAAACTTGCAGCTCAGCAGTTACAGCACTTCAGAACACTAAGAATTCCTTTAAAAAAATAATTTTCACGGGTGACAATTCTGCAAATAAAAACCCACAAGAAAAGTTAATGTCTGAACAAAGAAAGTACCTGGATAAACAAGAATCCCAAGCAAATAACAGGTAATAAAAAAAGTGTTGATCAAAAAAAATTTTAGCGAGTGTGTACTTAAAAAGCTTGTCCTCTGAGAAGCCAACCACGACCTGAAGGTTTATTCTTTCCACTCGATAACTATTTGAGCTCACAAGACCAAAAGAGGTTAGCAGGGAGGACAGCAAGATATTCAGTAGTTGCACAGAAGCTTCAGCTGATGGCTTTTCTAAACTTATACTTTTTTGAGAGGCACAGAAAATGCACAAGTCAGAGACAAAGGTGTTCAAGAGGGACAGACAAAAACCTTGGCAAGGCTAACTTATGGTTGGTAGGATACCATATGATGGTAATGAGATCACTTCAACGTGAGAATAAGAATTTATAGAACCTTAAGGCATTTGTAATATTGACCGCTACCTGTCAGGATAACTACCCACTTGGCAATAAAGTCAGGACACTGGAGAGAAAAAAGTACTATGGGGGCAAACGTAACAGGCAATTAAGTACATAATCCAGGGGTATACAGCCAACAGCCCATCTTACTACAGCCAAAGCAAAAAGAAAGCTCCCTGCGGAGGAGCTCCAGAATGTCAGGGGGACATGAAAAATACTCAATGTTTGCAAAAGAAAAAGCAGACAACACCCTAAACAAATTACTGAAGAGAACATGAATCCCTTAAGATGTAAAATACCAATAAAAGTTTCCAAAACATAAGTACAAAAATGCCTCCACTTCCTGAGACGCAACTTCTACTACTTAAGTGTGCAGTTGGCTGAACTGGCTTTCAAGCTGTAGGATGCAACAATTACATTATTGGTCAAGGCACAGCAACTGGCTTTCGAAAAGAACTGCTTTCCAGGCTAACAGCATAACAGTGCAACCGTCAGTGTAATAGTTCAGCTTATTGAAATCACCTGGCTGGTAAAGCCACAGGACTTTACAACACAAGCACTTCCTCCATTTCCCATTCATCTTCACAAACCCATAAACAAAGAAACTCTCCAATAACAAAGTAACTTTATTAATTACCTGCCGGAAAGTGTCCCGTATTTTCATTACAGCAAAAACATTCCGTAGTTTGTATGTAACAGTAATCATGATATTTAAGTAATAGTCCAGTACAACTTTCTGTTCCAACAACTTTTGGATCTATATCAAGCCCATATAGCTGACAGAGAGATTCTCCTAAAACCGGAGAGACTCTAGACCAAAGCGAATTTGGTGTGGTAACTGGCAGAAATACAGTTCAGGACGTTCAAACATTCAGTCATACAATCAGAGTCAAGGTAAGGGAAAACACGGATAAAGGTATGAAGCCAACTATTCAGAATAAGTTATTTAGTTTGCTTGAGAATGATCTGCAGTATAACACTGCCCACAAATATAAATTAAACCTCTTTAGACATTGTAGGCAGTTTACCCATTCTACCGAGAGCTTAGGTCACCAATTTTACTACCCATGCATCAATTTAATGTCTTTTTCCTAAAAGCACATTTTAAATGACGACATTCTCCCCTCTCACTTCGAATTCCCCGTATAGCATTCAGATTTCCATGACCCCAGTATAATGAAACGTCCTGATAGGAAATCCTGTTTCCATTTACGCTTCACTCTGTTTTTTTTTTTTTTTTTTTTAATATCTAGCTATTGGAGCACACTGCGTCGAAGAACAAATTGTAGCAACAACGTGCAGTGAATAGTTAAAGCCGTACGCCAAGCGGTTATCCTTGCCTCACATAAAGCAAGAACATAAAGGCTTTTACAGCATTACTTCGTCGTTGAAGCCTGCTGCGTGATATTCCGTATTTCAGAAGATTGCAGCAGACATTCCAGACTGCCAGACTCTCCAACATCCACCTTTACTGGCGTGCACAGCCAGCCACAACCAACGCTTACACAACGGACAAAACAAGAGTAAATGAGAAATCGCCTTTTATGTCTTTCACTGATAGGCAGACAAAAACTCTGGTAGTACATTCGCGAGTACGTATTCCCGATTTCGCCGCTGTACACGAACTGATCGTGAGTAAACTGAACAGAGGACCTTATTTCCAGACAAAGCAAACCAAAGCCTCTAAACAGAGTTCGCCTGGAACATAAAAAACTCAACGGCAGGGTTGTGGATCTTAACATTTATATTCCCTGTAACAAAAACGGGATTAACAAACAAAAATATCAATTTCTAATAAATAAAGACCACTAGTAGAGTCAGCGACGATCACAACGCTGCCCCCTTACACCAGCGAACGTAATTAGCGACTTAGAGCAGCCTTACGTATCAAATGCAACACTATCAGCAATCTGTCGGGGGCGGTGGGAAGTCGGAAACATTTTTCGATACAAAGCGAACAAGCCATACGTTAAAGGACTATTATTACAGGTAAATCACGTTGATTATCGTGTAACAGGTGGTAAACTCTCTAGAGAACTTTTCACCAATGTTAACTTAGGGTGTTTTTTGAAGGGGCGGTTAGGAAACAATTGCTAACGATGAACGCATCCCAAGCCCACACAAAAGCATCGCAGCATTTTTGCGGTAATTCCCATCGCTAGCGCCGTAAAAGTTAAGCCACCCAAAACTACAAACCAGTCCTTAAATTTCCCCATCATCTCTGGGGGCGTCACGTAAACCAGGGCCGGTGTGACAAACTGTGCAAATTACGCACAGCTACAAGTAAACAAAGTCTGTAGCCTGTTACTGGTTACTTGCCTCCCCTTTAAACCAAACACTTGGTTCTCCGTTTGCCCTGGAAGAACAGCAAACTAGCTGGATGGAGAGGCAGTTAACGTTCACCGTTCAGTTGACTTGAATAATGTGAATATGTCCAACATTTTTCTCAACGTTTGTCCAACAAATACAAGTTGCGGAAGTTTTAATCCACAAACAAGCTATCACAACGCGACTCTCACCACTGAAGGGATGCTGAAATTTTTAAAATAAATTACAAATGTCTACGGGGTAGGCTGAGTAGAACAAACAAAACAGTAGCGAAATAACCCAATAGGCAAATACTAACAGATTTAAAATAAATTCTCATTTGTGGCAAATTTATACAACTATAAGGGCAAAGAAAACTGCCGCTAATGTTGTTTTGTTAACTGTAAATCAAAAACCACCCCATCTTTATATCTTTATACAGCTGGATGTCCCCGGAATGTAAGCCTGGCAAGCCACCCAGCCAGGGCCCAGACTGACGGGGACGCAAAAAAGTAAACGGCGACAAAAAAAAAGCCCACGGTTAGGAGCAAGGCGGAGAAGCCAAGCAAAACCAGCGTGACCCAGGTGCGAGACAAGGCTGCCGGTTCGCCCGGGTGGGGCACAAACCTCGGTAACCATACGGTCGGTTTCACAAGTCGAACACACAGGCAATCCGCGAGCGAGCGACTAACGTACCTTCTCTGACATGTAATCGCGACGGCGGCGTCCAGCTCCCCAGTGTTACGTGGTTATGTACAGTTGAATTTAGTTTTTTTGCCCCCTTTCTTCCCACTTCCAAGGCGGACCTCTCCACACCCAGCCTGTCGCTTACTAATCCGTTCTCTTTGGCGTTAGCCGACAGTAGGAGGGCTCCGTTCGGGTTTGCTGTTCTCCTTCCGCCGTCCTCTCCTCATTAAAGCCAGTTCAAATCTTCTCGCGAGATCGGCAGAAGGACGGCGGCGAGATGGATACACGCTCGCGAGAGTTCGCTTGGCAGCCAGGTTGGGGTTTGGCGAGCTTGGGGATGAGTGTACCGTACGAGGCGACGTAGTTGCTGTTTCGCATGAAGCGCAACTAAAAGCGAAAGTGTCTGACTGACCGACGTGAAGTTTTTGGGTGTTTTTAGAAAACTTTCCTAAGACGTAAAGCCGGGTTTCGGTCTGCTTTTCCCGGCTACATGTTCGTTATTTAGAATTTTACTGAAATGTATTTATTACTTATTACTACATACATAGATTATACATAGGGTTCATATCCTTGGAGGCGATCGTATTTGTGCAGACTATTTGAGTTAATGACGTGAGAAATGTGTCAACTCCCAAAAAGCCAACCGTTTTACTTTTTAAACTTTTTCCTTACTTCGAAGAAGCAAAAATTACTTTTTTGCTGTTCTGTCATTTAAAATTGGTGGAGTTGCCCACTTCGTTTTGGTATGGTATAAAATATAAAGCAGAACAAATTATAATGATCTATGACATACAAATGATGGCCCGAAACAAGAGTTATTTAGTTCAGGTATTTTTAATTTCAAGAAATACTTTATTAAGTGTTTTTCAGAGCACATCCTGTTTTGTTTGTCATCCCGGTTTTTATTTCAATGCCGGTAATAGAGAAATTTAAGGTCGCTGGGCCAGCTGGCAGATGAGTTCAAGGTCATACAGGTGCGATATTTCATCAGAGGATTGCGTGTTGGTAAGGCTATTTCATATCATAGGTAAACCAGAATGAAACAATATTGCCCATAACTGGAATATTCATTCTCTTACTCAATTGCCAAGATTGTTATTTGGAATACAAGCATTTTCTGTTGCTGTCCCATATGTGTGTTTTTGATTTTTGCAGCAAATCAGTTGAAATTCCATCAGGTCACCTAAAGATTACTTCCTTCAACCTACAAATTGCTTGATATCGGTTTGAGATGGTCCTTCTGCTATGTTGCTTGTTGGGGATTGAATGCAAGCAACTAGTTAAGTGGATTTATCTGCTTAGCCTCTTTATGTTTTGGAGAGAGAATCCAGTCACCAGTAAACAAGGGAAGAAATATGATCCCAAATCAAGCCAAGTGATTTTAAAGGCCTTCGAAATAGGAGTGTTTCTAAAAGTGAAGATTAGTAGAATTACTTATTGCAGTGCTTCCCAATCTGGTCCGCGGGGACCCACAGCCAGTACACATTTTTGCTCCCTCTGACCTTCCTGCCCCTACCAGCTCCCTGTAGCAAAAATGTGGACTGAATGTGGGTCCCCGAGGACCGGATAGTGAAACACTGACCTATTGCATTCTGCTGCAGACAGTTCTATGAATTTTCTTGGCAGATTTTACAGTAAGATGGGGTTTTTGAAATATTTGCTGCCAAATGAGGTTTAATTTTTCCTTATAGTGTTTAGGTACAGCTTAAATTGTCTTCTTGGTGTACTTCCATGTGAAAAGTACCGGTAGGGTGGGTAATGAAGCTAATTGTTAATTATACCGTAGTATTTCCTTTCCGGGTCTCAGATGGCATCATTTGCATTTACCACCTCAATCTGAGGATCACTCAGTGTCCGTGAGTGTTCTTTCTGAACTGCAAAACAACACAGCGCATGGGGGGGGGGGTGAAACCCACATCCCAGGAGTTGTTTGACCTGGAGGGGGGTCTACTAATGACAAAATATATGTCTAAAAAGCAAAAAAAAAAAAAAAACAATGGAGAAAAGGAAACTAAAACCTCTCAGGAAAAAAAAAACTGCTTTTCAGGCCAAGTCTCTTCCCAAAACTCTCTGGACGTACTTAGTCAGAATCAGAATTCACTTTATTCCCCAGTTACAGCTGCATGTACTGGGGATTTGTTTTGACAGGATTGGTGCTTACATTCACAGATAACATGGAAGAACATAAATGAAGAAAATTAAAGATAAGTAGAAATAAAATAACAGAGTAAAGGAATAAAATAGTGCAGAGCAGTGTAAGAAGCTGTGCAATATACAAAGTTTTACAAACAATAATTATAAAGACAATAAAGGGAACAAAGGCATACGGAACATAAAAGTATAAAAATATATGATGTCCAGTAGATGGAAAAGGTGTACAAAGATGCATGCAGAGTGTGTGTGTGTGTGTGTGTGGGGGGGGGGTGACAGAGGCAGGGACTGGGGGCTTGTTGAGTTTAACTGTGGTATGTGGTTCTGGTCTTGATAGATCTGAGTCTCTTGCCAGAGGGTAGTTTTTTTTTTTTTGAGGTTTCATCTATGACCATACTTATTATTACATATTATTGTTACAATACGGAACAATGTATTACTGCATTTTAACTTCTAAACAAGGCAAAATGCATCGCCTACTGCACATATTGTCAGGTACTTAATTCCAAGAAAAAAGAATAACAATGGTAGTTTCACGAGGGTTCTCTACCAAGAATACATGCCACTTGTTGACCCCTTTTTAGAAATCTGTCAGAAACTAGCCTTGTCAAACAAATGCTCTGATCTCACTTTTACTCACAAGAAGTACAAGTGTTCTGAATGAAATGTTAGTCTTCCATTTCTTTGAGTTACTGATACTGCTCAAAAATGACTTTCTGGAGCTTTCACAGAGCCTAAAACCACTCGCATAAACAACAAGTTTTGTTTTGAGATTATAATTGATGAACATGTTTTTATGTTTGTTTGCCACACCAGTCATTTTTTCAAAGCCTTTCATGCAGAAATTATCAAAACACATTTTCCATGTTTTCTGTTACTTATAATCACAAACAAATACACAAGGATTTTCAGTTTTTTATTCATTTAAAAATTTTACTAAAAATTCATGGACCTAACCATGTATGCTTGAGATTATTCATCAAAACAGTAAAAACTGCGTAAGAAGTATAACTGATGAAAAAGATACAATGTTAATTTTTACTACATTCATTTACATTTATCTTTTCCCACGTCATAACAGACTTCAAAGCCTTCGTTGGGGTTAGACTTGGCCATCCTTGACTGCACGTTTATACAGACGCTATGGCTACCAACATCCTGTACTTACATAAAATAACCTTAAACCAGCTATCCACAAGCTTGGGCTATGGGTAATATCTTAAGAAAAGCTACAAAACTGCAAAAACATCTAAAGTCTAAAGGAATGTGGAGATCCATTAGGTTGTGTTGGCAGTATTTAAAAGCCAGGGAATTTGACTGTTTATTTGAGGAGAGCGGGAGCATGAAAAAGGTAAAATCTTTGAATATGGGCTCACATCGATGGCCACAAGCTGAGCAACATCGAGCCAGACAAGGATGAAGAGAATCTCAGTTCCCCAAACCTCACGGCAACAGACTTGGTCATCCTCCATGTCTGATGGTGAACTGTTCTGCTTTGGCATGAATCTGAACTCTTTTAGGAAGCAGACCTTCAACAGCAAAAATGTTAAGCAAACAAAAGAAAGGCATGAGAGTGTTTTGCTGAGCCACAGTGTCCAGATCAGTTGCAAACAGAAAGACTTGATAGGAGTTCAGCATCTTAACAGATGTGTCACAAGGTATCACGTATGTGTGAGTATAAATGTCTTATTATGCAAACTACAAGTCTGAGAAAACACCCACATTTTCACAGAACAAAATAATTTATAAAAGTGCACTCTAGGGGATGATATACCTGACTTTTGTCATAAATGTGTGAATTAATTCAAAAGTGTGATCCACTAGCGTACCTGGATGCACAATCTTGCATTCTCATTCTCAGCTATAATTATCATGTTGAGAATTGCATTTGGGAATACTAAGGCTTCAAAACACAACATTGTGAATTTACAGGCACACACCAGAGACCACAGCACATAATGCCAAAAGTGAAAAACTGAGCCTAGACTAAATAAGGGTATTCAGGGTTGCACCCAACACTAGTGACAAGTGAAAAGTCTTGACTTGGACAGGATAGGAAGATGACCAGTCACTCCATTACTGAACAGGGATGAAGCAGGTGACACCTGAACCACGACTAGCAACAGATGATTTATTGGGACAACCAAGGGCATAGTTAGAAATTGTGGGCCTCCTGGCAAGATATCACCTTGGGCTGTAAAGTTCTGGGCCCCGTGAATCTACCAGGGTCTTCATCCCCATTCAACCTGGGTACCACAAGATCAGTAGTTAAACTATAACTGAATTTAATTGTCTTCTTTCTTTTTAGTATGTGATTGCTGTGGCTCAAGTGTGTATGATTTTCAATGAGGATTTAGTACAAATTCAATCATATGATGCAACTACAACTACCATACAGTGCAGGTTAAAAGCACATTGACTCGTTCTGACCAAAGTTCTACGGTTATCGGCAAAAAAAGTTAGAGTAGCATTGTAAAATGCTTAACTTGTCATGATCTGCAGCCATCAGAAAGACGAAGAGCCAGCCAGTCACAAAAGGTGCATCTGTTTCATTATCCTTAAGGGACTTTGTCCTGAAAGAATAGATTCGATTTCTCCACAAGTTGAGTTGAATCTGCTTAAGCTTACCACTCTACAGTTTTAGACATTTCCTAGTAGCCCCTAAGCCTTCAACAGTGGCTCCAAGACAGGCTGTCCAACCATCTGCTAAAGCTGTCTGCCAAGCCAGTTGCTTTCTTTATGCACAGCAGGTCACACAGCATGGTTAACTACAGCAAACACTAATTGGAGAATGATGCAACTCTCAAAGCTTGCAAGTAGCCGGGCAATTTAACGATTATCTTTTATTATCTATTATTCACCATTTAGGAACTCCAGACAAGGTGTGTCCCCAACTATCCTCTAATAACTCCTGTAATTGTTTCAGCTCCATTTTAAATGTTTGCTTGGACCTCCGCCAAGTTGAGGGCTGTCAGATTAGCCCAAGATATGAAGGAGACTGGACCAATGTCACTCTGCAGCTTGGGTCACACTCACATATTGCATAATCCCTTGACGTTCTTGCGATTTGTAAATATAGTAGAATCGGTTGCATACATATGTAAACTCATGGGGGATGTTGAAGAAAATCACATCGTGTTATAGATGCTCTTATTATATATAGCATTATTGCTGTAAGTTAAATGCAAGGTAATTTAGGAAGGTGAAAGCTTATTGATGTGTTTCTTCAGTTTGTCACGTGTCGTGTGACAATTGGCTATAGCAACAAACTTTATGATACTTTCCTATTAACAACAATCAACAATTTACAAATTCTCTTCTATAAATCCTCCTCTAGCTACTGAAGTAGACATTCTGTCAAATTAAGCAGCTTCAACTGTCTTAACATTTATTTTATATAGCGGATGTTTTTATTGAAAGTGACATACATTTGAGAAGGCAAGGTCACCCAATCCATAAGAAGATAGGGGTTAAGGGCCTTGCTCAAGAGTCCAATGATGAAATTACTCTACCAGCTGCGGGATTTGAACTTGCAATCTTCTGATTATGGGTGTAGAGTCCTAACCCACACAGTCACACACCGACCCATGTACATCATTCATGCGTATGGACACTTCTTTCATTTATATAATTCCCTGATGGGGTAAAAATAGGTCAGGCCATCTCTCTGATTTATCCTGTTGTCAACTTGAGAAACTTTATCTGTCAACAACCCCTCCCAATAAGCTCAGCTTCTAATGACATAGGAGTAGATGCTGGATAAAATGGGACAGGCCCTCATTCTTGAGTCATTATTCATTTTTATGTCAATTAACCATTAATTTCTTTAACACAGGCAAGGCAAGATATCCTGAGTGACGATCCCAGTTGTACAATACCTGCGTAAAAGCCTTTCAACTAGACAGGTCTCAACGGACAGATGAGCTCACAGATTTAGAGAATGACTCACAGTATTTTGCAAACCAGGAAATGATCATCATAGCACACTGTGAGACACATGTTCCGCACTTACGTGTGTATGCCCTGTGATGGAGAAGGTGTGGCCTATACTTCCTGGGATAGGCTCCAGTCTTACTGCAGCTGTGCACTGGATGAGCAATATGGAAAATGAAGGGATGGTGTAAGAGAATTAACTACTCATTTACCAGAAACGAATCTGCCATTTAGAGACATTATAATGGAATTAGAATGATCAGAAACTGAGAAGACAGGCTCATCCATCAAGCACGGTGGGCGCTCTTTGATCGTTTTGGATTACTAGTTCTCCTGCCAAACTGAGGACATTTAAGTAGGGCTCAAGAATGAAATACAATTCATACAATTATACAGGTCTGGACCTCTGGCTTTCAGTGTTCTAGGTGAAAGGCACTTCGCAGCAGGGCACTGGGAACCCTACACAACTCAGGGCCCTTGCTCAGCCGAGGCCTGACTCTGCTAGGGATGGTGAACTATAAAATGTGAGTCTGTTTGCCATGTTCAGTCCAGTATAAAAAAAAAAAAAGTCACTTTGCCTCAGCATATTTCAGCTCTGTCCAGAAAATGTCTTTGCAATTACGGAAACTTTTTAATAGTCCATCCATCCATTTTCTCCAACTGCTAGTCCAATTCAGGGTCACAGGGGTCTGGGAAGGCAGGGAAGAACCCAGGATGGGGCATCAACCCATCGGAGATGTTTGAATAGTCTCACGCATTATGTACATATAATACAATTATTTTAATTTACTGAAAAACCAAAACTGCAGGATATTTAAGATATTTCTAATTTTAAATTTTATATACATAAATGTGTAGAGTCCTAATCCACACAGTCACACACCAACCCATGTACATCATTCATGCGTATTCAATTCTTATATGTCAAATGATAATGTAAATTTATAATGTATCTGATTGGATATTCATATACAGTTTCATGTGTCAGTGTACCTCAGTTCAGGATATTGCCTGTTATGCTGGTTTATTCTGGTTTCTCTGTAAGTTAAAGTATAATGATTTGTGTAAATTAACATCAAACATGTTCCAAGGTCTTTTGATTAATGTGCCTCTATGGAGGTCCGCTAACTGAACACTAACTCATTCTCATATGGAGCGCCCTGAGAAAAGGCTCCAGGCTATCCACTTTCCTTTTCCTTGTTTTCGTTGGCGGTCCTGTGGCTCACTGGGGAAAATACTGCCCAACCCCCCTGGATATGAAGTAAAAAAAAAAAAAAAAAAAACAGATTAGACGGGAGAGCAAAAAAAGACAGCACCACAAAGGGATGGCTGACGATCAGCTGTGTCAGCCTGCGACAGCAGTGCTACAGGTGGCCGTTTGCGAATCACGTTTCAGCTGAGCTGCCTTTTCAACGTGCTCAGGGCGTCACGGGAAAATAAAAGCAATAAAAATACCTCAGACAAAATAATGGCCGAAACGAAAAACGGAGACGTTCTCATGGGGTTTTAGCGAAGATCTGGCAACGTGCTTCAGACTGTACTGTGACCCCAGAATGTTTGCTCTTGTAGGGCTAACATTGTGTGTGAGAAAACCTCACTGCACACTCATCTCTGCCATATCACCATGTGTGCTGCTTTCCCCTGCTTATTCTTGATGATTCAAAAACCAGAATACATAATATACTAATTAACTACTAGTATTCTTGTATTTTGAAGTCTTCACAGGGCAGATAAATTTATTCATTGAACAATACCGTTTCCGAAAAAGTTGGGACGCTATGTAAAATATAAACAGACAGAATGCAATCATTTGCAATTCATATACACCCATATTTAATTGAAAATAGAACAAAGATAACATATTAAGTTTTGGAACTGTTTTATGACAAATATATGCTCAATTTGAATTTGATGCCAGCACCATGTTTAAAATAATTGCATTCTATTTGTATTTACATTTTACACAGCATCCCAACTTTTTTGGAAACCGTTGTAGTATTATATATAACTACATAGTATCATATGTAACTACATATGCAACGCATATTACTTCACATTTTATTCTTCACATTTTCCAGTCCAAGAGCCCCACTAAAGGGAAGCCCTGACATTTTGTCTATATTTGTAGTGCCTTAGCTATGTTGCTACCTGCTAAATCCCCCATGTGCTGAGGCTCTGGCTCACGTGAGGATGTTACAGGCACAGAAAACGCTGCCCTTCCCATCAGCCTCTGGGGCAGCAGCAGACGGCCTGCGAGCTGGACTCCACAAAGACGCTGCTTTTCAGGCAAAGCCCGTTTTAGAGTACACCAGTGGTATTCGCTAATCCCCATATTACCAGCTACACCAGTTAGCCCCCATCCCCCTTTGCCCTACACCCAGTTTGACCATATTGTCCCTCCACTTTAAACCAGGTCAAACTTAAGCAGAGGATAATGTGCAAAGCATAAAATGACATTTCCTGAAAATAGATATGAACAAAATGTATTATTTAATTAACAATCATGTAATACATATTTCTTTTGTTACAATTCAGAACATGACATTTATATTTCAGAAAAAATAACTTCATAATTATGTTTTTGCAGCTGAACTAATATCACCAACAACGTTTGATTAATAATTGCATAAAACGTCTGATATTTTTGGTAAAAACAGTGAAATAATACAGTGCTTACCTAATTTTTGGCGTTATATTACAATCATGTAATTTTTATATTGTTGTTTTCCGAACTCAATCAATAATTGAAAAATATAGTTTCCATCTATTTTCAGTCACCACCACAAACCTGATATGTGTTGTTAAAGCATTACTTATCAGTTTTGTTTTCTTTCCTTTGAGGATCTATTTACATTATTGTTTGCGAGTGAGTTGAGGGAGAAACACTGTGTTAAAGAGTCAGGAATTAAAATCTTCTGTATGCTTTCTGCAGACTGACCTGCTGTTTCCCCATTACAAAAGTAACAGACTTAATGAACGAACTGAACAACAGGCAAAGGTCAACACTTTTCATATATATATATATTTTTAATTTTCTAGGGTGACTCACAGAAAGAACGATCATAGAGCCAGAAACTTAAAACCCACAATGAATGACGCACGCCTAGAAAGGGTGGAGTTGGGGCTGGGTTTGGAGGAGATTCAGGTCAGGAATATGAGAAGCAGGGCCCTAGAGCTAATCGCCACAAGACAGCATGACATCGTTATGAAGCGAGCCCAGCTTTCTGTACACGAGGCTACCGCTCATTGCTGATAGATGCTGACTCACCACATTCAAAGCAGCAGTAGGGGCTGATAATCTGCTTGCTGGTAATCATTAACAGCTTTGTAGATACCATCGATCATGTGCTAAGAAAGTGGGAGAGGGACATAGAGCAGCATTAGATATGATGTCGTGCTGTTTAACACTTATCTGCGCAATATGCATTCGCGTCCCCCTGGTGGCCGAGGGTAACGAAACACGTCACAAACGGAACCCTCGCCAGGGTGCTCGCATGCATAAGCTGGTCACCAGACACCACAGAACATGCGCTACAAAGCAGCCGTAGACTAACTTGAGCCATGTGATTAGGTTTAGTGTTATCCTGATTTTAATTTCACACACTGGAAAAACACCGAAGGTTTGGGCTGTTTCCCTATGTGAGGGATCCAAAGTTGGAAAAAAAAATAGGAGTGGAAAAAACACAAGATTATTTGGAAAGTCCATAGAGAGACATCATGTGAGGTGGGAGAAGTCTGGGGTAAGCTGTGGTTTCTCTTAGAGGAAAGAGCACCAACAATGTGGCGAGTTGTGGGATTTGATGGGGCAACTATGGACGGCTTCTTAAAAAACTGCAAGTGGCTTGTAAGTCAGCAATAATATAGGCTTCTGTCCACAGAAGCCTCCACAGATCAATGGCTCTGAGGAAATATGCAACTTCACAAGACATACGAGTCTCCTCACAGTTCCAAGACACGGGAAACCAGGAGCGTCTACACGTGAAAGCTCATTGTGCAAATCCAGGACCCAGAAATCGAAATATTCCCAGAAACAAGAAGTGAGAACTTCCTTGTTAGAAGAGCAACCCACAGGCATGTAAGCATGCTTGCGTTACTGTGAAAAGACCCTGAAGCAAACTGGGATTTAAAATGGCACTCCGTCAAGTACCGTGTGACTGAGAAACATTTCTTGGACAGACTAATTGTTTACTTTTTCAAGCATTCTATGACTGTTAAAATAAAATGAAACAATTAAAAATGCACACCTTCAACTTTCCCCCATGTCTGTCAAGCCAGGCCTCAAGCCAAAGGTCCTGTTCCTATTAAACAAGAATATTTCAGTCTTGTGCCTTGGCTGCAAGTGATTTGGCATCACACGCAGTGATCCAGAGGCACTGAGGCTTTGTGCCAGCCCTGAGTGGGACATCTCCTGTCTTGGGGCTGGGGAAAGAATTTGTGATGCTGTTTGCGGTTACCCTGAGCTCCCGCTAGTGTACTTAACCAGGATATACTTTTGGATTAAGGAAGTGCTCCTTCCAGCACTAATGGTAGGGAGTATCCCTCCTAAAACTAAGATGAGGTTAAGTGGAAAAACTGCCCAGACAAGGCTGTTCTCAAGTCAGCGTGGGAGCAGACCTCTGTAAAGGTCATAAAACCTTCGGAGAATCCGAAAGTGCGTTCCTTCAGAAGTTCTCAAATTCCAACACCCGAGATAGAGCTGGGAGCTCTCAAGTGCGCTATCAACTACCCACCCTTTTTCTAATAAAAAAAGTAATTGATCAGAGTAATTGATCAGAGTAAACATACCCAGGCAAGAATGGTAATCCGGAGGAGTGACTGGACAAACATCACCCAGGTAAGTTCATTGATCTGAAGTTGGGGACTGGAACACTATGGGATACCCCAGAATAATCCCCAAAGCAAGCATGAGAAATTTAGAATGGAAAATCATACATAGAACATGAGATAACTGCAGATGACCAAGTCATTAACGCAGACTCAAACCAATGGCCCTCACCCACCAAGAAGAGGTCAGATTGCCGTGGGTGGCCTAGTGATTCGAGGAAGCAGAAACCTTATAATATGTGCCTCATTTGCAGATACACATTTCAACAAGGTCAGTAAACATATTCAAGGTCAGGTTCAGCTTTTATCAGTTTCTAGGCCTACGCATCTAGCAGCAGGATAGTTTGAGCAAACCATGCTTGCTCTAGAGTGTTGAAAAATACCTGCATGAGGCGACATGCTAGTACAAGAGCAGAAACGTGAGAATTTCTCAGTCAGGGGCTGATGTAAGCTTAATGTAACAGACTCCTAATCAAGGAAAGCATTTTAATGACAGAATGAAACTCAGTGGTGATCCTAGCAGCACCCACTGAAGCTCCACCATTACAGACTGTTAAAGCCATAATTGCCTTAGAGGAATGGCAGCATGGTACAAAGGAAAGGAAAAATGCAATGCTTGCTTATTTTAAATCTCCAATTCGCACACATGAGATCATCACATTTTAGTCACATGACAAAGAGATGAGGTAAGCCACCACGGTAAATGTGCATGAATACTACGGGTGGTAATCACACTGCTTAAAAACGAATGCATTCTACTGCTACTCTGAAAACACATGATTTCCACTAAGGTCATTCTTTGAATAGTCTGTCAGGGTATCACGTAGTTTGCTGCAGGACAGCGCACACCGCTTGCTATACTGCTGTGTGAAACATCACTCTCCCAGCCAGTCCTCTGCCATCACCTGCAGAGGGGACAGTTCCTAGTGTCCCATTAAGCCACAAGAAAAGACTTAAAGTGCCTATCAACCTCAGGGTACAAAGAGTGAGTTGAGTTTGAGCTAAACACAGCTGGCAAAGGCAGATATTTATACATCGCCACCTGGTGGTTAAGTGGCACAAGACTTACTTGATCGAAAAGGTCTGCAATCACACTGACAAAAATGTTAGATTGTTTTTTGTAAACACGTTAAAACAATGTCCATAAATCCAGATTTCATGGTTTTTAGACTTGCATTTTAGTAGAACTACCATCAGTTGGAATAAAAAGCCACATTCAAAGTGTCTCCAGGGAACAAGAATGCACATTGCATGGATAAGAGTAAAAGAGCTCCTGTCCAATGCTGTCCTACGTCCCAGTCCCACTCTTAGTGCATGATTTACACTGGGCCAAGATAATAGCCAGTAATACTTCGCCAGCTATTTCCACAGGCATTATAACTTTTCTGTCATTGTAAAATAAAAGCTGAACAGTCATCCATTGACATATCTTGCCAGTCATGCGTAAAGCTTGATACCATTTCCCCTACGAGAGAGAAAGGGTCGGGTATACTTTGCAGATGTGCACATTGGCAAATACCTCTGGGAGAGCAGGGGAACCAGTTCTAAACGACATTTCAGGTACAGGTGCTCAACCACAAGATCATAATTGACACACTACTCATGCATACGCTTTAATAACTCCCACTAACATGGGGGCCCCCCTCCTCAGCAAATCCAGTCTGTGACACAAAAGCGGAACCTGGCAACGGAGAGTCTAATCGTCATGGTGACTCATGCTTCACACGAGTATTCAAGCAAATGTTTTGAGATGAAAGCAAGCAAAGCCAATATTCCCTAATTGTGTGGACAACATTTAGGCTGAATATTGATGACGGCAGCCTTTTAAGCAATTTCACTGCATGAGAGAACATGTAGGTCAATCTATGCTTAAGGCAGGAACATTTGTCTTTAGCTAATCAGCATTACTCATAGTCCACCATCTCTGTAGTATTAAAACCTAAAGCTTTTTCAAACCCACTTAGAAGAGTTCTAAGCTGCATAAAGTTGCTTCCAGAAACCATTTGGCGTTTCATTGGTGTACAGAAATTCAAGGACAACCTGACAAGCAGACAATGTTTAATTTTTATTAAAGCAAGCAATGTTCAATCCAGATTATGCCAATGGTCAGCTATGATTTTCCCCACCACTGAAAAGTGCCAATATTTTTAGCATCCACACAATAAAACTAATAAAAAGGAATGATTGTGGTCCAGTGACATGGGTCACACCGATGTCATTTTTCTCTTTTCTTAATTTTTCTTTTTTTTTTTTGTTTTTTAATTTTACAATTAACTAGGTCTACCTTTATTAGACCTGGCAAAAAAATCATGTTTTTCTTTTTTTTTTAAGCCATTTTCTTTTTGCAATGTTTTATTTTTTCCCCCAACTGGTTTTCTTGGTGAAGCTAAGGGGCAGCAAAACCTGCAAGGAAATGAGAGTCAGTGACCAACATCCTCACAGACAAGGCAGCTCAAATTTTACTACAAAAGAAATAATGTACCACACACCAAATGCAGAAGTTCCATAAAGTCTGTAGAGGAATCAAGTTCAGCTTTGAGGTCTCACCTCTGCCTAGACGCTTGGTACACTGGCTGAATTGGTCACCGATTTCTGAGCAGCTTCCTTGGCCTGGTGAGCCTGCAGCACGGCAACCGCTTCATC
>JAODLC010000140.1:10683520-10752833 GCA_026781145.1 Hippopotamyrus pictus
TACCTTACAGGACAAGATGTTTCCGAAAGCAGAAAATGTATCATAGAGGGCCTTATTGTCAATAGATTTGTCCAGGTCCTTGATGTAGATGTTGCCGACGTTGCTCTTCCTTAGGGACGGGTCATACTGAGACCATGTAATGCGGACGGGTCTGCCCTTGATCACGTCAAAGTTCATGGTATCCAGAGCACGTTTAGCTACAAACAAAGTAATCACTCATTTCATATTATATCAATTAAATGATACTAATAAAACTATAGTTTCAAGTTTTATTGTCACTTATGTTCTTTCACACTATGAAATTCTTGTGCAACAGTGCGATCATCACTGTACCAAACATGGGATTTGAACCAGCAACCTACTGAATGCCAACACACAGAGTTGCTGCCCTGCAACAATTTTTTTTTTTTGTTTAATACATGTTTTTATATATATAGTTTTGATGTGCAACATAGCTTGAATTGATTAATTAAAAAAAAAAAATGATGGGATCTGGTAACTAATGATATAATATTTAGTATTTAGTTGTGCCCTATGCCTATCTGTCATTAGCCAGAACTCAGCTCAGGCGCCGCATTGAGTCTAAGTCTAAGTCTATCTTTAGCTCTCTCATCTCAGTGTGTGTGTGTGTGTGTGTGTGTGTGTGTGTCTGTCTGTCTGTCTGTCTGTCTCTCGTAATTCATAAATTATAATTAGAGTAATTACGATGGAAAAATGAACAAAACCATACGTTTCTGAACTTTTTGAGCTGAATGTCTGTATCGCTTACCGTCGTCGGGCTGCTGGAAGTTGACATAGGCATATCCGAGGGAGCGGCGAGTTATCATGTCACGACACACTCGGATGGATAGGATCGGGCCGGCCGGGCTGAATTTCTCGTAAAGCATGGCTTCGGTCACATCCTGGTGTAGGTCGCCGACATACAAGGAGGCCATTGGGTAACTGGGTTCACTGGGATTCATCTTCGGGTCTTTTTCGGTCACAAAATGTGGATCGCAACAAAACTAAAAAGAGCAATAATATTAACTTGCTTAGCTGATAGGGCGACATGGTGGTGCACTGCTGTCTCCTTACACCTCTGGGACCTGGGTTCAAGTCTCTGCTAGGGTTACATGTGTGTGGAGTTGGCATGTTGTCATTGTGGGGTCTCCCCCCACAGTCCAAAATTCCCAAACTGAGCGTAGGTGTGCATGTCTGAGTGACATGTGTGTGTGAGTATGACCTCCGATGGGTTGGTACCCCATCCTGGGTTGTTTACTGCCTTTCGTTCGTAGCCTTCGGGATAGGCTCCGGACCCTAGGACAAGCGGTTTCAGAAAATGGAGGGATGACTTTAAAAATTGGCAAGTGAAATTTGTAACTTGAGGCAGGTGCATCCAGCCTAACCACCGACTCAGAAAACTCTTCCCTGTGAATGATCCAAATCGGTTCCCATCTGACATCTAGTACTTGGGAGCAATGCGATGTATTTCATTTTAAAATTTGGTTAGGAGTTTAAAAAAAAAAACGCGAAAACGCAAAGGAGGACACTTATTAATGTCGGATTACTCAGATTTGATTGTATTACAATAGTTGATTGTAAAACATTGTACGTGTGGAACACTAATTAAAATATGTGCCAGTCTAACAAATTAACTGATAAAAATGCCGTTTTACCACCAGTGCCGGTCCTAGCCAATGTGGCGCCCTAGCCGAGCATCACCGCCGCCGCCCCCGTCCGAGGCAAAGCAGAATTTGCTGGGAAATCGGCACCCGGTCAGAAGTGGCGCCCTAGCCGGCCGCCTGTGTCGCCTATTGGATTGACCGGCTCTGTTTACCACGGACATGGCATTTAAAATGTAACCTGCAAAGTTTTTCTGATCAGTCAAAACATTTTACCACGGACGTAGACAAGTGCTGCCACGTTCACGTCTGTCCGTGTATAGACAGGTGGACTGTGGGAGGAAACCGGATTTAGCTGCGTTATTAACATTTATAACATTTATTCAGCTTATGGTATTTACCCTCAATCTTTAAAAGAAAAAAACCGCTAATTTACAGACTTGAACATCGCATTAATATTTAATGTCAAACGTTTATAAACACGCAGCTGAAATAAGTTAAAGTAGAATTGAGATTTTATTGTTAATGGACACATTCACACTTATTGATTTCACTTACCAGACAGACGAGACACTTTATTTTCGTATATAGGCTACGTATATAATTTTACAGGCGTGAATTTCGCAGAGACCTGAAGAACAGTGTCAGTAACTTGGGAGAAGCGCTGAAACTGACGGGAGGAATGAGTTTGAGTTTTGACAGAGAAATGGAAACTGAAAGTTTCGAATGTTTAGCTGAAACTTAAAGGGCTGGTCAAAGCTGGGACTTCGGTCATGCGTTTGATAAGGTCAGGAATATTGCCAAGAATGCTAATTGATTCTCAGAACATTTGCAAGAAACGGCAATAAAAAGGTATGAATATATAATCATTATTCAAAATATTCAACTAACAGGATATTAAAATGTTGTTAGTGTGTTAGGCCTATTGTTATTAAAAGATTATTTTATTTTTTATCCTTTTTTGTTTTTCTTTATTACTTCTTACGAATCTTGAACTTTTAAGCACAATTCTGCAAGCAGGTGGGAAAGCATTAATAATTATCATTATACATTATTAACCATCATCATATGGATTCTCCTGTTAAGGGTTACATGCCAGATGAATCCAGCCATTTTAAAGCTACAGCCTCCAACTTGTGCTCGGGTATGGTCAAATGTGTCTAAGCCAAATGGTGGTGCCCCAGTCCAGCAGCCGAATCAACTTTAGGAGACAATCCTGGCGCTTGCTGGACTTTCTTGGGTCCCCTGAAGCCGCTTTCACAACAATTGATCCTCTCGAAGTTCTTGATGATCCGATAAATGGTTGATTTATGTGCAATCTTACTAGAAGCAATATCCTTGCTTGTGAAGCCCTTTTTGTGCAAAGCAATGATGACTGCACAAATGTTAACGAAAGAATCACTGAAATGATGTCAGCTGGTCCTTTTCATCTGATCACTCTTCATAACATTCTGGAGTTTATGCAAATTGCCATCATAAAAACTGAGGCAGCAGATTTCGTGAAAATTAATTTTTGTGTTATCCTCAAAACTTTTGGCTACGGCTGTAGTGTAGGATCAGTCCCTGCCTGGCCAGCAGGTGTCACTGGCCACCCCTTTCCTAGTGTTTGAGTACTTCATGATTATGATGACTCTCACTTTTGTTTTGCTGTTCCCAGCCCAGTGTTTATAGCTGTTGTTGCTTTGTGTTTGCTGCTGTTCTGCTATGGTTGTTCTTATATTGCTCCATTCTTGTTCCTGTGTTGCTCTCTGCCTTAATTTGCTTACCTGCTTTGTTTTTGACTGCTAATGGTCCCTTTGTTTCTTGTGTTCTCATTTTGTGAGCCACAATGCCCTTCCGTAACACTTATATTGACCAGTGAACTGCAACCCTTAGCCTATTTGGCAGAATCGTTCTACTGCAGTGCACCAATCTGCCTGTCAATCTCACATTCCCTGTTACTGTTACTCGCGAAGAAGATCCAGAGATCACTTTATCTCCCTTAGTAAAGGTAGACTGTCCAGCTAGACCTAAAAGGAGCAATCCTTTCCTTTCAAGAGAGCACTGTAGCCTTGGATTTGGAGATGTCAATTGTCATCCACACTGCTTCACACTCGACATCCGACCAAACAATCAGGGGAGCCATAAAGCCTGGGAATTTAGGGTGATTCCAAGGGCCCCTGAGTGACAGGCTGTGGGACTCTTTCATCAGCAGGTCCTGGTGTTGTGTTCCTTTGGTGCCCTCCATGCTTACCTCATGGAGGTTTTCAATCACCTAGTACAAGGCATGCAGGTCAGCAGCCAGCTGTTCGACCTTCAGCGGTGGTCCCAACTGGCCACAAAGTTCACCATCCAGATCTAGTGGGTTGCCTATTTGGTGGCAGTCGCTAGAGGCCTGCCAGAGACCCCCTGACCCACCAGCCAGAATCACTACCTCTGCCCTCCAACGCGTGGATGTCCCCCCCAATCAATGCTCTCACGCACAGAGAGTCACCCGTGGCGGGGGGCTTTCTTTTTGAAAGGTAGTAACTGAATTGGAATAAATTGAATTGAACTAAAAGTATGTATTCCCCCTTTTAATGGCTAATTTGTTAATTACTTGTCTGAGATTAAATATAGAAGTTTACTGCATTGCTTATATTTTCATTCACTGGTATCGTCTTCAAATAATTTTTCCCCCACCATTGCCATGGGATATTTATTTTAATAAATGGAAATGAAGAAAGGCAAAATGGATGTGGTAACTAAGCATGCAAATAAAGCATAAAGCACAAAGGAAAGATATACATGAAACAGGTTAGAACATTTAGCTAAAATAGTGGGCACATTGTATCCCTTCTGTGCGGTAAAGCAGACAGACTTCTGTCTCTGCAACTACATGGAGAAAAGCTGCTGGTCAAAAATCACAGACTGACAGAGGGTATGCATCACAGTAAGTATGCGATTTCAGAGTCAAATTCTGAGTATATAGTCCTAGTAATTTAACAAGATGCATCATTCCCTAACGAACCTGTATCACTCTATGAAGTATTTGCCAGAATGGCTTAATGGGTCTTGATGATCTCTGAGAACTTCTATTATTCAAAAAGCATGAATGATTGAGTATTCCCTCATGGACCAGATTGGGAGGGAACGGAAAAGCCATTTTTGGTTCATTGGCCAAGATTAGATATACGAACCTTGTAGCTGGTTAAGTCCAAGCTAACCTGCACAGAGCAAGATTAAGATGCAAGACACATCACCACAGCAGTATGGCAGGATAACAAGTAAGCTTGGTTCGACAAACCAAATTCCCGGCATTAGTGCTAGTTAGCTAGCCAACTAAGATACCTGTATACGACAAACAGGACCTTGGTATTAAATCAAGTAAAAAGTAACTGAAACCAGCCAGACTGTTGCTCAGTTAAAATTATCTTCAAGCAGGGAGCAAAAAGAAGTTATATGATGACTATACTGACATGCCAATGTATTTCCTTGCTAAGCTGGATGTGTAGGACAGCTGACAAATTTGATACAAACAGATACATTGCTGCAAACATTTAATCATTCAAATTATCCACACAAAGATCTGTTAAGCAGTAAAAGAAATTCCTATATTGCAGAAGCTTTCCTTTCCTGGAATCTAGAAGGCTGAGCAGTTCAGGAGTTACAAGCCTGAAAATTAAATTGTTTGCTACAGTGCCACCGTCAGGTCAATGTGGGTAATTTTTGTTCATCTGGGTAGCCACAGATGTGGGTTAACTGTATTTTTTCATTATTATTCAGGAGAACCAAGTGCAAAGAGACATTTAAAAAAAAAAAAAAAAAAAACACGAGCTAAAATATTTCAATTCAGTTCCTAAAGAAAATAATTAATGTAAACAATATGAATGAATTAGACTAATGACAACCCAGCTTTTATTAAATCATTAAGAACAAAAAATATGTTTTTCTTACCTTTAAAATCATCTTCTGCAATAGAGCAGCAGAATATTTGTAAAGAATAACTGATATTTTTAATTAAAGGCTTTTGTCACAAACCCATCTACTCAGGGAGAAAAAAAAAACTGAAAGTATGTACAGCCATGGCCAAAACTTTTGAGAATGACACAAATATTAATTTTCGCAAAGTCTGCTGCCTCAGTTTTTATGATGGCAATTTGCATAAACTCCAGAATGTTATGAAGAGTGATCAGATGAATTGGAATTAATTGAAAAGTCCCTATTTGCCATGAAAATGAACTTAATCCCAGAAAAACTATTTACACTGCATTTCAGTCCGGCCACAAAAGGACCTGCTGACATCATTTCAGTGATTCTCTCGTTAACACGGGTGAGAGTGTTGACGAGGACAAGGCTGGAGGTCACTCTGTCATGCTGATAGAGTTAGAATAGCAGACTGGATGCTTTAATAGGAGGGTGGTGCTTGAAATCATTGTTATTATTTTGGTTACCTAATATTACCAACATACTGAGAAGATATTTTTAAGATCTATTCTTTCTGTGGCAGTAATTCCTGCTGGAGAGATATTTACTTGAACGTGCTGGCCGCTCCTTTCCCTAGAGATAACTACATTACCGGTATTCTGTTGAAATACTTGACCAGCGGAGGGCGCTCTAAAACACTGATTCTAATACATCGGTTTTAAAAAAAACTCCTTAGACGTTTAGGATTACACAAAGCAAAACAACAAAAAAGCACTAGAATGACATAGCAGCAGCAGACGAGTTTTTAAATTAAGATACAAGATAACCGTGCACTACTCTAAAGATGTATAATTGATTAACAAGTAATTACTTGAAATCCATCTACATATATTTATACCAGCCCAGTATCATTTAATACGTTTGTTTTTCCAATTGTCTAGGTAAGCTACCGGCTGTAATGGTAAGCTACCATCTTTATTATGCGTAGGACCATATTTTCCGGAATAGAACTGTACAATGGGAACGTGACTGCAAGACTTTGCTCTTTATATATTTTAACTGCACAAATTATACCAATATAAGTAGCCAGTTAAATTCTGAACGCTTAAAGTCTTCAAATGCACGAGGTAATCACACACGGACAGGATGTACCCCTGCGGAAAATTTATTTCTAGGAGTCCGTTGGGAATTGGATAGCGGGTCGTCTTTGTAGCTAAAAGTTTGTAGTGGCTGCTCATAACCATTAGATTTCTATGTGAGAACCAAACAGGTGCAATACTTAACCGGTAATGATATACGGTAATTTCCATGCATAGATGGATAAAAACAACGCAGTATTTAACGTCTATAAGCAAGAGAATTTGTGGTTGTAATGAACTACATAGGAAATGCACTGAATAATTAATTCAGCTGTCTCCATAAGATGCCCCTGCATTTAGATTTCACTGTCACTCTTTCCATAATACACTCAGTAACAAAAAAAGTTAAGCACCCATTAGTAATGGTCCGATTTGGATGCAATTTGCTACACATGCAGACCAGCGATGGGTATTTAAATGATTCGATTTGCTAGGAGCTTGCACGTCTAGTAACCAGACACAGAGGATGCCTTATAGAGGCATTAGAAAGCATTACCAGCACTTGAAGGAGTTTGACGTGTGGGTTGCGTTGTGGGTTTGCATGAAGCCGGGTGGCTGTATAGTGCAATTGCCCGGCATGTGGGGCATGCAGATGTCACAGTCGCTCGATGCTGGATGCTGCCGTTAACACCGGCACAGACAGCTGCGTTTGGAGCGGTGCTGTAACCGGGAGGCGTGGACAAATAACCAGTGGCGTCGTACCATGTTCAGCGATGAATCTCGGTTCTGCATTACCACGTAAGAAAATAGCTTCACGGTTATTTCATTTAAGATTTCTAACTTTTACACCACCAGATCTGCCACTGAAAGGATCCAACCGTATTTATATGAAACCACACTGCATGGCGACGCACCCCGCCACACTATCGTTCTGAAAAACATCCTGCTCAATACATGCTTGTTTTGTGGCTGTTCGTCCTACCAGAGGTCATGACATTTGACTTAGAAGCTGCTTGCCTGCGGTCATTGTTTCTACCGATGACACACATATCCGTCTTAAGGCACTGACGGCGTTTCCCCGCTGCAAACGTGGCGCACGGGGACGCCTCCTCGCCAGACGTGAAACGGTGGAGGGTTCAACAGCAAAGGTCGTCAAGCAAAACTGGATTTGACAAATCCTAATAGGAAACCACCAAAAGATAAAGAGGCGTCGAAACGTTTTAAATTAGCTTTTTTATTTCCACATACATGTTGTTATATTTCGCTCCAAATAACAGTTATGCTTGAGTGATTTGTATGAAAACTCCATAAACATGAATCAGCTAGCCAGCCCCATTGCCGTCTCTCCCTCCCCAATGACTACTAGTTAGTCACATGCAATTTAGGCAAGTATCAAAATTGGAAACAAACTAACCAAAGGGGGTAAGAAACTCTACGTTGGGCAGGAGTAAAAGAAAAACACTACGTTAGCAAAAGGAGAATTCTTACTGATCTGCTCAATACAGGACGCCATTACAAACATCAAGCCTTTTAAGTGCTCGTCTTGTTCTCACGTTTTCTATCCCTCAGTCACGTTACAATGATAAAAATGGCTTCCGTTGGTCACTTAGGAGAAGTAAAACCGGAACAGAATAAGTGACAGTAATTGGAATGCGTTTCCCATCGCGGGCTGGACAAACAGCAGATTTTCCTTCAACCAGACGTTAGATGTATTAGCTGGACTGAACGTGTTGTCCTTAGGGTGTGGGAGGCATCGGTCAGCCTTGCAGAGAAACTGTCGTTTCAAAAGACAAAACACCTAACAAGTCAACACATTTTGAATATACATGGAGTATATTATTGACCTTAAACTTAACTTGCCGCATCGCATGTGCTTTCCCTAACCCCACTGTCTAACCCACCCCCCACCCCCCCGTTTTTTTCCTGCGAGCCCCCAAATAAAAAAAGGAAATGGACACGCCCTAACCCCTCCCCCCACAAACACCCTGACCACACCCACAAAACAAAAATAAAATAACTGAAATTGGACAGAAATGACACTGGTGAATGAAGTAAAGAGAGCAGGGTGATGAGGTGGTCTCAGTGCTGGCGATGGCCAGAGCAGCCTCAGTTGTTTTCTCTGCCCTCTTCAGGTTCATCAGTATCACCCTGATTGTCTGAAGTCCACAGCTGGGAAGGAAGAAAAGAGCTGCATCAAGCTCTCTGTATGGCCCTCAGGTGTGCACCCCAAAATGTTTGGTACCACATTACACAGCGGAAGCAACTGAGATTAATTCCCTTCCTAAATGGAACAAGGGTCTAAACAGATGACAATGATGCCAAGCTTTCAGTTGCTGTACAGTGATCTTGCAGTGCTAACGTTTGGATAGTGCGTTAGTCATACTCACTGTCAAGTTGTCTCTCAGTAGCTGCATGATCAACGTGCTGTCTTTGTACGAGTCTTCGTTCAGTGTATCGAGTTCTGCGATGGCCTCGTCAAAGGCCTTGGGGTGGGGCAGAGAGAGGAGGGGAGGGTGAAAGGAGAGGATTGAAATGTGGTTTTTGAACCGCTCTTCCGGGCAAGACTGCGGCATGGTGCACCACCCACCGCTTTGGCCAGCTTGCAGGCCTGGTCCGGCGAGTTGAGAATCTCATAGAAGAAGACGGAGAAGTTGAGGGCCAGGCCCAGACGGATGGGGTGTGTGGGCTGCATCTCGTTCTTGCTGATGTCAAACGCTGCCTGGTAAGCCTCCTGCGAGTTGGTGATGATGGCTAGAGAACAGGACAGCCGGTGAGCGAGTGATGGAGCTCAATCGATAGAACCTCTTATAGAAACCCGAGCGAGGGCAGTCTGAGAATGACTCACGTCATCTTAGGCCCTAAGCCCCCATTCGGCATAAAGTCCATCCTCGAGTTGCACTGCAAAGCTTTTCTGTTTTACCAAAACCCCTAAGTCATTTAAGCCAAATATAAATAAATAGACACGCCACTTCAGACTAAAGTGGGGAATTTCAGGAAAATTACATTTAACCCAGGAGGATCTTCAAAACGATGCTGGCAGGAAGCAGAAACAGTGGGAAGTAGAGTCAACACCTTATAGCCTATCGCCGTAGCTGCTGTGTATACTGCCTCCTAATATGAAATCTGATGAGAGAATAGCATCTCCAACTGACCCTCACCCCACCAACAGCTCTTCCACTGTCAAAATAGTTGTTTAGCTGTATTCATGACAAAAAGATATAGACACTGGTGATATCCCAGCTGTGAGAGCCAAGGCTGTCACCCTAAGGAGGACTTAAGACAGGAAATGCTTTTATGATTGAAACTGAAACGTACTTCATGCACAAAAATGCTCGCATGCTACTGCCTAAATGTTTAACTGACAGGCGTTGTCCTATCTAATCTTTTCTTTAGCTTTTCTTTAGATTAGGCGGTTTACAGCAGCAATTTTGGACACTTCGTGGCGAGGCGAGCAGATGGCTTCTGGGTTTCCGCCCCATGTCTGACAGCACAATGGTCTGACTGTTTCAGACAAAGGAAGCCCCTCTGTAACACCCCCCCCCCAAACCCGCTGCATCCTGTAGCCTTCTGATCAGCCCTGTGCCTTTCTCCGTTTCCTTGCAACAGCCTCTACATAAGGCCTTTGTCCCCCGGCAAATTTGAATCATCTAGTCAAACCCTGTCCGTCCAATTCACACACAAAAACATGAATAAAAATAATTATGTGCCAATCATGCGTGAGTGTAATACCACCAGTTCACCACCTGCTCTCTGCAGGTACTAAGAAGTGCCATCCAAATAGAAGTGTCTTTTTTGCGCAAGGCTACACATCTGTGTATTTTTATCACGGGTGGGGGAGCTGGTACGTTCATTTGTATGTAAAAGGCAAACACGTGGTATGGAGGGGAAAAAAAGGGAATTCTTGCAGTGGGGAAAAAGCAGCAGAAGTCAGAAGATATGACAGCTGTGGGAGAGGAAGAAAAATCACGGACAAGTGGTTCTGGAATGCCTGGAGAACCCTACATAACCCCCAGAGGAAGTCACAAATGGAGGGGGGGGGGGTCCTACTCTTCTGGTAGGCAAACAATGGAAGCTAACTGACCATCAAAGACAAAACTGCGCACGTGTGGGTGTGAAATAAGTGCCGGGTCGGAAAACAAAGCTACTTTTACTGCACCAGCCTTTTTTTTACCCTAAGAGTTCATCGGGGATCTTGTTTGGCACCACACATTTTACTTATAGCTGTAATAATCATAAGGAATCTAAATGGCCTGCTAATCCTGAATCCTTAAAAGCAAACCAGCTACATTTCAAAAGGACAGGGGCTTTAGCGTTTATTCAGTGATCTGATGAATATTTTTAATTGCAGTGGAAAACATGGAAAAAACAAGCTGCCTGTAATATTGAGCTCCAAAGTACTTTGCCCCACGGGTTGTACAGAACAAACGAAGTACCAGATGTCCTCTTGTATTCTATATCTTCAAAATAAATATTGGGTGATTCAGAAAAGGGTGGATGCCAATGCTGGCCTCTTCCACATTATTCTTACGCAATCATAGGTCTAAAACCTCTAAGGTATTTAACTGCCCATTACGTTTACTCAGCAGTTACATTTACTCAGCAGTTACACTGCTCGGACCTTAAAAGATACAACTGAAGCAGCTCGTGTCAGATGCAACCCCAACCATTTGTGATTCCGCAGACTAGACTGAAAAAGCCACACAAGGCTTTGCCTCTACTGAACAAAGTGGTGCCACGCCCTGGTCCTGGCTGCTTCAGATATTCCAGTGGGGCAAGCCTCTGCGGGGGGGTAAGCGACGTCAGCAGGGCTGCTCCATGGGTGTGGCCCAGGTGGAAGGGGGCCCCGAAGGGACAAAACCAGAGCCTTCGATGGCAAGAAACGCCCATCTCAAGTGCGGTCTGCTCCACTTTCACTGGTTTCGATCTCTCGCTCCAGAAGGAAGGAATGTAAAATAAACTGCTCCCCTTCCTCCTCAGCCTACATGAAAATTGGCTCTGGTCGGCAGTGACACCGCCTTCCCAGTCGCTCGCTCGATCCTGGGCACACGCCGAGACTTGCTCTGCTACCTCTTCCCTAGGCCCCACCTCCTAGGGTGCGCCACGCTGATCTGTGCCAGGGAAACACACCCGTAGGGGTTCAATTCGAGGGGGGGAAGGCAGGAACTGGTCCTCTCGCTGTTCCCAGTATGCCCGTCCTATCCCTGTCAGAGCTGCTTGCTGGTCCAGCCAGGGCACGCCCTGCTCTCCTCACTGGGAAGATGCGAGTCTCTGGGCTCCAACGCCCTCTGTTCCTCTCTCCACCTCAGTCAGGCTTTTCAAACCAGCCCCCTCATCTACATATCTGGTTCAAGGTTCACGGTGAATTCAAGTGGAAGGGAATAACTGAGGAGGAGGCTACTGAATACAGCCCAGAGTTATGAGAAAGAATTAATGGCAGGAAAGGGAAGTTCAATGGAATAATGGAATGTGTGAATATTACAGAGGAGAGATGGGATCTTGTTCTTTTTATGTGAATAAATTGCCCAATTCACAGAAATGACACATGAAATAGCTCTGCTGTGAATTATGTAACACCCTCCCCCACCCCAGAACAGACTCCAAAACTTACAGGTCTTCTCTTCTCCAACAGCCACCTCAGCCAAGTAGCGGTAATAATCTCCCTTCATCTTCAAGTAGAAGACCTTGCTTTCAGCTGGAGAAGCTTTGGGGATGAGGAAGTTGTCTAGAAGGCCCTGGGGCAATAAAATGTAAGAATTAAGACAATGACCAAGGTAACACTAGATGTTCAGACAGTTTTACCTATAACAGACCACACTTATCATTGTACAGAGCATAACAAACCAACTCGGTTCTGACACTGTGCTTGGAATATGTATTACATGCAGTTTCCATTTTCTTTCATGGTCATAAAAGGGGAGTAGCGTTGGAGCGCCTTGTGAATGCAACAGTGTTGGTGTATAGTTACAATGACAGAGTTTTGTGGTGTAGAAGGACATTAGTATGTCATACACAACAAAAATTCTGGCATGCTTAGCCAGGAACCTCCATGGTTGAGAAGCATCAAAGTCCACACTCGCAGGAGCATGGCAGCGGGGAAAGTCTTGATGAAGAGACCAAAACCAGATTCATGTTGTTCCCTTTGAACTCCTGCAGCAGAAGTTGGTCAGTGAGATCAACCCACCACCACCAGTTTCATTAGCCAATCCAGACGTATTTAACGAATCGGGTATTCAGACGACTGATCTACGCACAATACTTATTTAGTTTTTAGTCTCTAAAAATATAGCTCCTATCTCGCGTTAAATCTATAAGATACTTAATCGCACGACAGCTCTTTCCCATTTTAGATGCGTTTTCAGTGGCATTCAGGCTGAACGCTAACGCTGCCTCTCAATCTTCTTGATACTCAGTGGGTGTGAGTGCAGCGACTTCCGTCTGCGGTGACGTCAATGCGAGTAATATAAAAAAAAAAGCAGTGGATGATTTGGGAATCGCTGGCTTGGGTGTTTTGCATACTCGCTACAGCTTGTGATACAGAGCTGGCTGCTACTGCAACAAAGTGTAAGTGATGCTGTTAACAGTGAGAGAAAGATTGTGCATCCTCTCTTGGAAGATGTTCATACTGAACTGTCATATCTCAAGTTTCATATCTCAACCTTATTTTAGGAAAAATCACATTCTTAGTAGTATTGGTACACACACAACTCTCCAATACAGCCAGTAGGTTGGTAGCTTTAAACATATAGCAAGCAACAGGACTATGGCCTTAAAAGACTTGATACATCAACTTGTAACCCATCTCCATTAAAAGCAGTGCATAGTTATCCAATGGCCAAAATACCACAGATCCAGTAAGTTTAATCTCTAGAGGGGTGTGATTTATCTATTCATTCATTCATTCATTCATTCAATTCTAACACCTTGCAAGGATTTGCAATGCTGGTGAGCTGATAAGCAAGCAAACAATTGCCCTCCTCCATTTTAAGCTGACAGCACAGAATATAGACAAAAATACATTTCAAGGATATGCCTGGAGCAAAACACTTCAAACTCCCCGCAAAGCATGTCAGCGCCCCAGAGTATTCACAGCTAAACCCAGGTGCAGTGACTGAACAGCTTAGCAGCAGTATAACTAAAGTATTACATCCCTTTTCTAAAAGTGGCAGAGGCATCGGAGGTAACAAAATTGTCATAATAGTTTCATTTGCTATTTGTGCCAGCATTCATACAGGTAGATCGCATGTCTTTAGTTCTCACATATACAATTTTTGTCTCCTACAAGACAAATTCAGGTGGAAGCAAATCTTGGGGCAGGGAGATGGGTCAATCATTTACCCTGATTCCCTGGGGCAGTTTTCGGGGTTGAGGGCCTAGCTCAAAAGGCTAACAGTAACACCCCACTGGCCACAGGATTTGCACCAGTGACCTTCCAGCCACGCTGAGTCCGAACCTACAGGGCCAACCACCTTCCCCAACGCTAACGCACTACAGAGGAGATATGAGAACTCAGCCGGAAGGAGGACTGCTGGAGCTTCTTCAAAAGATGAGTATCGGTAGTGGTGAAAAGGTGTTGCTGTACTGAATACATCAAAACCACAGAGCTTGGGCTCTGCAGGTGTTCACGTGGGTGGGCTGGGCTGGGCCTTGCGAAAAGGTGCAGGGCTATTACATCATAGCACTAATGAAATTGGCAAAAAAAAAAAACTACACTTGACTTTAGCAGGGAATTCTGCATTTAAGCAACAAACGACCAGATGATCAAATACGCGGTACCTATTAGGGCTGCACGATTAACCTTTATCGCATCGATATTGAGGTTTTAACTCCCACAATAACCTAACCTCAGGAGTCTGAGGTTTTTTCCCCCACCTCAGACATTTGAGTGACAAACCTATTAGCCAATCAAAATGGTCGAATCTCGCATTCCTGGCTTGCTGGCCAATTAGAAATGGCAATGGAAACAAGGTTGTATGCAGTGCACCGGCTTTCTGTCAGCAGCAAAGCAGCTAACACACAACATGTACCTTGAATTGTGCCTATAGAAAAAGCTTGTAACTGCGCAGAAATGGCCTAAGGCACTTTGACCAAGTGGTTAAGTTAATTTCCATTATGTCTTCTTATTCTTTGGTATTTAGGTTCAGGTTCAGGCATCACACAATCTCATTACTTCAATCACTATGTATGTAGTTTATTTAACCCTCTGTGTTGTAAAAGTAACAACATATTTTATTCATAATTTTAGGTTTTATGCACTTAAAAGTATCGAATGGAAAAATCGAAAATCGCATCGCAATATTTGTCAGGAAAACCGCAATTAGGTTTTTTCTCAAAATCGTGCAGCCCTAGTACCTATTTCCCGGAAACAAAATCATCGGTAGACCAAAAATATGCTGAATTTCATGCAGCGGCAATGTTCTTCATGGACTAGTTCATACTGGAATTACAAGACACATTTGCATTCTCTTGCCTTTATTTACTCACAAACGAGGCTGCAGAGAGACACCCCAGACACCTGAAGTCGCTGCCAGCAAAACTGAACATACCTAAGTATTGAATCATCGATTTAATAATGTCCAACACACAAGTGCCACTGCTTGAGTCAATAGTTGCTCCAAGAGAAGAAATACACCCAGAGACAACATGCAGTGTCCCACATAAATGAAGAGCCGGGGGGATACTCAACGTATTCCCTTTCTGTCTGAAAGCTTCTTCTTGGTAGAACATTTGATACTAGCCTTAACAAAATTACTACAATAAACTGGGAAACCCTAACGCAGCCTAAATCTGATATCTTCCTGCTTAAGATGGGGGGATAAAACGTTAGGGTAAATCAAAACATCTCAAAAAGCAGGTTTCATGTCCACTACTAGCAAGACGACTCAGCCCATAAACAGGGCTGTGTGAGTGGCTGACAATGAATGGTGCTTCCAAAGGGTACCTGGAACTCTTGTGACACTTAGAAGTACTTAAAAAATAACTGACCTGCTGCCACTTTCAATCATCACTGTACTTTTTCCACAACCTGGGTACGTTGGGCTACTACAAAATGTTAACCACCAGCAGTAGCATTTCAGTCCATTTCTAACTGGCCAGTTGCCCTACACCTGTCACTCTCAGAATGGAGCAGAACATATCTGCAAAACCATTTTCTTGGAGGGGAAGTCCCTTGGGACAAATGAGATGAGGAATGCACAGCGGAGTTTGGCTAAAGCAGAGCCTCACATGTTGTGCATTTTAGTCAATGAGCCAGACAATTTTTTTTTGGAGAAAAAGTTGTATGGAGCTTAATCTGAAACTGCCAAAAAAAACTGTTTACCTAGCAACAATATCCTAAGATCAGAATTAGCCTTTCAGAAGCCCCAGGCAATCTAACCAGCAGGGACTTATTCAAACTGTAAAGAGGGGAATCAAATCAGACTTGAGATACAACATGCTAACCAATCGCTATGTGCTGAAGAGTGAAAAAAAAACATGTGCTTTAAACCTGTACCTGTAAAATAAAATCATGCATTCATTAAAAAAGAAAACCTGTGGCACCACACTGAGTGGGTAACTGTCACTTACCAAAACATCGTTGCAAATCTCTTTGAGCTCCTTCTCGATTTTTTCCCGGTACTCCTTGGCCATCTGCTGTTTCTTCTCACTGCCCTCGGTCTTCTGCTCGATGCTGGAGACGACCCTCCAGGAGGAGCGACGGGCCCCCACCACGTTCTTGTAGGCCACTGACAGCAGGTTACGCTCCTCGTTGGACAGCTCGCCCCCCTGCTCTGTCACCGCCTTCATGGCGGTCGCCATGTCGTCGTAGCGCTCCGCCTGCTCAGCCAGTTTGGCCTTCTGCACCAGCTCGCTCTTGTCCATGGCTGCTCAGTACTGAAAACAAGAATCTTACTGAGTTTCAAGATGCATAACATCCCTGTTTTAAATCAGACTTAGTCAACACAGGACTCTGGGCTCCAGATGGTTGCAGGAAAGGATGCTGTAAAAAGTTATATCTTAAAAGAAACTTACATGCCTCATGTCCCTCAGTACTCAAGCTCACTTGCTGTGCATTACTGCATGCTAACCTATATTGCTCTGATTTGCACATGCTCTCCAGCAACACTGAAAGATTTGATACTGAAATAAGCTGTAACACTACTGATTGAATAAGCTGCATGGGGGGTGAAATAAAAGACTAACCAGACAAAAAACACTGAGTATTATCATGGAACAATGTGGAGACCATTCCCACAGGACTGGGGCCAAAACCTGACCCTTCACTGTATGTTTTCTGAAAATAGCAATAATTTTAAACAGATTATTTACAATCAGACATAGATTAAGATTATGTGCATTTGGGTTGATTTAATAAGTTAGGACAACCGTGTGCAGCAGAGCCTCAAAGCCCCAATCCTAGCCCTGGCCCTGTGACTGTGGTGTTTGCATGTTCTCCCAGTGTGGGAATTCGTAACATAATTCAAAAAACATTTAATTAGTTAAACTGGCATCATGAAATTGTCCTGCAGTGGTTCAGCATCCAATTGCAGCTGTCTGGAGCCTTGTTCAACTTGGAATAGGAGAATAGGATCCATATTCACCACAACACTATACTTTACAAAAAGCTGGAAGACAGGTGTGGCACTCTAACTCTTGTACTCTATGCTAACTTCATTGAGGCCAACCTCTGAGGAACCAGAACATCACCCTAAAATTAATTGCAACACCTTACACAAAGTTTGAGTCGAATAACACGCGACACCAATGACATAAGTCAGCCCCTAAAGATCTGAATAAGTAACAGTGCTATAACAGAAGATCGAACATCAGTATTTCCATTTGAATTACACAAATTTCATAATTACTAGCATAACGGAAAATTACGTTATCATACCTTAACCGGAACCTGACAATTTTCAGAAAGTAAGGAAGGACAAATTAGCCATTTTAAATGTCTGTGGTTGTGAGACATTTATCCTCACCATACGCAATGATAGACATTAGCTTGGTATTGCCAGGTTCGTAAACTAACCAAAAATATCTATCCTTTTTGTCAAAACGGCACATTCACATAGGAGTGAATCAGTTGCCCTACATCATGATGAGGTTTTACAAAAGTACAATCTCAATAAGCCTTCATACGGTTGTTCTCGACGCGGCAGCTTCCGTTTGCCATCCTGGATTTAAATTCCACATTTCACCAGCAGGTGAAAAGACCACGCTGTCGCCTGTCACCGCTTGACGCCATGCCTCTGTGGTACGATTTCCTCAGTTAAATGGCCAGTATCATTCATAAAACAATCGCACTGGCCGCCTCAGCTGCTTTTTTGCGCGGATGCATCCCGGGGTTTTAAAACCCATGAAATAAATGTCTCTCCGCCAACTACGGTCACACACAGAGAGCTCTCGAGCAGATATTTCAGCCGCCGTATCTAATCATATACAACAATATAAAATACACTAACGGTTAGTCATTCCTACAAAGCAAGACGGGTCGAGCCCGGGCAAATAATAAAATATACAAGAGTAATACGGACAGTAAATTAAAAAAAAAAAAAAAACTACAAAAAATAGCTGTCCCTGGGGGCGAGGACCATGTGAATACTCGCATTATCTGAGCCGGGCCAGCTCCGGGGGCGCGCCGCCGTCTGAGGGGGAAAAATGCGGACATGCTGCTCCGTCCCCACCACGCCCAGAGCCCCCCTACCTGTTAAAAATGGCTAGCTAGCGTCGCTTTCGTTCAATTCCTGAGGCTCGGGTTGTGCCTATAAATGCAGGACAACTCGCTAGGGAGGGGCACCTTTTTTAATAATAAAAAAGCAAGCACTTTGCGGAGCAGCGACCAGCGGAGCTCGACAGCCTCGGTGGCCGTCAGCCGTAGGCGCGGGGAAGAGCCGGAAACGGCCCCACGGCGCCTCTCACCCAGGGCCGCCGACTCCGCGCACGATAAAAGTCCCTGCCGCCAAATTACCGTTCGCGTCTGCCAGCATTTATGTAGAGTTCTATGAAGTCGTTCATTTTGTACTGGCATTGCAGACAGGGGCAGCCGTTAATGTAACGCCAGGGGGAGATGCTAGCTCGCTAGCTTTTAGCCGCGAACCCTCCCAATGACCCGGTTTCTTCAAAGAAAGCAGGACACGGAGGCTAAACCCAGCCTTGGCCAACATATTTACGGCTTAAGAGGCCGATACGTGGGTGGGGTTCAAAAAAACATTTTCTCTGGTAATCTGCTCGTCAGAAAATAATAAATAAATGGATGCCGATCATACTAGAAGCGCAGCTCGGGGAGCTGTCAGGAGCCGCCCGGGGTGACCTCAGGTCGCAGCCGCAAAAGCAGGACAGAGGGGCCAGTCAGCTGGCGCAGCTACCCGCCATCGGCTTGCCCTGCCCTTACCTGCTCGCATCTGGCAGTGAACTAACGGCCGACTCCTATGAAACAATACGGGGAGTAGTATCACGGGTAACGGCTAACGGCAAATAGCCTGTTAGCTGAGAGGAGGAGGAGGAGGGGTGGCGAAAAACAATGGCAAAATACATCCGTCCACTGACCGAGCCACACAATGAAACCGAGCAGATCAGCATTTGCAGCGCTACCCGGCGGAGAAAGCCACAGACCACGCGTGAAATATCCCACTCGAATTGTCAATAAAATACTGATAGGACGCCACGCCTGCCAGAGCTAGCCGCACAAACCCCCCAAACCCGAATCTTTATTGTTCCGGCTAGGAGGCTAGCGAGCTAGCCACCTGGAGCCGCACATTTTAATGAAACAGAAATGCTACCAAAATTCTGGCTCGATAACATATACAAATAGAGCCCCATCATTAACCATGAATTACGCTACATATAAACATATATTTTTATTAATACTTCCCACTCACCTGAGTGTATGCGCTATTGATGTAGTCGTTCGGGCTACACAGCTGACTATCTCCCTCAGTCCGTTTCGGTCAAATCCACGGGGTTTCCCTCCAATCACACCGGCCCCTGGAGCAGGGGGGCGAGACACGGAACTGTGACGTCAAAGGCTACCAAGGCAACCGTTGACTGACGTGCTCCGTGATTGCGCGGAAGTCTGAGAAGGGAGCCTTTTGCTCTGCTCAGTAACTCGGTTATTACAGTATTTCTCTGAGTGTTTTTAGTTACCCTCCACTTATTAAATAACTTTGCAATACTTTAAAATTCCTCTATTACCTCCCATGATTCAGACCATGAACGGCAGATGCATCTGAACGGAGGGGAGAGGGCATGTACACTTGTCTATTTGCGTTGAAAAATGTAGATAGTGTTATAACTTAATGCCTCTTCATTTTTTTTCGAAATTATCGGAACCCGTTAACTTCAAGGAACACTATTTTGCCATCAATGTTGAGATTTGGCTAATGCTACCACTGACATACAGTATTAAATATACAGCGTAAAACGAGTTGATTGGTAGATAAATCGCAGCACCGTGCGTAACAAGAATTGTTTGCCTCGCTTAAAAATATTGTTTTGTTTAAAAAAACATGGCTATAATCCGGGTTTCTATTAATAAAGTTTTATTGGCTTAAATAGAATTGTTTATAGGTAATTTCGTTATTAACTTTCATTGTATTTTTAATAGTACCCTAATGATACTTCAAGCCCTCCAGTTCTGTGGCCCGTGATTCACACACATAATTTATTCGTTAGCTGCTGCTAAACCACAGGTAACTATTTTTATTCATTTTGAACAGACAAGGAAAAGTGATTGGTGCACTTTATTTGACTGTTACTAACAGGAACTTGCTCCAGTTCAAAGCAGACCAGAACAAGCACTGCAGTGGCATTAGTGACACATGCACTCTCAAAGTCATAGTCCAGATTTAGAAAATTGTAAATGTGATCAGTGTGATTTCACTGTCGAATCTTGAACAAAGCCTTTGACCCCAATTGCTCAAGGGACTAGGTCACCCTGCTTTCTCAATGGTACACTGATCAGCCATGACATGAAAACCACCTGCCCGAAATTGTGTAGGTCTCCCAAAACAATTCTGACCCTAATAAGGTATGGACTCCACAAGACTTCTGAAGGTGTCCTGTGGTATTTGGCATCAATACGTTAACAGCAGGTCTTTTAAGTCCTGTAAATTTCGAGGTGAGGCCTCCATGGATTGGACTTCTTAGTCTAGCACAGGGTTCTTCAAATCTGGACCTCAATTCCAAATCCAGGCCTTGTTTTCAGTTCTCCCAGATAATTAGTTTAATAATTACTGATTCTGATTGTTCAGAGGCTTCACACCTGACTGACAGGTAAAGGAAGGCTAGAAAACCAGCAGTGTTTGGACCTCGAGGACCGCGATTTGAGTAACCCTGGTCTAGCACATCACATAGATGGTTAATCGGACTGAGATCTGGGAAATTTGGAGGCCAAGTCAACACCTTGAACTCTTTTTCAAGTTCCTCAAACCATTCCTGAAAATTTTTTTACAGTGTGGAAGCTCACATTATCCTGCTGAAAGAGGCCACTGCCATCGGGGAATACCATAGCCATGAAGGGGTGTACCTGGTCTGCAACAATGCTCAGATAAGTGGTATGTGTCAAAGTAACATCCACATGAATGCCAGGACACAAGGTTTCCCAGCAGAGCGTTGCCCAGAGCAGTGACATCTCTTCCCCAAGTAAACAATACACATGCACTCGGCCATCCACATGACATAACAGAAAATGTGATTCATCAGATTAAGCCACATTCTTTCATTGCTCCATGGTCCAGTTCTGATGTTCACATGCCCATTGTAGCTCTTCCAGACGAGCACAGAGGTCAGTGTGGGCACTCTGACCGGTCTGTAGCAATGCAGCTACATACATAGCAAATATCAACACACAGTGTGTTCTGACACCTTTCTATTATAGCCAATATTAACTTTTTCAGCAATTTATCCTACAGTGACTTTCCTGTAGGATCAAACCAGACGGGCTAGCTTTCATTCCCCATGTGCATTAATGAACCTTGGGTGCCCATGACCCCATCACTGGTTCACCAGTTGTTGTTGAACCACATTTGGTGGGTACTGGCCACTGCATACTGGGAACACGCCCACAAGACCTGCCATTTTGGAGATGCCCTGACCCAGGCATCTAGCCGTCACAATATGGCCCTTGTCAAAGTCCCTCATTGCCCATTTCCGTGCTTCTAACACATCAGCTTCAAGAATTGATTGTTCACTTGCCTAATATAAAATGGCAGGTACCTTTGTAAAGATGATAATCAATATTATTCACATCACTTGCCAGTCATTATAATGTTATGACTAATCAATGCATGCTGCTTTGGAGAAATGCACCTCCTAAATAATAATAATAATAATAATAATAATAATAATATGCTTTAGGCCACACCCTGCAATTCAGATAAAGCAAGCAGTTTGCCTAGACTTAAACTCAATGATGACCTAATGATAGTGTGTTGATCTCCTTTGTTTATGTGTATATTTGCATGATGTGGCTCCTTTAAGCTGCTTCTGCTATGACTGGCATTGATTTTTATCAGAAGGAGCACAGAGGCTGAATGATTTTTTTAAAGCAAGAAACAAACAAGGAGAAAATGTATGATCAGTTTTATTTAAAGTAGTTTGTAACATGAATACTTCAATGCGATCTGAACGATTAAGCCTAGCACTGACCCTTACTCCTGTACGGTGATTTAACTAATCAGGAATAGGACAGTAGTGGTAAATCTTTTTGCCAGCCAGAATGGTAATTAATATTTTACCCTGGTATGCACCATGCCTCTCCATCATCATTACACTGCTTTTTTCTGGTGTCAGTCTCAATGGCAGCAAACCAACCAGGACGCATCAGACATCCCCTACTGCAGCCAGGGGCTCCAGCACGTGTTGGGGGATCCCCACCTGTTCCTGTGTGCCCTGGGTCTGCTCTGGGGTCTCCACACAGGTACCATCTTAATGCAATGCTCAGTCCACCAACTCTGACTCCTTTTTTTAGTTTAAACTCCCTCTGGGTCACCGTGTACTCAAGTGAGCATGAGCACCTTGTACAGAAACCTAATCTGGCTACTTGAACTTGCGATTTTGTTCTTTTGAGCTCATGAATATGGGTGAGAACAGACACGTAGAATAGCATATAAACCATGAACTTTGTTAAAAACTTAACTCCCGCCCTCAAAAAAAAAAAAATCAACCCAGCTCTTAATTTCAGCTTCCCTTTCGCCACCACTCGTGAAGAAAATCCCAAGATGTTTAACCTGCTTCACTAATGGCAGACTTTACCTCTTTGCCTTTCTTGTGGTGTCAAAATTATTCTTCCTAAGTTTCTCCTTCAGAGCAGAATGAGTAATCATTCTGAAAACCACCTCACCTAGTAATTATCTGAGGTGTGTCTTTTATGGAATTTCACAAAAGAAATAATTTCTCAGTTGTCTTTAAACATGGCCTCTTTATGCGTGGCGATATTGCCTGTCCCTGTCCATCAAAGGGTTGACATATAACTCAGAATGTGATTCTATTTTTAATAGCCAGCTTTGCTGCATTAGTGACACACTAACCAGGACAGTGTCTGTGAAGACAATGGTGTTTTTTTTAATAAATGGGTGTGTTCAGTCAGAAGTTGTTAGGGCAAAAGGTCTGCTATGGAAATCCGACACAGTAAATTATGACACACAGCATGAGCGGTCCTAAAACATAAAAAAACTGAAAATAGCTTAAAAGATCTCTGACAGACAGGCATATTTAATTTTGCATTCACTTTCCCAGTTCAGATGAATCATATAAAAGGGAATTTAAATAAATGAACTGCATCACCCTTGTGACAGCTTCGGTGCTTACGATAATATTGAATTTTCATTACTTAATGAATATGAGGCTGCTGAATATTCTGACACCCCGTGTACTTTGATTCCACATGAGATGATAATTAACTCCTGCTGTGCCGGATTTATCGTTAGTACACATACTTATGTATATCCCATACTTATACTCCTGATGATGTGTGAGCAGCCAAGGCGTGTGTGTGTGTGTGTGTGTGTGTGTGTAGGTTATTTTTATGTTGTAGGGACAATTTTTTCGGTCCCCACAAGAAGAAACTCAAATTTCTAACAAATTTGTGACTGCAATCAAAAAACTAAAATCCCAGAAGTGTTGTTTTTTATTAATTACAAACCTGTGTCTGAGTATGTGTGTGTGAGCGGGTATACCTTACCTTATGGGGATACAATGTCCCCACAACGTGATGAATAACCAAAAAACTCAATTTAATAAAAATCTGTCACTGCAATGAAATAACTAAAAAAAGACACTTTTGTTTTGCTTGGTCACTTATGGTTATGATTAGGGCTGGGTAGGGGTTAAGGTTGTCATAGTTAGGGTTATCATTTTTCCCATAGAAATGAATGAGCGGTCCCCATAAAGATATATTTACCCAACATATGTGTGTGTGTGTGTGTGTGTGTGTGTGTGTGTGTGTGTGTGTGTGTGTGTGTGTGTGTGAAAAGCCAAAGATTGGGCAAGGCGAATGGAGTCAATTTCAAAATGATATGATATTTCATTTAATAATCACTATGTACGTGATTGCAGCTGGTGCTGCAAAGCAAACTGGAGCACATGGGCTGCCTGGTACAGCTCTTTCAGGCACACTTTCAGCCTGTTTCCATGGGGAGGGCGATTCTATTTTTTACTTTGTCACATGCCTCCATCCAGACCATAATATTAAGTCGGTAACCCATTTCAGTAGGCTTCTTTGAAATCAGCGGTGTGCTACTGGGTGGTGCTGACGTAGCATAGCCTTAAATACTGGGGGCTTTAAGAGACCTCTGGTGGCTTGCGTTTTCACTTCATTGGGAAGTGGGGGGGGGGGGCGTCGACAGGAAGGATTTTTCTTACATCCCCAAGCATGCCAAATTCCAGAGTATGACTACAGTGGTTGTCATAGTCTGAGATAATATACACTGTACTGTTTTATGACTGTGAGGCACACAGTGGAGCATGGGAAAACACACTACCCACCCACCCCCCCTCCCTGCTCTTCATGCCATTGCTACTCTGTTTGACTACTGATGACACACCTTTGGGTAGGATGCCGTGAGAGTGGGGCATGTAGACAGGGTGTGGGAGGGGGGCGTGGTGCCTCGCTGCATGTGGGCGAATGGTGACTCAGGACATTGGACTGCAGATAATACTACAGAAATGCAGTGATCTTTTGAGCTACCTGAATATCAGGGAGAAAACAGTAGGTCAGATGAAGGATTCGAAAATGTCATCACACACCCTGTAAGTCAGGACCAATTTAAACCGGCAAACTTACACATCACATAGTTGCTAAGGACCGAGTTAAATCTAAGAAAGAACACTTTAGCCATAGCTAGACTCCTCGCTTCGTCGTCTTAGGTCCTCAAAGCCTCAAGCTATGCAAATGTACTGCTCACAGCAATTTGCTCCAATGTCTTGTTTTCATGTTATGGGGGGCGCATGCAAAGGGTTTCTTGGATGTTGCCTAGAGACACAGAATTGGCCTGGGGTAGAGTATGTTCTGCTCTCCAGCATAAACATTGCTTAACAAAGCCTTTATGTAATATGTGGGACACTAGTCAGTGTGGTTCTTCAGGGGCATAATGGTTTGTGCGCTTGTACCTGCTTGGAGAGGGAGGGCAACTAAATGTAGAGATCGTCCTGATGCTGGAAGTGGATCACTTGACTTGATCTCAGACGTTGCATACCTTACTAAGTGATCATCTAGTCAGGATTTACTTTTTCAATTTCATAAATTGTACGGAGCAGGGTAGATATTAACAGGGATCTTTGTACATTACCCCTCAATTTTGTTTTTATCAGCTTATATAAGTATCATTGGGGTTAGGAAAAAGCATGAAATAGGATTCTTACAGGGTGCTGTGGAGGTTAGTAGTTCAGCCTGGCACCTCCAGGGCACACAGGTCTAATCCTACCTCCAGCTTTCCTTGAGTGAAATTCGCTTATTCTCTCTGCACTCATGTGAGCGTCCCCTGGGCAACCTGCTTCCCCCTTGCAGTGTCTCAAAATCTCCCTTGGTGTGCGTGTCCCGGTGATTTGCCTCCTGGAATAGGCTGGCGCTCCACAGCCCTGTACTGGATAAGTGGCTGGAAGATGGATGGATGACCACTGAGTGTATTTTCTATACCAACAGACCATAACAGAAATGGAATGGAGACTGTTTCCAAATATAGGGACAGAATCATTCAGTATTCATTCTTATTTTTTTTTCCCTTTCCCCACCAAAGAAATCAGTTTGTTATGGTTTTATTTTCAGAGCCATGGAACTAGGCCACAGTTGTGAAGGTCTAAACATCTATTTGTTACGGTATAGAAAGAGTAATCAAAGTTTACCACACAAGTTCACAGAACATTTGTCTACCATACCACCAATAAAGAGCAGCATCACTTTCCATCTCCTCATGATGCTATCATGGTGACTCATGGGCAGTGTTATAGTCTCGCACTTCCACTGCTGAGGTTTTGCATCCTATCCCCTTACTTTGTGTGGGTACTGCTTATATCAGTGTTTCCAACCAGGTCGTTGGGGACCCCCAGACAGCCCACATTTTTGCTCCCTCCCAGGTCATTACCAAACAGCCCACATTTTTGCTCCCACCCAGCTCCTTGCCAGACAGCCCACATTTTTGCTCCCACCCAGCTCCTTGCCAGACAGCCCACATTTTTGCTCCCTCCTAGCTCCTTGCCACAGCCCACATTTTTGCTGCCTCCCAGCTCCTTGTCAGACAATAATATTTTTGCTCCCACCCAGCTCCTTGCCAGACAGCCCATATTTTTGCTCCCGCCCAGCTCCTTGCCAGACAGCCCACATTTTTGCTCCCTCCTAGCTCCTTGCCAGGCAGCCCACATTTTTGCTCCCTCCTAGCTCCTTGCCAGACAGCCCATATTTTTGATCCCGCCCAGCTCCTTGCCAGACAGCCCACATTTTTGCTCCCACCCAGCTCCTTGCCAGACAGCCCATATCTTTGCTCACTCCCAGCTCCCAAGCAATAACGTGGACTGTCTGGGGATTCCCGAGGACTGAGTTAGGAAACACTGGCTTTTATGTTTCCTTCTACAGTTCAGATGTGATTAGATGAATTGGTCTCTGTGAAAATGCCCTGGTATATGCCTTGTGTTCAAGTGGCATCCTGTCCAAATTGTCACCGAGACACACTAGATAAGTTGCCATGGAAAATGTATTTATCTCTTTATAACACTTCTAGTAAACATCTGAGATTTAAAATACACATTCATAGCTGTTCAACTATTTAAGCATTTTGCTGCAATATTAAGCAGGAACATCTTAAATTTACTTTACATTATAATTACATTATTTTTTTTTCCAGAATTTTTAATAGCCAAATAACATTTGAATGTTTCCAGTATTTCTTGCTGGTGACATTTTTATGAACAGCTTTGGGATTATTGCTCTCTACTGCGACGCTTTTCAACATTTCTGGCAACAGTATGGCTCAGGTTTAAGATGCAAAGGAGAGGAGAGCGTTGCATGGTTCATTTGACCAAACCAGTCATTCCAGTCCTTCTGGAGGCAGTTTCAAACTCACTGGACATGCTTACCCTTCACTACTCACTGCTGTGTAGCTGCCAGGACTGTTCTGTTATTCAGAAAAGGAACTCAGCACTTTGTGATCCGGTGGGCTCTAGGTCAAAAGTCATGTCACATTGGCGGGAAAAACTATTCTAAAATAGAATGTGAATAAAAATCTTAATTCAGCAGTTTGCATATTCTCCCCATGATATGTGGGTTCCTCTGGCTACTCCAGTGTCCTCCTCTCAATCGGAGACATGCAGTTAGGCTAAGTGGTCTCTTCAGATTACCCACAGTGTATTAATGTGTATGTGTGCCCTGCAATGGGCTGGCTTCCCACCCACTACCTCAGGAAACTACCAGAAAGGGCTGCGGTGGAGGGGGAGATCACAGACACCATTACATCACGACCTTGCGGGGAGTTCTCGAAACTTCAAACGTCTAGGCGCGGACGGGACCGCTGTGAGACCGCGGCAACTTATCTGCCCACATCACGCCCCTTGGAGCACATCCTGCCTGCCAGGTCCGTGTCTCCCGGCAAGGCCAGACTTATCTGGGGGAGGACGACAGTAAGGGCCGGACACACTAAGGGCCGCACATGGTGGGGCAGCTAAGGATATGTGGTCACATGACATACAGCGCAACACATTCAAAAAAAGCAGCAATTTCCTGTTTAAGTAAGAGAGCTTGTATGGTGCTTCCTTCCTGCTATCCTATCAGAAGATACTCTTCAAATCCCCAAGTATGTTTCTGATAGTAATTTTAGTGGTGGGCAGCATTTTCATGCTCAGCTTGCTACAGACCCAGCACATCCAGTTCATTATTTTCTTGCTTTCTCAAGATGTACAACTGACTTAACTGCCCCCCCAAACAAATCAGGTGCCCATAAGCCAACCAGGTTCCTTCTGGAAAAGGAAATTAAAAATATATAATGACACACCTAGAATGCTCTTTTGAAAGATGTTGTGCTAAAAGAACGTGCCTCCTGTTGTGCCTGCAACACAAAACGGAAGCGGTGGTTCGTTAGTTAAATACATCTTCGAAAGGTGTTGTCATCCTGAAACTGAGCATTCATGCTGTGGCCTAAGCTACCTTCTTACCGGGCCTAAGTCAGCCTGCTGCGATGGTGATTTTACCTCTGTGGAGATGGGGCAAACAACAGTTTGATCTGTTCTCTGGAGCAGGGAGTGAGGGTTTGTGGATTAACAAGCTAATTGTTTCTTCTCCCGAGTGGGTATAGTTCTTCAGGATATGACTTCGATCTGGGCAAGGGGACCTGCCAGGCTACCGTGATATCTCCATTTGCATCCATCCTTTTTCTGTAAACACTTGTCCTGTTCAGGGTCTGGAGCCTCTTTCAGAGGCTACAGGCACAAAGCAGGGAACAACCCAGGATGGGGCACCTACCCATCACAGGGCATGTGTACACACCATGGACTCACACATGCACACCTACAGTATGGGCAATTTGGTAACTCCAATCAACCTCAGCCAGTTTTTGGGGAAAATAGGAGCACCCAGAGGAAAGCCCAGCACAAGATGGGGAGAACAAGCAAACTGCACCACACATGGAACCCTGGTGGAGACTTAACCCCTGGTCCCAGAGGTATGAGGCAACAACACCAACCACGCTGCTCCTCTGTTTGCATGTAAGTCGATTTCAATTACAAGTGGTCCTCAGTGTGTTATATAGCAGTGCTTTAGTCTGATAGCTGGCATGATTTCATGAATTCAAGAAATCACTGAATTTCAGATATTATGTTATTTATATGTCTGGGGTTGTGGGCAGCAGCTTCTATTAGGGGCTGCATGATTTTCATCAACGTTTAAGTGTTTTTTGTGCCTTTAAATAATCACATTCTTCTCCTACAATTTCCTTTCGTGATTAATACAGTCCTGTCGTCCGATCATCATCAGATTTCAATTTCTTGCCTGGATCGCGTCGCGACATGCGTCCATCAGAGACCCCCCCCCCACCCCTCTTGCGTGAGGTGACACGGCTGCCCACAGAGTCACTGAAACAGACCAGTTCCTTTCTTCAAACCAGCGTTCCCATCTATTCTTCTTAAGTCACCTTTAAGGGTTTTTATATTACATCATCTCTCAGAGAACCATTTCATTGAAAGTTTCCAGGTCACCATAGCCAAGTTTTCATAAATTTAGGTCAAGTGTTAGTCTGAAGGGTTTATCAGCAGTGTTTGACGTCCCTGAGTACAGTTTAGCACTGCTCTGATTGCCTCCATCAGTTCCACCCAAGTCTTTACTTAGTCCATTTGAATCCCCATGTCCTCATTCTGTCAGTCCATTTGCATCTTCTCACTGTCTCAGTTTAACCTGCTGTGACTCGTCCAAGCGTCCTCTAGCTGTTAATTCAGCTACGCCAGCTGAAGGCTAACGGACACGTCCCCTCATTACACAGGGGACCTTCTCCAAGGCCCATCTGTCCGGACGGTGCTGCCAGCCCCTCGGAATGTTGGATGGCAGCTGCAGAGACATAAGACTATTTCTTAAAATCTGGTTCCCTTCAGTGTGCCTGGATGCACCACTGTGACACACACTGGTTTGATGCTAGGAGAGTGGAAGTTGGCTCAGTGAGACACTAAGCCCATTAATAAATAATAGGCATGCCAGGGAGAGTGTTGGCAAGACCGTAGTTACACTAATATGCAGATTCTGAATTGTATGCCACCCCCCCCAAGAAAATCCATTTTGCCACCTTTCTACTTTTCCGTTCATATAATTTGTGATTTTTTAAGCTAATTGAGGAAACACACAGACCAGCTTGTGAAAGAAGCTTATCAGAATAGTATCAAGTGTATGTTTTTTTTTGGGGGGGGGGGGCTGGTGTTCCCTTCAACTGTACTGCTGGTCCCTGTCAAAAAGCTTCATCAACCTCCACTCTGCCAGCGAGGCGACACACACCAAACAGCCCCGTACACAGCAGGGCGCTTGGGGGGGGTGGGAACGAGAGACAAGAGACGGGGGAGGCGAGGACTCTGTCATTAGCTTCAGAGCCTTCTCACTGGGCACCACGCTGGGGGGGTGACGTCAGAGGAACGAGGCTGCGCAGCCAGTCAGCAGTGCCATAAAGAAACAAGGCGGGGACAGCCTGTTAGGCCCAATAACATGTGCTCCTCTACTTTAGAGAGACAGGGGTTATAACAAGATAAGTCCATAATAAACCTGGAGCTGTCCAACATAAATAATAAAAATTATATACATATTAGTGCTGTGAATTGTTAAAAAAAAAAGTATATTGATTGTGACTACAGAAAAAAAAAAAAATCACACAACATTAAAACTTACATTTACACATAAAATCCCTAAATTTAATGGAAAGAATATTCAAAATCTTTGTGAACACTATCATCCCATTTGAATATCAAAATGCTGCATGGGTTAATTTCATCAAAGAAATGTTTTGACTTCAAAATTAAGGTTGTGCTTTAAAAAGATTATTTCTCATCCTTTTAATACATACAGGCGCACATGCACGAACCTCTATGAGTATTTGGCAACTGCAATTTTGAGTAAATTTAAGTTATAAAAAACACACAAAACATACGCTTTATCTATTAAATGAATTAATTAGTGAAACCTAAATTTGAAAGCTAATTGTCAGAATCTGGAATCCTGAACCTGCTGAACGAAACAGACCATTAAATCAAATTAATATTTTATTAAAATGTTATATTACATCATTGGGGCAAAAATACAAATGTATAAAAGGTTTGCAATAAACAGACCAGTCTTCTGAGAGAGACCACTGTAGCCATATACCAGTGGTTCATTGTGGAAGAGAAATGCACACAGCTAGAGATAGGAAGCTCTCAATTTACCCCAATCACTCATATTAGCAGCTCACCACCGAAATAAAATAATCACAGCCACTGAACTATTAAAAAAAGAATGGCAGCACTACCAAACCAGATGCGCACGCACACATCACCGTAATTATTCAGAAACCAGGACAGCAAACAGAGAACACTAACAGTTCTGCATGGTCATTCTACGCGGCAGTCGTCACAAATTAGACTAGGTGTCGGGGGGGGGTCTATAGCGCCCCAAATTTTACACAACCCAACTTCCTGATTTGGGCTGCAGCTTCAAAGGCATGACCATTTACTTGCGTGTGATATCCTACACAGCAGACATTTGTCAAAGGGTTAAAAAAAAAAAAAAGTTCCCACAGCAGGAAAAAAGCAGAACCTCTAAGCTGAGAGGGAAAACAACAAGGAAACGTGAACCAAGAAGTGCTAATACAGAACTCCTGTATCAGAATACCTGACAATTTAGGAAGCCTTCTGTACTGAAATGCACCATTCCAATGTCCTGAAATACCCCCTTGACTGCAAAGAAACAAAGAGCGCTTTAATGGAAACTAACTTTTTAAGACAGTTAATTTTTCCTTAGCATTTGTTATTTTTGCACTGGACTGTGGACAATAGGTGGAGATCATTTTCAAGCAACGATCTGATTGTATAGTCATATGCATGAGACGAGATGGTCGTCACCAGGCCGGTTCATGGACTGCAGGGGTCCTGGATGAGTGGAGGTGTCACCGACACCTGGAGGTTAAGGACAGGCAGCCCATGGCTCCTGTGATGATATCCCGGCACAGCCACCCTCTCACGCCTCCACGCCCACAAGTTCTGGGGGCAAGGGGGACTTTGGGTGCTTGCTTTCAAAGTGCTGCTTGAAGGTCTTTGGATCAGGCATTTGTGTCTGGTGAGAGGAGAAAGAGCTCAGCTGAGGTTGGTCTAATTTCAAAAGCTCTCAGCACATAAATTATGGGTTTTGTTTGCCGTATTTCACGCATCAACGCTGTTATTGGTTATTTTGCGAAATCATCACTAAAGCATCCAGCATCTAGAACACACTTATCCACAATGGCAGAGTGGCTGTTTCAGGTCGAGGTAGGTGGGAGGGAACGCCTCACCCGACACACGGAGCAGGTATACACCAGGGCCGCCTTGGCTGCGGCTTTCTGGTCGTGACCTTTGCTCTTCTTGGCCTCAGCCTGTTTCTTGGCATTCTTCTGCTGGGACTGAATCTTCTGATGCCCGCGGGCCATGGCTACTGGGCGAGCAGGAGCACAAGGAAAGGTGTAAATCACACACCAGCACGACAATAAACCCAGGGAGACGGGTGCAAGCACAGAAAAGTGTACCTGACTTTAGTAAACTTGTCACTCTCATTTGGCAATATATCATTTTTGCTCTGGGAGTTGGGAGGAAGCAAAAACATGGACTGTCTTCTGTCATTCTTATTTGTCTGCACTTTATATTTATATTTATCTTATCTGCACTTTTTTTCCTCTTTCTTTCTCTTTGGATCGGTCAGGGTTCATTTCACTGCATGTTGTACCTGTTATAACTATGTATGTGACAAATAAAGAATCTTGAATCTCGGGACTGGTTTGAGAAACACTGCAGTAGCGTATGTTAACCATAGGTGGAATTAACACTTACAAGTCACCAGCCTAGTCTTTGTGTACATTTAGCCTCCAGTATGAAGACATTCTGCCCAGCAGAAAAACAATCCCACAGGGGCCATGACCTTTCACCCCTTAGGTCACGGGTGTCAAACTCCAGTCCTGGCGGGCCGAAGCCCTGCACATTTTTGGGTTTCCCCTCATTTAACGCACCTGATTCAACTTCTTGTGCTAATTACCACACAGCTCTTGAGCTGAATCATTTATGGTGGAACAGGGAAAGAACTAAGCTACACAGCCCCCCCCCCCAGGACTGGAGTTTGACACCCCTGCCTTAGGTCATCTGTAGTAAGGATCAGAGAGGTCAGGAGAGATTGTTGTAACTGGTGTACGGTCTGAGTCTGAGCTGTATTGCCAAACACATTCATTTAATTAGCAGCAAACTCAGAGGAAAACCTACCAGCTTCAGGTCAGTTTTACCTTTGATGCACAGAAGGCCTTCAAAAGAGGCTACACTGTCAATCCAGTGGGGAGACCTATCAAGTACAGCTGCTTGGCAATGGTGTGACTTTTCCACATTTGCCCAGGTGTGACGCGCTACGTTGCTTAACTCTTATCTCTTACCCTAATCACCTTCAAACCGCCCAGTTCCAGTAACATTACACATGGAGAGGTACCTCTTCAGCTGACTCTCCGCTAAGGCGACTTGTGAATTAGGTTAATCGCAGTTATTTAGGACATTCAAAGAAGGCAATTAATCTCTGATATTTCCCAGAAGGAAGCCGACAAGTCAGACAAAGAAAATGGGTCACTTAATCACCTGGACATGATGAGGAGCGGACAGGTCAAAAAGTGGCTTGAGAAATTAAATCAATGAACACACCGTTGACACCACAACCCCCCAGTATATAAAATCACCAAAAGCTACACAACACATGTGCATCCCGGGTGCACGAGAAATGACCAGTTTTACAGACTTGTGTAAATGATACTTCTAACATGTAATGCAACTCATTTTATATGCCATGCTTGTTAAAGCTGATCAGTCAATAAAAACGCTCCACACGCCTCCTGCGCTAACATAAGGCACGCCTAACAAGCCGGAGACCTCCCCCCAAAAGCACACGAACCATATGAAGCCAGTTCCTATACATTTCAAAGCGGCGGGTTAGTTTTAAAAATTCCAGCCAGACCGGAATATACCAGCTGTATCCGGACGACTAGGCACGCTTTCGAAAAGGTCAACAGAGCCGCCAGCGGCCATGCTTTCCGCAGATCCGTGCTGCGGGTCATTCCTCCGCTGCGTGAGACCTGACAGTCCGCAGACGAGGAGATGTGACCGCAAAGCACCCCTGACTCTGATTCCAGGCGAAAACGATCCACTGTTCCAGCAGACTGTATTGCCCAAGCACAGCAACGGCTACCCAGCAATCCCAGATCGCAGCGGTTATCTGGAGGGTAGAAACCGAATACCTATACAGCTAATAATAAATCCACCGGCTAGGGCACCACACTGACCACGACAAACTTCGATTTCTGAGACCCCCCCCGCGAAGTCGAATAAAAAGCGCGATGGCCGTGGAAGTGCGTTTCACTCCGAGATCAGCTTCTAAAAAGCTGGTTAACTGGAGGATTCTGGATAAAACAGGCGCCCGACGCGCCGTCCGGATCCCGGCTCCACACGCCGTGTTCACAGTGCCAGCCAGCACTTTCTGTTCCATGCGATACCGCGATATTATTGCTATATAATTAAGGCTTTTCTTTTGCGATTTCCGATCGAAAATGTTTCCGTTTTTATTAGTCGCAAAAAATGTAGCAACATCCACCTCTCGACTCTCAACTTGTATAAACGAAATAGGATATTTTAAAAATACGTTTACAGGCGTAACAGACGGACTTACCTGTGGGCTTACAATAAGCGGATCAGTTAATAAGGCGTAATAAGATTTTTTTCTCTTATTTTCGTAGTCAAAATCCGACCAAAGCAGACTCCCTGCTTCCGACTTCTACCAAAGAGCCAGACGCCAGCGGCCGCGGTGCCTTTTGTCGGCGTCTGCAAGCTGCTGCGCAAGTCTCCGCTCGGTGGCCGGTGGGGCCAATGACTTCCACTTCCCCAAGAGGAAAGGTAGGCGGCAGCTCTTCCTCTGCGCGATCACTGGCTCCGGGAGCCCCCTCCCCTCCCCGGGTTACGTAACTCACGGGTTCCGAGCCCTGGAGTTGGGTTGAACTACACTGGCGGTATCAAGCTGATCAGCACGCTTGTTATTAAAATGTCTTCAGCGTGTAACACATTTATTGACCGACGCTTCTTTTGTGTTTGTAAATCTGCCTTTCTGAATGATCACGTGTACTTTCTGATTTATAAGCTGCTAAACCACCCTTCCCTGTGGAACTACAGCAGTCGGGAGTAGCTCTACCTAAAGGGACGCGCTCACACGTTATTCTGTTGACAACTGCTCGTAATTGATTCACCCTTCGGTAATTAACCGCATAAAGTTTTTATAGCATTAATGGGTTTATTGTGAAATCCAGTAGCTAAACAAAACCGTAAGCATTTCTTTAAAAAAAATAAAACCCACATTTTATTATATGAACGGGGAGAAACAGATTTATCTATGTCCCGCTGAATATTCATAAAATAATTATCTCGACATACATTTTAAAAAGCGCTGAAGTCAAGCATATATCGCTGCAGCCTGGAGCCAAGAGTAGAGTGGGAGGGGTAACGTCGAGGCCGATGGGGGGGGGGGGGTTATCCCAAGGATAGGAGGGGCTTCTGGGTAGAGTTGGGGTATTAGATGATAACGGTTAGAAACCCCTCCCACTCGACATTCGGCTCCTGGCTGCGGCGACGTGCATGTCGCTGTAGTTGCTTATCTTACAGGTTTATTTTTAAATACAGCAGACGTGTAGACATATCCTAAACACCTTGACTGGAAGCAGGGGCAGACTGGTAGGCGTGGCGACCGGGGCAAACGCCCCAGGGCCTGTGCCCCCCAACCCAAGTCGAGACCCCCTCCTCCCCTGCGATTGCAAATCTTGCATGGACGAGCAACATTCGCGACGATTAAGGCAATATCATGTATACAACCTCGTGACTTGCTACTTTTATATCTGTCATTTTTATCTACATAATCTCATTATAGTGGGAGTCATAAAACAAAAAATATCTGGTATCTTTAAAAAATATTATATTCGTGTGGCCTAGCTCAGGAACAGTGCGTAGGGAACTTCGTGGAATGGGTTTCCACGGCCAAGCAACTGCATCCAAACCTTACATCACCAAGTGCAATGCAAAGCATCGGATGCAGTGGTGTAAAGTTACTGGACTCTAGAGCAGTGGATCCGTGTTTTCTTGAGTGATGAATCACACTTCTCTGTCTGGCAATCTGATGGACGAGTCTGGGTTTGGTGGTTGCCAGGAGAACGGTACTTGCCTGACTGCATTGTTCTAAGTGTAAAGTTTGGTGGAGGAGGGATTATGGTGTGGGGTTGTTTTTCAGGGGTTGGCCTTGGCCCCTTAGTTCCAATGAAAAGAACTCTTAATGCTGCAACACTGAGAGCCATTTTGGACAATTTCACGCTCCCAACTTTGTGGGAGCAGTTTGGGGATGGGCCCTTCCAGTTCCAACATGACTGCACACCAGTGCACAAAGCAAAGTCCATAAGGACATGGATGAGCGAGTCTGGTGTGAAGGAACCTGACTGGCCTGCAAGGAGCCCTGACCTCAACCTGATAGAACACCTTTGGATTGAATTAGAGCGGAGACTGTGAGCCAGACCTTCTCATTCAACATCAGTATCTGACCTCACAAATACTCTCCAGGAACAATTTTCAAAAATTCCCATAAACACACTCCTAAACCTTGTGGACAGCCTTCCCAGAAGAGTTGAAGCTGTTATACCTGCAAAGGGTGGGCCAACTCCACATTAAAGCCCCTGTATTAAGAATGAGATGTCATTAAAGTTCTTGTGTGTGTAAAGGCAGGTGTCCCAATACTTTTGGCAATATAGTGTATTAAGTAACTGAATAAGAAATTACTGAGATTCACGTGACATCAAAACATTTCAGCACCACCCTGGATGAGGTCCCAGTCCATGGCAGATTAGACAATCTGACACACTATGTGTGTGTGTGTGTGTGTGTGTATGTGTAAGTATGTATGCATGGGCGTAAATTATGGGGGGGGGGGGGGGTGTTTGTAACCCCCCTAATAATCAAAACCAGCCAATACAACCTCCTGGATCCTCTGGAGACCACAACCCCTCTATGCTCAACTCAAAATGATGCCCTTGTGTGTATGTGTATATAAACAGTATGTATATATATTTAGATATGCTAATTCCCTTATGTTTATGTATTTGAACTGTGGGGGCAAATTGTAATATTCAGAGCGAATTCACACACCCCAGGGGAGACATTCCTCATACACAGAGCTTGGCAGGTAAACTGTGAACTCCAGGCCCTGGAGGTGAGGGCTACCCACTGAGTTACCAGGCCAACCAACGAATAAAAAAAATTAGGTAAAGCTGCATGTTAATAAATTACCAGTTAATTTAATTTAGCTATAGCAAGATCAGCACACCAGAGGAATAATACAATAATTGTATTTCCTGCTTGTTAGGGTTGTTGTTTCCATAATATTAAAGATTCAACTTGTTTAAAGTTCTTAAAAATCTTCCCGCTTGTAATGCAAAAGGGAAAATAACCGATAGATGGCAACCTGAGACCACAACAAACTCAATTACTGAGTTAGCTGGGTTCCGCTCTGCTTTACGCCCTATGCTGCCCCCCAGCGACTTTGACCAGGACGAGCGGTCAGATGATGGTTGTCATCCATTCAACTGCATTTCAGATTACGAGGGTGTGGCGTTAGCACCGGAAACAGTCTGGCCGTCATCGGTTTGATTGAATACAGTGAATTGGCTTGCTACGCTCTCAGTGTCCACCAGATGGCAGATTACTCAAGGTTATACTGCAGCAGCCTCTTCTGAGAGGGTGGCTTCAGTTACGCTTCTGATTTGTTTTTTTCTCTTTTTATAGCTGCAGGAACGGGACATTATTCTTTTGACAGACAGAAGAAATAGCACCCACAGGCAATTCAGACACTCACACTACAGGCTTCAGTGCTTTCAGTAATACACGGCATGTTATTAATCAAACCGTGTTGCCTTCGGGTCAGTTCTAAGTTTCCATGGGCCGTTAATTTTCCAATAGATGATAATTAGATTCTGAATATTTCCCGACTTTTGTTCTTCGAATGAATTTTAGTCCTCTGTCACCAAGGGGCTGTTAGCGTCTGCTTCAGAGCACAGCCGTTCAATTCAGTCGCTGCGACACCTCCGGTAATTAAATGAAAACAGCGATGTTTATTTCCGAGACACTAGTCATGTGTTGCACTGCGATGTGTTGGAAAACACGGAAACAAAAGAGAAATCCATATAAACACTAAAATGACTATCTTGAAGTTAAAGTCAAAATCATGGCTGATAAGTTATAAATAATCGCGGAGATAATCGCACAGTGAAAATGGTGGGTGGTGGGTAGTAAAGATCTAGTTTAAATCTAGCTAAAATCTACCACCATCCAATGTACCGGTGACATAGCAATACTGAATGAAAATCTGTCTTGACTTTTTCACTGCTTTTATTTAGGCCTTGTTTGAATCTGCAAGCGCCAGCAACAGCAAACTAAAAATATTAAATTCAATTCAAATGATCAACAAAGCTGTTAAGTTTCATTTTAGCAGTTTTCTTTAAGGCAACACTGTTTAGAAATAATTTTATTATCCACACGCTTAATTACATGGTTATTTAATTAATAATAATTTTGTTATGAGCCATTTTTTATCGACCGGACTGTGCAATGTAATACTGCTGATCTTTATAATGTAGTGGAAGGTCATGAAAGGGAAATGCTTAGTGTGTTTATAATCAGTAAATAATAATAATTCATCCCTTGTCATTACGTATCTGCAATGGTGCTTACAGGTTGCATTGGTATTATGGGAGAAAAGTGCCATTTTTTGGCAAATGGAAAATATTTTAATATATATAGAGAAAACATATGTTCGTGTTACAGGATTTCTTAAAAACAAAAAACGCCATGGAACATCTGATAACCTATCATATCCGCCATGGAGCTCCCTGGGGGACCACAAGTGTGCTGATGCTTGACGACTGTAAGAAGTACATAAAGGTAAGGTTGCACTTTCACCAATAGCTGTAGCCGGAAAGGTACATGAAGTTAGGGTGTGCAGGGGTCAGGGGTCTTAATGAATACAGGGAGACTGGAACCCAGGCTGAAAGGTCCACCTGAAATGTTTACTTTACATATACATTTCATTAAATATTAATTATGAAATATATTAAAAGATATCACTATATGAGAGTAATACTACTTCTATATAACTGCTACAGTGTCAGAAAAAAAAAAGTTCTTCAAAGTCCATTTCTATACCTTAAAAGGTACATCCACTAAGGTACAGCCCCAGTAACGAGTACATATACCCTCAAAGGTAAAAATTCTGACCTTCTATGATTTTTTTTCTGTGTATGTGAGAACATTTATATCTTGTTAGTTGATTTCTTTTTCATTTGACCTGCAGAGATTAGAAAAGGTTCTTGTCTCTGAGGCATTTTTGTCACTTGGGGACCAGTTCCCAGTTGTGGCCCAGCCCTGCCCACACTGGAATGGACTTTCCTATACTGTATGGACACTGTAAACACAAGAGAACAGAGCTATAAATACTGGAATACAGCAGTCTGTTGTTCAAAATGCCTGGATATTAAGTAGCTTTAGCTGCATTCATTAAAAATGGGCAAACAACCGTGTCTTTGTTTATTGCTTGTTAGGGCTGGAAACATACAGTGTTACCTTTACAGCCAATGTCTTTAGCAATAAATACCACACATTTGAAAGAATAGAGGCACTACTGTGTATAACAAAGGGTGTGTATCACCTGTGGGTATGAAATAATCCCCTAAGGTAAACAGCAGGCAAATCAGCATCTCTTCCTAACCAATAACGGAGCAGCTTAGTCATAGCTCCCCCGGAGGACAAACCCTGTAAATGCATGCTCCACTCTTCAGTCAAAGTGAGGACAAACTATTTACTTGAGCACTGTTCTCCAAAAATTCACCTTTCTGCAGAGGCACATTAACATGATCAGAGCCCCCCCCCCCCTACCCCCCTGGGGGGTGGGGGGGATATAGCATAAGTTATCAAACGGGGTGGGGACTGACAAGGATGATACGGTGAAACTTGTTGACAGGAGGCTCGTGGTGAAAAAAGTTGTCGATCACAGAATCCATCACCCAAGTTGCCCATGAGCATGTACATATACAATCTTACATCATCGCCCCTAATTAGATATAAAATAATCAATTGGAGAAGCATGACTCTGACCCCCCCTCCAGCCCAAATCCAACGCTGGTGACATGATTCAATCTCCACACACAAATCTGGGTCATTCTCTTCCCCAGACATGCCACTGTTATTTATAGTACATGTGTGGAAGAGGTCACCGGAAGGAAGTAGTCTATAAATTCACAGGGCAGCTGGGCTCTTAATTAGCTTCAGTAAATATGTTTTATGTGGTATCAAATTTACTGACTCCGCTAGATGGGCACAGGTCACATTGACCAATACATCCATCTCTCCATCTATCTTTTAACTGCAAATTCTGGTCAGTGTCATATGGTAAGGCCTGGAGCCAATGGCAGGCAGCATAGCACACAAGACCAGGACACACCTCGGTCCATCACAGGGCACGTACATGCATACTCATTCGCACACAATCACACACAAGGTTTTCTTTGTTTTTGGGTGCCTGGGGGCTTGTAGGAAGGGTGTAGTGGGCACACCTGCTGGTGCCAGGCTTGAGCTATGGCAGACGTGTGGTGACGGCCGTGGCCATGCATGCCAGGGGCAGCCCGGGCTGGTGATGAGGTCCGGGCACTGATTCTCCTTTATTATGAAGTACTTGTTCGTGTTGCATTGCATATTCTCCCTCACAATCAGAGTGCAGTGGTTCCATTTCACACAGCCGGATACTGGACAGACCCCACACTTTCTGGGGGAGGTGTGGTCTTCCTGCGGCCTGTCCCTGCAGCTTTTGGGTCAGGTCTTCATTTTGCTGTAGAGTCTCCGCTGTGCCTGGGCTCACCTGGCACTGCAGGTTCTACGGGCTGATCCGGATCGCGGCCCGCGTGAATGCGTCAATCTGAAATGTGCTTCAGACATAAAAAAAACTACAAATATTAAAATTATTTTTGAAGGGTTTCTCCTGATTTTTTTTACATTATCTTTTAAAAATGATTATTGATAGATGATCAATAGATGGGTGGACGGATTGGTGTTGGCTATAACATTCTCCAGAGAGTGTTGGGCTTGATTCCTTTAAAATTCTCCTTATTCCTCCATAAACTCGATTCCACCGACAGCTCAGCGCCACGGTGATGCTTTTCAGGGCTGTTCTAGTAACCTCTGCAAACTCCATTGGCCCATAAAGAAGAGACAAAAATGACACAGTTAGAGATGGACTGTGACAGAGTGGTGGGGGGGGGGATTTACAGTACAGTTTTCAGCAAGAACTACATCCCAGCCCAAACAAATGTAAAAAAAAAAAGTATTTGACATATTCAGAAACTGACGGCATTTCTAGCATTAACACTTTAATCAAGCTTGGAATAAAGAGCACAGAAGAGTGTTTTTTTCAGTGAAAAGGATGTTTTGTTTGCCTCAAGTGTGAAATATCTGTGGAGCAGCAGAGATGGAAGCCCAGGGGAACGCAGAGCAATGCGATGTGGCGCTGAAGGTCAGCGGGCCTCCTGAGGCAGATCAAAACACGGATTCATCAAAGAGTCACACTTCCTCTGCTGTACCAACCCACACTACCTGTTATTCACCTGAGAACAAGGTGTGGACTTTTTCTATGTTAACGGATCAGAACAGCAGCCTTTTATTCTTCACCATCTCTTTTCCATAGCTACAGGAGAACCGGCAGCTCTGGCTGATAGCCCCCCCCCCCTTCATTCCCAGACTTCCTGCAGAATGTAAATCACATGCACTTATGTGCTTTTTGCATCCTCGTGTGTGGAGTCCTTAGCATTGCTCATACCCACAATATATTCCCAGCTAGAAATTTCCAGTCGACTGAAAGCCAGAATTTACCTGTTCGATTTCCTGAATTGATTCTCCCACGTACAAAAAAAGACCATTCACATTTTGTATATTAACCAGATGCTTTTGTCCAATGCGACTTATAAGTGAGGCAGATAGTTCAAGGATAGCTGCTGTCGAGGAGTCAACAGGCATAAGTGCAGCTAGGCGGAGCTTCCAATCAATGCCCAGGTACAAGTGTAAGAAGTTTCAGAGCAGGAGATACACAATAACAAAGCAACATCCTAATAAGACTATTCAAGGAGCAGAAGTGCAACATAAGAACATTCAATGAATGTAAAGAGGCATCAGGCTAGAAAGGGTGTTCCTGGAACAAATGGGTCTTGGGGTGTTTCTTGAAGGTTCAGCAGCTCATTCCACCATTGAAGGACCACACAGGAGAATCACCTGGAGTGACACTCCTCACGTGGTGGAGGGAGCTCCAAGCGGCGGTAGGTTGCTGGCAGAAGGGGGGCGAGATGGGACGTAGGTCTTGAGGAGCCTTTTTGATGGAGATGGGTGCCTGTCCATTGATGAATCTGTAAATTAGCACCAAGGACTTGAATTTGATGTGAGCGCCAACAGGGAGCCAGTGAAAAGAAAGAAGGAAGGGTGCGAGATAAGAACGCTTGGGCTGACTGAATATCAGACGTGCTGTCGTGTTTTGATCCCTCGTGAACTGAATTTTTCAAGATAAGCTACACCCACCCCCACTGGCTTCCCCCACTTACGGAGAACAACCCATCGCCATGGAGACAGCCAGGTGAAGCATTGAGATGCCTGCATGTCCCTGTGCATTTACAGACCCCTCTATCGCTCCATGGAGGACATGACAGACACCACACCTTAACACCGTAATGGCACAGAGCACGATCTGCCTGATTTGACGCGTGACAGAGAACAATACAAATGTATTATCTGGCATTATATAATCTCACAGATGCCTACTTCTGCATTTAGGAAAGGCACAGGATTAGCCCTAGTAAACGTCCATTGATAAAGTCTTTCCTTGTTTCTGCAGATAATTATACGGTGTAATAACAAGGAAGCCTTCCAGGCCTCGGAACATGAAGGCTTGTGTTGATTCCTACCGTCCAATTGTGTTAATGCTGTTGTAGCAGTAAAACTGAAACATTTCAAGTGTCAAACAGTAGGGGTCTCCCTACAAGTGTGGGCCCCTAATCACGGCCCCAGCTAACATTACAGCCATCTTTGTCATTGCTTATTAATACAAGGCACAATACTGTATTAAGGTGTATTTAACATGGTTAAGATTTCTATATGTGCACCGATCACATCTGGCACTCTGTCCACAACCCTTTCATAAAAATGAAATGCTATCATTGTGAGAACACTTTCAAAGCAACGTGAAGGATTCAGTTTCTTCACTTCAGAAAAAAGGGGAAAATTCCTGCCGTATTCTGCGAAGGGCTGCCCCCCTCCCCCCTCCCCCCAGGGGAGCTCCATGACGATTAAAGACAAAGGAAGGCTCTGCTTCTTGTCTCACATACGCAGTCGCACACACACGTACACACTTGTGTTAAAAAATAAATAATAATAATCCAACAATTGACAGAATTCTGTCTGTTGTTTGGGTGAACGTGGGTCACTCCTACTTGGTAAACATCGGCAAACGTCTTCAGGTGAAGACCACGCCACCTTTCCAGGGCGTCCCAGAATTCCACAGCCGCATGGGGGGGGGGGGGGGGAGAGGGAAGGTGACTTTTGAACAGACCTGCGGTTGGCCGGTTGCCACACTGGCACCAATATACCCTCGGTGACAGCAAGTGGCAGTACAGCACACAGAGTGACCGGCCTGGGGGGGGAGCTCTGGTCAGGTCAGACGCAGAAATTCAAGCCGGTTTAAAAAAAAAAAAAACAGCTGGGAGCGGATCTAGGAGGGGCGACGTGCACATTTATACTGCAGATCGTGGAATGCAAAATCGCCCCCATTTCCTACAGTATCTCAGTGTCTTCCAGGCTAATACTCCCTCCCCAGGCAGTGCCCTCCCCATTCTGGGCTTTTTAGGGAGGTGCTTCCTCCCCTTTCGGGAGGAGAAAGAAGTTAATATCCTGTTCAGGAAGGGCTGTCCGGCCCAGGGGCTTGTGAAAGGAAATCTCACCAGTGGCGTCCAGGCCAGAGGTGTAGGGAGAAAACTCTATCCGGGTCTCCTTTGTCTCCGTAAAAAGGCAGGATTTGTCGGAGACGGCCCGAGATTCGCCCCTTCGCTCGTCTGCCCGTCCTGAAAGAAGCTTTCAGATGCGGCCTGTAACATAACACCCTATTGTGTTGTGGGAAAGCATGCGCTGAATTGTATGAGCCGTCGCATGTTAAAAATGGGTTTGTTAGCAATGCAAGCGAGAGGACCGAAATGGGCCTGCTGACAATGCTGCAGCAGCTGATTCACTCAAAAGATTCACAATATTATTGAGCACAATATTGTGCAGTGAAAGGACAAACTGCCTTGCAGGAACACTGAAAGTCAAACCCCATTTGCCTTTTTTGGTGTTTTTTTTTGAAGCTTTCAGTGCTGTTTAGCGCCGATGCTACACCGCCGATCTGATAGGTGCACGCCCCGCGCATTTCGAACGGCATGCCGAGTGGGAGGGGCCGCCCCCACCCCGCGTCAGCTGACACAGGAGCGCCGGCGTGAAGGGACACGCTGTTCTGGGGCGCTGCCCTGCAGATTCCGCTTTTCTCACAGAACACGCAGGTTGTCAAACTTGTTTGGTTACAAAAAAAGAAGACAAAAAAAAAAAAACAAAAAGAAAACATCACAGAACCAACGTACTGTAAACAAGAGCGACAGTTAACTTTCAGTTTAATTACAGCATGTGCCAGTGGGTGAAGCAATGAAAAAAATGCAACTGGTCATCTTGCAATGAACCTGAAATGCAAAGGAAAATTAATTAAATTCATAAATGTGGCCTATCCTACCACTCCTGAAGATGGTCTCTCCAGGACTTTCCAGTAGCTCCATTCACACCCTTCCTTCACAGTAACAACATCATAGTCAGATTATCTTTTAAGTGCCACCTCCCCCCTCCCCCAGGAGTGCTGCTGTACCTTTAAGGCCTTCAGGAATGCGAGTCCTGCATTCTCCTTGGCCTCTCTCTCCCCACCACGGCCCTCAGCCTCCCGGCCAGGTATGGGCGATATGCACGGCATGGACCCAAGAGCAACTGCATTCCAGCCCGCCAGTCGCTCAGGCCCTCGCCATTGTGTGCGGGGAGCACTGGAGGGACAGGCCTGGACAGGCAGCTCCTTTCCCATGAAATCCCAGGTGCGCACAAAGAAACACTGGAAACTTTGTGTTTGTTGCGCAAAACGTTCTGTATGCCAACACAAGCCCTTTTAGTGCCAGTGGTATTCGGCACCTGCTGTCGGTCATCCCTGTCCCCGCCAGACAGTGAGTGAAGGTGTTCTTCTGAAGACAAGACAGATGCGGGAAAAAGCAAGTACGAGCATCCCACCCTGGGGAAGAACCCAGAACAGGAGAACAGGTCCACGCAGAAACCTACTGCCTCATCATAAACCAGACATGCGAAGTGCAAACAGCCTCTTACTCACTGTCCCCGGAGCACCATGCATCACACACTGAGAAGAAACTGGACCGGCACGTTCTGTAACTGCATCTGACCCGGATCTACTACCCAAACCCCCGACGTTCTCATCCCGCCAAGCAGGCCTGGCCCGGCTGAGCTCAGCCCGGCTCAGTCCATCACCACCCCGTCCTGCCAAATTAAACTGCGCCAGATTTAGCCCAAAGAAAACCTTTGTGAGGTTGACGGTTTCCCAATGCCGTCATTTTCATCTCTGCATTAGGCTGCAAATCCACCTGGGATGAGCAATAGCATCAGCCATGGGAACGTGGGCCCCGCCTGTTTGTCTAATAGCCACCGTTCATGGAACACTGAAAAGCCAGGACACTCCCTTCTACAAATTACAGGGGGGAAAAAAAAAGATCCACGCTTGTCACAGAGACGCAGACACACACCACACACTGACTGCATGCGACTGCTTTCTGTTGGGGTTATTTATCATGACTTTAAAGTGTGCTGCCCCCCCCAACCCCTCCTGCACATATGTAAATACTGAAACACCCTATAGTGCAATATGGAAAGAACACATGTGCACAGGTTGTCACTGCTGTTCAAATATCATAAATCAATTGACGGGCACTTACCGCAGGACATTTTTGATCGGTATTATATATAACACTGTTTGAAAGGCATTCACATCACGCTATCAGGGCATTGAAAAGTGATTGTCTGTCTGCTTTATCCAGCCAACAAAAGCATGTCTGTTTAAAAGCAGGTTGGCTATGCAGATTTTGTCTCCCAGCATATCTGTATTGGAGGGGTGTCCTCCAATACCTCCCCCCTACGAAGAGAAGCTGACCACAGTCTGGGAGGCAGGATATTCTATTACTCGTGAATGACGAAACAGACAGACGCTACGAAAAAGAATATATAATTTAATATGTGGCTAAGTAGTTAAAATAGCCAATTAATAGGGAGGTAACACCGGAGAAAAGCTAAATGATTTATACAACTGGTTATCTGGCAGCAGGAAGCTAAAGAACCTAAGATTATCCTTACAATAGATTCGCTTAGGAGGACAATGGCATCATGTCAATAGATTACTCACCGCCTTACTTCAGAAATGACCTATAACAAAAGCACGTGTAGTCAAAAGAAAATTGCAGAGAGGCTTAACGTGAAAAACAACAACCCCAGCACAAGTTGACTTCAGCTGTCCACCATAAAACTAAATGCACAAAAAAAGTATTTGGCCTGTTGCACGTTTAATGGTAAACATGGAGTGGAAATCAATCATATTAATCGCCAAACGCGATGTTATTATCGAGTGCCGCAGACAAAATGAAGCGGAGCGATAACTTCATGAAGCATGCACGTACATAAAATTAATACCTTGAACCGATTCAGGAACATTCAGACCCATTATTTAACTGTTGGGACATAATAAATATAGCGCAAGCAATGGGTCATTTGGTCACGGCTACCCCCTTTACGCAGAGAACGCGCTTTACCTTCCGTGCGCGTTACAGGTAAGGCGGGTCTTACCTGTTCTAATTAAGCCTATCAGCGCGACGCGCTCGGAATAGCGCGGCCAATCAGCGGCGAGCTCGGCCCTCTTTGAACTAAATTACTTTACACTGAAAAAATTCCAACAAAGTTTACGGCACTCATCTACAAGTGCAGATAAGGTAAACTTACTTTTGAATAATATTGCCCACTTTATATATTTCGGTGTGTGCAGGAATGCAGGCTCAATAGCGCAAGGAGTGAATCCCCTTCCAAATGCACCTGAACGCGCGTTGTACCTGATCCGGCAACAAGGGATGCGAAAGAAGCCGATTAAAAAAGCAGTCGTACCTGTAGCCCGAGTTCCGACGGCTTCTCCCGTTCGCTGCACCATTACCTGCGCAGACTTGAAAGTCCAGTTTCACAAGGAAGAACAAGAAAGGGAGAAGGAGAGCTCGTCGGAACAAATATGTCACAAGAGACCGACAAGTAAGTGAACATACTGGTTCTGATGGACTGCAGCGCTTTCTTCATTAAGCTTTGGGATACTCATAAGCGCTTGACCCCCCTGTTATTTTTGCATTCTTTTGTAGTTCCCGCACGAACTGTTTGTGATTATAGTGAACATTTTGCGCAGTTTTCCAGCTCTGCATAAAAATGCCTATCATGTCGGTGGTTAGAATATCTGAAAGTTTTATTGCGCTGAATCAAGTTACCCTGGCTATCCAAGGCTGTTTAACTAAAATCGCCATTTTTGGAGAAACAAAAGGTGAATTTTAAAATACGACGTTTTCTGCATTTTGGTGCCCGGTTACTTAAAAGTGAGCCGTGATATTTATTCTGAGATTTTTCTTGTAATCGTAAAACTTTAAACTTTCATGACAGTTTTATAGGCCTGTGCAAGATTTTATAACTTGGGTGATTATAAAATAACATTTAAGTGTTTTGCCAAATACCGCGTTTTGCAATCTTAATCTAAAACACCAATTGGGGTCATAATTGGTTTAAGTAACATTTAATTATTTCACTTAGTTTGATTATATGTTTTTTTTTCTTTTTGTTGGTTTTCTGAAAATCTAAATCCTGAAAGAAACACAATTTGGTTTTTGGAGCTGAATGACAGGATATTATGTGGATTTTTTTTCTGATATCCTCTTAATTTATATTGATGAGTTTATTTAAATTAGTTTATTCTAATCAAATCATTTATATTTACACCATATAGAAACCCATAGAAGCTCTTTTTAAATAAGAATACCACTGGTGGAAAGTTTGGGAAGACAGTGACGGAGTGATCATCACGGCCTGAGGGCCCAGCGAAAGGCGAATGACCCCCACCCGTGTACCGGTGGGACCTGAATGTGCGGGGGGCTGGAACAGAATGGGGCTCTGACCTCCATTTCCATAGCAAAAACAAACCCAAACATATGAAAATTAATCTGGCTGTGTAAAGGTCTCTGTGTTGTGGTCAACTACAGAACAGCTGTATAATAGCGTCTGTCAGATTCAGTTAAGGGCTTGGAAAGAGTGAAAATTATTGGGGAGAATATTATAACGGGAAGGTGCAATACTGTGCTGGGACGGAATGGTGCAAGAAGTGACTATATAATAGGCGCATAATATGTAAACGAATAAGGATTTTTACCGAACTACAAATCAGTTGTGAAAGAAGTGTTTTCCTAACCCATATTTAGTTGACTCTTATTAATTTCCAAAGTTCACAGAACAGCCATGTGTTTTGTAGTGCACTGTTCAGACAGTGCTGAAATGCAGTGCCTGGCTATGGGAGTGTCTTGTTTGGATATTTTGGAAGTCCGTGTCGTCAGTTATTCTACAGGAGTCACACGACCAGTTTTTCTTGTCGTGATATTCAGTTGTGTAATTTCACATGTGCGTCCGTTAATCGCATATCAACAACAACAATAGTCATATCAGTGTATTGACTAGTATTTTCTTTCATCGACTGTATAATTTCTCATACTCGGCGTGATCTTTACCTGACCCGGCCCATAAAGCGGATATGTTTCTATCAGGAAGTATGACGCGCGACGACGCAGAATTGGAGAATTTGATGTGTCTGTCCTGGCCGTGCCTTATGGGCATTGATGAGCCAACGCTGTTAATACACCGGTCATCGGATAAGGGACGCATCTCAGTAGTCATTTCATACCAAAGTTGATGGACAATCTACTGAGATGGGAGGGGACCTGAGTTTCTTAGGAATGTTAATGGAGAAATGTGGTGCATGTGTTTGGGTTCTGAAATTATTCTGCATGTATAAAATTGTCGGAGAAGCCCAGTTCCCAGTTTAAATGCTGGAATGACCTGGGTCCTGCGGTTTGAGTGCGTTCTCCAAAGCGGACATCACGTCGCCATGCTCTGCACGTATCCCTGCAGCAAGCGACCTGTGGTGGTGGTTCCCAGCGAGACGTCCTTCCACACGCGGAGGGCCTACACCAGCGAGGATGAGGCCTGGAAGTCCTACCTGGAGAACCCGCTGACGGCCGCCACCAAGGCCATGATGAGCATCAATGGGGATGAGGACAGTGCTGCCGCCCTGGGGCTGCTCTATGACTACTACAAGGTCAGGAGGGGGAGCTTCAGCCAATCAGCACGCAGCGCCTGGTCGTCATGGACGCCAAAGCTGCCTCCTGACCCCCAGTCGCTGGAATATGAGGAATATATTATTATATGTGGACATCCATACCAGCAGTTACTTTGCATAAAAGTATATTATAAATTATATAAATTATATATATATATATATATATAAGTAAAAAAAAGTAACAATGTGATATTAAACAATATATCATAAAATATATAAATATATTAAAAAAATATATAAAATATATAAAAGCAAAACATTAATTACACTTTCAAATCTATTTACATTACTAATGCATGAATAACTTACATAATATGTAAAAATAAAATACAATTAAAAAAATATTATGTAGTTTTATGAAAACAGAAATGGCAAACAGGATTGTCATATGAAACCATTTGCTGGTTGGTTGACGTTTTCATTGTATATTTGGTTTTGTCACATTTGCCATAAGCTGGTAGCCTTCCCTCTGGTTTACAGGCCTCCTGTATCCTGTTATGGGGGACATGGTGGTTTGAGGGGGGGCATTTTAGTGTGTTTTCACTGCGTGGCCAGGTTTCAACCAGTCTTTGCAGTTTTGTCTCACAATCCAAAAACATGTGGTTAGGCGATGGCCTGTAGATATCTTAGCAATGTGATAAAAAAAAGTAAATTAAAATGGCAGGTCTATTTTAGCAAAGTGATGGTCTGTGGTGAGTTACAGTGTGGTGGTTTAATGGTCATGTAAGTTTACTGGGTGGCAGACTGTACAAACTATACAAGATCCACAGCAGAAAAAAAACACAAGCGCAATAAAGTCATTGTTCAGAGAATATAAATAGTTTTCTTGAGCAATTTGAGTTTTAAATGTGTGTGATACTTTGGTTATTGATGTGATCTCTTGCAGAACAGCCTCAGAGTGCGCTGTTTGGTAGGTGCGTGGCTGGTCGCGTGAATGGATACTCATTTCTGACGACGTAATTTGATCTTGATTTTTCAGGTTCCCAAAGAAAAGAGGCTGCCGATCGCTAAAGTAGTTGAAATTCCAGAAGACCAGGAAAAACGGTCAGTACTTTGTTTGTTTTCCCTTTTTGTTTTTTTCCTGAGACACGTAATATTGGTGGGAACCCTTAAAAAATGTAATTTGGAACTATTAGCTTAAATGATCGATAATTCAAAGCGATGCATTGTTGTAACAGTGTAGTTCTTTTGATGGTGTAGCTGATCAGAAAGAAAACGGATGAAGATATAGCCTTGGTAGTGCAATGATTAATGTATTATATGCTTGTTATTGTTAGGTTATTCAAAATCTATTACAATTGGAAGACAACAGCTGTGTGTGAATGTGTGTGTGCGGATAATATGCTCACATGACAGATTTCAAGAAAAAGACTCTAAGATATTAATGGAAAAAAATAAGGTTCCATAACTTTGTCAGTTGTGTTAGAAGTGGGTTACGATGCATTGAAACGAGCATTGACTGTCTTCGCACAAAAGCGTTAATGTCTGCGTCTTTTTGACGAACAAGGAACGTTTCCTTGGACAGTGACACTCAGGGGGCTACGGGAACCGCGGGCAACCGCGTCCAGGTGCTGAAATCCGTTCCCGTCAACCTGTCCCTGAGCGCGGAGACGTCCGAGGCCAAGCGGGAGCCGTACGGCGTGGAGGGCGGAGCCGTGGTCACCGTGAAGGCAGAGACGTACACCCCGCCCTTCATGGCCCCTGGGAGCCATTACAAGGTGGAGGGGCAGGAGGTGGTGCGGGCAACCTACGAGCAGGGCCCCTACAGCGCGCCCTCTGTGGAACATGCCGTATACATAAAAGATGACCAGCGCAGCCCAGACAGCAGCTATGAAGACTCCTTCACGGAGGACCATGAGGTGAGGTCCAGGCCTTGGTCTGCAGGTAGAAAGTGATGCTTTTGTGGCTTGGAGTCAAAGAAAAAAGCCACAAGACCCCAGGTTGTGTAACGTGTGCAGCATGTCTCAGATATTCCACAGCTTCCAGTCAGACCCATTTACTTCAGCCCTGTGCTGGTATTGGCCACTTGGAACGTACGCGATGTGAATCGTTTATGAGACTCTTTTGTTTCCTGAACAGAAATACCACACATCTTCATCTTTGGGGCCCGAAGACTTCATTTATGACCAGCAAGCGCTGTAAGGCCCACGTTCTAACTCGTTTAGCCTTAAACCCATCCTGCGTTTACTTAACGCAGCTTTTCAGACTTGCCTTCTGTTTCATTGCAGTGGAACCTTCCAGTACACCCTGGAAGCCACCAAGTCCCTGCGTCAGAAGCAGGGGGAGGGGCCCATGACCTACCTGAACAAGGGCCAGTTTTATGCTGTTACCCTCAGTGAAACTGGAGCCAACAAGTGCCTCCGTCATCCCATCAGCAAAGTGAGGGTGAGTGAGGCATTTCCAGGCCACTGGGGGCGCTGTGACTCCAAAGGCACGCTGCACCTTGGGGGGTTTCGGGAGGTGTGCAAACTAAATACTGAACGTCACCTGCGAGTGCCTCGTGTCGCCCATTGTTGTCGTTATGTAGGTCAAGTATGACCCAAGTTTGAGCCCAACAGCAGTAACGTGGCTTGTTGAGTTTGCGTCTTCTGTTGGCTTATGTCAATCGTAATGGAAGTTTTAAGGAACACCCAAGACTTCTCTACCTCTAATGTGACAGTAAGATACAGTAATGTGGAACTCACATTGTAGGAGCCATTTGTTTCTTAATTAATTTGACCGTTTTTCACGCTCTGCTCCTCTTCAGAGTGTAATCATGGTGGTGTTCAGTGAGGACAAGAACCGGGATGAGCAACTCAAGTACTGGAAGTACTGGCATTCACGACAGCACACGGCCAAGCAGAGGGTCCTGGACATTGGTAAGGCTGCCCTTCCCGGTGGGGGGGGGGGACACTGTAGATGGTCTTGGCGGGAGGTGGCGAAATCGCCGGGAGGCCACTTTGTGTCTGGCTCTTTCCCTGTTTTAATTCAGAATTCGTATGTTTTTATTTTGGTTCTTTTTGCCGCAGAGGCTGACGTTTTCCCTCGTTTTGAACATCCCACTGCCCTTTTGAGGAACGTTTGGTTCTCACACCCGTCAAAGTTGTACAGACTCGCATTAAACCTCACCGTCTGTGCTCCTCAAGTAAATATGAAATAGCTTAATTTTCCGTAAGAGTTTAAAATGTCTGTGTAGCTGCGAGTCACCGAGGCCTGTCTGGTAGTCTGCGGTATGGTCAGCGCGTGGGAACCGGCGGCACTCGCGGCTGCAATCTGAGCGGCGGGCGGGCGGGCGACGGCGGAGCGGATCCTTGTGAGGGCTTGTCCAATCCTCGCCGAGCGCGAGCGTGCCGGACGTGCCAGGACGCGTGAACCTCTGGCGCTGCATGAGGCAAACGGAGCGGCGAAAAAATGCCCGACTTGTCGAGGCAGGATGCGTCCCGTGCCGCAGGGACGGCCATCTCGCGAAAGACGCCGGTAAGGAGCTGGATATCGCAGCCGTGAGGACGCCGCATGTCTGGCGCGGTGTGGTTTGGTGCGGCGTGGAAACTTGCTACCTCTCCTGCCTCCGCTCGGTCTTTTACTCGCTATCCTCGTTCGGCCCATAAATTGTGTCTGCGAGCGTCGTCTGACCGGGCTGACGGTTTTATTGGCTGCTCCAGACGGTGCCTCGTGGGCCGGGCTGTGATTTGCGACCCGTTAATAGGTACTGAAAACTGAGAGGGGCCACGCTGTCTGAGTACTAAAGGGCTAATCTCACTAATTAAATTTAGCCATTTAGCTATAATTTAGCTACCCCTCTCTCTGTACATTGTTAGTGGTTTTAATGTCTTAAAACCCATTTCCTTATGGGTGTGGTGGATGGGCGTCATGGACGGTCAGTGATATCATGTGGGCGGAGTCTGTCTGTGTATCTGTCTGTTTCATCTGCAGTGCAGCTTGCTATGGGGAAGGTCTTTCTTTAGATATATCAGGAAACTGATTTGAAGATACCATGCAAAGTGCTTGGCCAGCGGAGACCTCTGTCATTGTTGGGGCACTTTGGGGCAGACTGGATTGTTGTAGTTCAATGATTAACTCCCACCTTGAAGTTACTCTTTAACGCAAATCTGAATTAAGTTGAGTTTACAGGTTAATAGTCTTTTTCAGATTGGATGTTTAAAAACGTGAACCCACTTGGCCCGGAGCTAAGCACTGGTCTTTGACTGCTCTCTCAGAACTCCAGACTTCAGAACAACTTATTTTCAGAATGAAGAGCATACAGGAATTGGTGTGTGATGCAGGACAGTGGCAATATTGAGACGCCATAAATGATCCAGACATAATAGCACAAAAAGGTGCAAAAATAACTGCTAGGCAATAATTTACTAGAAAAAGCAACAGACAAACCTTAAACACCTGTAGTGCAATGCAAATGCAAAGCATGCAAAGTGGGCAGTGGTAGCTTAATGGTTAGGGAAGCGCACTTGTAATTGAAAGATTGCAGGTTCGAATCCCTGACCAGCAAGGCACCACTGAGGTACCCTGGGCAAAGTTGCGCCCCCAAGCTCTGCTCCCCAGGCGCTGAATTAGCTGCCCCCTGCTATGTCACAATGTCACCTATGGGTTAAATGCAGAGGACACATTTCGTTGTTGCGCACTGTGTGCTGTGGTGTGTCAACAATGACCACTGATCACCAAATTCCAAAAAAAAAAAAATTATTTTCTCCTAAATCAATAAATTCTTAGATTCTGTGATTTGGCATTTACTAAATTAATTCTTATTTAATAAAAATGTAATCAAAATTAAGTTTTAAGTTATTTGTAATGTTTAATGTTAATTTTTGTGAGACACTGAAGTTTCGATGAAAATTCCCAAAAATACCACATTATGAGCAGGGGCTGCAAAGTCTGCATCACTGGATTGCAGTTGCGGTTAGGGGTCTTGGTCAAGAGCTTAATGACGATATGATCATTCTGCTGGCCACAGGACGTGAGCCCACAGCCTTCCGGACTGTGCCCTGACCTGGTGACCCACTCAGCACCCTGATGTCTGTGAAAGTGTAAAATTCTGTACTTTCAGTTATGAGATATGATGTCCAGACCAGTCTGCTGCAACCACCTATCAAATGTAATAAAACAAAGTGGTTTATCGCATGAAAAACCTACAAAATGATCCCTAAACAACTATGATATCCCCAAAAGTTGGCAGCTGTGATGTTTTTACGGAGAGCCTATACCTCTGCTCCTCTCCTGACAGATTACTGTGACCGTTTAAAAATATAATGGTAGATATTATTAAATGAAGTATGTGCCTGAGATTCAGTGTAGCATGTTTTGGGAAAAACATGTTTAGATGTTGGGTTCGAACTCTGAGACTGTAAATATGGCAGGTTTTTTTTTTTTGTTGTTTTTTAAAAACGTCTCTTATGATTTGTTTTTTTTTTTTTTTTTTCTCTCATGATTTGTGCCTCGGAGAGGGAATGTTTGGGCCTAGTAGCTGGTTCCAAGGAAAAGGGGGAAGGGCGATGTTCTCTACCCTGGGGGAGCTGGGGATCCGTTGGGCCTGTTGGCAGAAGATTCTGGGCATGCGAGTCGCACCTGGAACCAGACACCATGCTGCTGATTTGCATAACAAGTTGAGCGTTCCGCGAGGAGCTGTCGGACCCGTTACGCTGGATGCGGGATTTGAATAGAGCTGTTAATGGGGTGTTTGTGTGTGTTTATGGTGGGGGGGTGTATGCAGGAAGAAGCCCTTACTAGCGGGGGTGCTGGCCAGGTGGATGAAGGACATGGGGAAGTGGGAATTGGCGAGCTTGGGGCTGAAAGACGGCGAAGTGTCTGTAGGAACAAAGGGGTTCTGCTAAGAGCCTGAGGTGTACTTCACAACTGTGTCTGTCGTTACATGGGCACCGATCTCTGTTTCTTGTATGGGTGCTGGTGGGGGGGGGCAGATTTCTGGATTTCCAACCCCAAACTCTCTACTTAGTTTTACGCAATCTGCGATCAGTGGGAGTGAGTGCATCGGCAAGTGCTGCATGACGTGATGCAGGTAAATGCAGCACCAAACCTTTTGTATGTCGTCTGCTGGCCTTCGCGTGTCGCCTGCAACGTTCGCATTTAATTACTTATGCTGACCCTACAATATATCAGAAGCATGACTGGGAAAGTCGCGGTGAAGTAGGGTCAGTTGTGCTCATTGTCCTATATAGAGAATTTGCAGTCTTTGGTGTACAAATGTGTCCCCGACTGCAAATCGATTGTCAGCTGTGAAACCGGTACCAGAACCCCTTGCAGTGCTGGGCCCACCTTACCCCTCAAAGAACCAGATGGGAGGCGAATCGGGCGGCTGGTATCGCTGTGAGGCTGGCGGGCTGCACGATTGCTGGACCGGCGCCATGCGGATGTGGAGGGTGGCACAGCGCTGGCTGACTCACCAAATGACTCAGATTGGCTCAATTCATTTCGGCTTCAATCGTTTATTCAAGATAAACCTGCTTGTTTCTGCGTTTGATATGGTTCGGGACAGGCGTTGGAGGGGTCAGGTTTGTTTGCCTGGCCAAACAGAGCCAGTCGACTGATAAAACTGTGCCGATTTGATTTTTATGGGTGCAGTTGTCTGCCCCTCCCCCGTTTTAAACCCATAAAGCTGTTTAAACCTCTGTCCAACAGCTCTGCCTTTCAATTACAAAAGGTGTGCACATCTAAGCAGGCGCACATATAAACATCCTTTTTGGAACCTCAAAAAAACAGCTTTTAAAAGAGCGCCCAGGATCATTACTGCTTCAAATTAATTCTTGTTGGTTTTATATTTTCCTTTTCGGTTGGGGAACATTTATCCTCCTTTAAATGCGGGGCTCGTTTGACTTGGTCGCATCTGTTGTCATAAATTTGCCTGGATATAACAGCCCTGATTACACCCATTTGTGTTGTGTTGAGAGGTGATGAAAATCGTTTCAGGTGGAGGGGAGGGAGGGGTCCGGCCAGAATCTCATGTCTCTGATATCCCTTCTGCAGCCGACTACAAAGAGAGCTTCAACACCATTGGGAACATTGAGGAAATTGCGTACAACGCCGTTTCCTTCACCTGGGACGTCAATGAGGAGGCGAAGGTGAGCGGAAATGTGTCCCTCGGTCGTGGGGTAAAAACACTCCAGGTGTCGTCTCTTAATAATCTGTGTGTTTGGGGTTTTCATCATCCCCCCTCGCTGCTGCCTTAGAACCCCCTGTGATCATTGGAAGGCTTTGCTCTACTGAATCCGCACGGCGCGTTTCCACTGGCATACAGGAACCAGGCTGTAGCTGACCTGTACCACGAACAGAGAGGTGCTGTGGTTTGGAGAGCGACAGAACATGACATTCAACCGAAGGGGCGCTTATTTACTGTTCACGCTATGTGTATCATGATTACTACAGTATGTGCTAATTTCTTCCAGCGTGTCTATTAGAATCGCCGTGTTATGTTAGCATCAAATGCTACTGGAATTAAGAATTGCTTGCATAAATTTGCATTACGAATCCATTCCGTTCAGCTGTTTTATAGCACTTTAAGTGGTAGGTTGGAATTTTCACGTTTCGAGTTATCGGGGATGCATCGATACATCGTGATGGGCGATATGAATGAATGAATCCATGCATATTGACGCAAACCCTGGTCCCTCTGCATTTCGACCAGTCAGGTGGTGGTGATGCAATCAGCTTGATTTTATTCACGCTTTCGGTGTAGGTCTGGCTCGGGCTCAGTTCTCGTAACTTACAATGGAAAACTGTCAGTTAACAGTACAACCCTGTCACAGCTTGGTTCTTGGTGGCAGTGGAAAAGCGCCGATGGATGCATTTTGGAGAGACTGGTTTGGCAAACGGGTGCCGCACACCTGTGATCTCATACAAGCAGTCATAGGGACGGGGGTTCCCTGCCGATCACATGTTGTTCTGAAGTGAGGGATGCACCGCTTTGTTTAGAAACCCACTGTTTCAGTTTGCTGTCTGGTACCATAGGATTACTTTCACATTATGGCCTTTTCTACATCAGATACATAGAAGCTGGGATGGATCAGAGCAGAACCAGGTCCAGTATTCTGGGCTTTTAAAGTCAGGGAGCCCAAGAGCTTTTCGGGTTTTAGTGGAATGCAAGGTGCCATTCTTCATTTCACCCTGTAGTTTGTGGCTTGTTAGGGGGAGGGGGAACACAGCTGATGGGCGGGGTCAAGGGAGGAACCCCCCCAAACCCCTCCCCACCCAACAGCCCAGCTGCCATCCGCCTCCTGTTTAACGAGGGCTCTGCAAATAAGCCTCTGAGGGACTCTGCCGTGGCTCCCTGGGTAAATATTTGCTGTCAGGATGGGCTCTGAATGCCGATTGGTGGAAGAGGACCAGGGTCATTGGTGCCCCTTCTATGATTAGGGATTCAGACTCTTTCTTGGCTTTTTAAAGCCTCCATCAATACAATGGCGTTGTTGTATATACATTTTTTTTTAAAGCTATTTACATTTTGACTGTTGCCCAGTCATACTAATCGTTCTGTACTGGTTTCTATACTGAAACCAGAGAAGCTGCTTAAAAGGCCAGTTGTATCTAGGATAGGAAACCAGAATCCACCTGGTCAGTGGTTCCATTTTGGAGCTGATGCATCGAACTAATAAGCTGAGGGGAAGTTTGAAAGTGCCAGTTGATCCTATTATAAATCTGTTTATAATCCGCACTTGCTGTGACTGGAGCAGTATGTTTCCCTCAAATTCAGAACACTTTTGTTTATTCCGTACCGTTCTTCTCATTCGATATCATTTTGAATTAAGCTGTAAGAATTCCCAGAGCTGATAATTCCCAAAATGGCAACTTTTTTTTTTTTTTTTTTAAATGAATATCTGGATCCAATAGTATTAATACAACAAACACTAAATGGTGACCATATCTTAAAATTATGATCTGCAAAGAACTGAGTCATTATGGTTGAAAATATTCTGTGTCATTAAAAAGGAACTCGGAGAGATGCAGAGCTGAATGTGAGGAGGGGCCTTGCGGCCGAGGTTCCTGTGTCGCCCTCTTGATGGCTTAGTTCCCGTTTTGATTTACTTGGGAAGTTGAAGTTTCCCATTTGATGCTATTCAATTAAAATGCGTCGCGGGTTTCTGTGAAACGAGGTCAGAGGCACATTGTCTTGTGTCCAGGTGAGAAATCAGAAGATTAGAACTTAGCATTTGTGTGTGTCTCTCCCTCTCATCCAGAATCGGTGTCATAAGTTATCTATAGATGATGAGTTCTGTTGGGAATGTTGACTGCTGTTACCTAAGACTGCGTGACCTCGAGCTGTGTAACTGCAGTGGGCTTTAAAACATGGCTGTACACAGTAGTCACTCGTAACACTTACACAGGCGATTGTCGTCCCAGAGCTGATAAATCCAAGGGATCTTTGGGCCTTGATATGTGCGTCTTATGCACAGAGTATTTTGTGTGTGTGTGTGTGTGTGTGTGTGTGCGTGCGCGTGCACATGCACATGCACATGCACATTCGGGGGAATTCTCAGTGTGCCGGTGGTCCAGGTTGTACTGCATCATATACCGTAGATGTCATTACGGACGGGATGCAACGCGCCAGGGCAAACGTCCCATCACCTGTCGTCCTCTGCCGTACCCCTCGAGGTTGCTCCGCCGAGTCACTGCAGGGCTGCTACCTTAAGATGCCATCTCATTATTAGCGTTTTGGGTGACAGTCTGTTGGTCCCTTACAATAAAAAAAAACCACATGATCACAAAAGGAAAACGGGAAGGATATTCTCGCGTTCCAAATCTTCAAATACGGTTACTATGAAGATTAATGGAAACTTGTTCTTTGAATTGAATCCAGAAGGGCCTAGGACGTCCGTTTCGTGCAGAGCGGCAGGAACGGGACCCCTGAAACACAACAGGATGGCGGGCCGCGGTGGCATGGAAATGGAGCGCCACGGTCGCTAGGCAACCGTCCTGGCTGCTTCACCTTTGTGTGAAGCGTGTGGGATGGGCACGGGCGCCGGGCGGATGTGCCACGCGTGTTTTCCCGCCGCGTGCGGATTACTCACACGGCTGACCTCCTATTACTTAAGGCCAGTTAGACAGTTGCTCAAGCAGCCCTCCTTCAGATCTGTCTGCTAACTAAATGAGGCAGCTAATTCAGAGAGATTAGTGAGGGCAGCGTGCTTCTCAGAAGCATTTTTCTGTCTGTCTCACACACACACACGCACACACGCGCACACACACACACACACACACGTCGACCACTTGGTGAAGGAACCTCGTTTTGTTGTTTGTGCAAGTCGTCATTAGCAGTTTACAGGTTCAGGCAAGACGGTGGTGTCGTAATTCTTTTGAAAATTACTTGTCATAGAGGATTTTACCAGAGGTCTTTTAGTGAGCTTGCACTGGATTTGTTTTTAAGAGAACTATTTAATTGACCTGGCAAATTTTTTGAAATAGTGTTTTATTTCTAAGACATTTAAAAACTTCTGGTGTGGATTTTATGTCTGATCATATGACCTGCCCTAGAACTGCCTAGAAATGCATTGATCCGTGCCACTGATCGCTAATTACACTTCTGCCTTAGCTTTGGGCAATGAGTTTGATTTAGTGTCTCAGCGTTAACATCTGACTGTGTACAGACAGTCTCTACTTCACTGAGTTTGTTGCTGAACTATGTGTCTAACTGATCACTCCTGGGCCAGTTAAAATATTTAACCTATTTGCAAATACCTAATATATTGCACTAAATAATAAATAAATACCTCGGTACTCAGAGCAGTCTGGGAATGTGCTGGCCACTGTGATTCCGAGCGATAGAGGAAGCCTGTTCGCTTCTCCTTTGAAGCCCACATGTTGTTTGTGGGAGCTGATTTGTCTGTACAGGTTCCTGCGTTGACCTGTTGGCATTTAGGATGCCGCTGTGAGCGTGAAGATGGGGCCTCACCCAAACGCATACGTCTGCTCCACATCCAACACCGCTGTCCCTGATGGGCACTAAGCAAAGGCCCACACAACCTTGCATGCGAGAACTTCAGCGGGACCAGCAAACCACTTTCTGTCAAGTCAAATGCACTCTTCACTTCTTTCCACATGCCGTAAATTTCAATATCGGGAATGTCTGTGCCGACTGTGCTGGCAGGCGGGAAAACACAGCACAGACTAGGCTTTACGTCATAACGTACCTTTGTTTGTGCAGTTTACTGTCCCTAGAATGACTTCAAAGGTAGTGTTGTCCTGGGATTTGAGTTTTTATGATGGAAAGTCCCCTTTCCTAATGCAGAGTATTGCCCAACATGTAGCCAAGATCTTTGCAAACAACGTAACGGGCGAAAGAAGCTGAAGATCAGCCCAGTGCAGCTACTGTGGCTCTCTCTGCACTCTCACCGTGAGGTACTGTAGGTCACTGGTGTGGCTTTTCCCACTGACTGCAACATACGAAGCCGACAGCCGGGTACGTTTCAGGGACTGCGGCCAGGAAAGGTAGAGGAAGTATGGAAGGTGTTTGAAAATCCTTCTGGGCTGCCTTCAGGTGGTTTATGGGTATGCCACACAAAGTGGCTTCTTCTCCCAGCGTTCGGTCGCACACACATTTTCTCGCTGCTTTTCTTCCTGCACCGCCCTGCCCCGTTGCCCCGGGGGCATGAGAAGGGCTTGGGGCGTTGCCAGTATCATGGCTGCCTGGTGTCTCCATGTCACTTAGTAATCTGATTCTAGAAGTTTCTCAGCCATTTCTTTTTTAAACCTTGCTCAGCCAGGGTAAGCATACCTCTGGCCCTGATCAGCTGGAACAGATATACACTTTTCTTTTCGCCTTTTGGATTAGGCTGCCCCCCCCTGCACCAAGGGTTAATGTAGCTTCTAAAATCAAGAAAGGGACGTTGTGGGGGATTTTGTTGGCCCTCCAGTCCATCTCCACAGGGTCCAGACGGGTGATTATTAGTGACCTATCAATAAATCTTTTGGAAGTGCTTTGGGCCTATTTCAAACGCTCCCGGCTGCTTAATGAACCAGCGACTGGCCTGGTCTCGACCTCGCTGCCCTGCTTCCTATTGGCTGCCGTAAGCCAGTCGCGTGCAGAGGAGGTCAGGTCAGCCCGGCGGGGATGTGGATGTTCCTCGCAGTGACACAGCATCTGTGTCCTAAAACGCTGAAATCCTTTTGCAGCCACGGCGCACCATGACCAGACATCAGCTTTCCCAGAACGCAGTGTGCTGCATTATCAGAAGTGTTGATGTCTGTCCAGGAGAATTTGAAATGATTTAGGTTTTTGAAGCGTATTTCAAATCAGTGTGGGCAAAGCTGAAAGCTGCACTTGGAGTTCTCTGGCATTGTGCGTAGGCAATAATTGTGCTGTAATTTTTATTCATTTAGTAAATTGCTGAATACATAAGTTGAATAGTTTTCATAACTTGGTGTTTCATTGTTTTAATTCCCTTTAAAGCAGACTCAGACTTTTGGATGTTTTCTGTGGCAGAACAAGCAAGACCTTTCAGAAACATGTTTTGTAATGACATGCCAGTGCATGCAGTAATACTGATGAATGGTGGATAGGATGGATGGATAGATAGGAGAGATAGATGGATGGTTAGGATGGATGGATGGATGGATAGATAGGAGAGATAGATGGATAGATAGACAAGAATAGGATGATAGAAGGCTAGAGGTTGAATGAAGAGAATAGGCTGATTAGGATAGATGGATAGGATGGACAGAATAGATTGCTGAATGGGATTAAGATGGATGGATAAATGGATGGATAGATGGAGAGGACTAGTATAGATAGACAGACAGGTGGATTAGACAGACAGATGGTTTGGATGGAGGAGCCTGATGATGGCAGGCCAGAGGAGGAAGGGACACCTTTGTTTAGTTTGGGTCAGCCTTGCTCACTCAGACCTGCAGATGCGTTGACCACCTTTCCTCACCCACCTCGCAGATCTTCATCACAGTCAACTGCCTGAGCACGGACTTCTCCTCCCAGAAGGGCGTGAAAGGGCTTCCCCTGATGATCCAGATCGACACCTACAGCTACAACAACCGCAGCAACAGGCCCATCCACCGGGCCTACTCGCAGATCAAGGTGTTCTGTGACAAGGTGAGCTGCGAGGGCCCCTCCTTCCCCAGTCTGAGCACTGGCGTGTATCTGTGCCCTGAAACCTAATGTGTTCCCAGCAAGTTACTGTGAAATATTTCCAGCTGATCTGGAGTCTGAATATGGTATTTCTCAGAGGTGCTAACAACTTTAAACCTTGTTTTATAAAGAAAAAAAAAAAAGAAACGGCAAATCAACAGTAATACTATGAGGATTGCCTTGCCTTTTATAATACTTAACAGTTGTGTTTTGTTGGCGCTTGCATTAATTGCTTTAAAAAATTCATGGGAAATCCCTCCAGAGAGTGAGAGACGCAAACGTACTTCTGAGTCTGTTATAGGGATCAATAATCCATTGTACTTTCACTTTTTAAATTTGGTTCCATTGGGTTACTGATGTGTCCGTCTGTCTTCCCCTTTAAAGGGAGCTGAGCGGAAGATCCGGGATGAGGAGAGGAAACAGAACCGTAAGAAGGCTAAAGGTCAGGCATGCGGCACTCAGACCAGTAACGGTATGCGACTCGATGGCACCACTGTGGCGCTGCTGCTTACCATTCAGTCGCCTAGTTTCACTGATCCAATCGCAGCTGTCACCTGCTGAGGTCCTGCTGTTTCCTATTGGTTGTTGATGCTGTGAGCACTCTGTCATTGGTTAGGGAAGGATGCCAACCTGGCAGCGTTATCCCCGTCCAAGAAGGCTGACGTCACTTACTTCAAATCCATGTCCAACCTGGACTCCCAACCCGTCCTCTTCATTCCGGATGTCCATTTTGGAAACCTCCAAAGAGCAGGCCAGGTGAGCGAGCGTCTGAACTTCGCTGTCGTCAATGTGTCGGCCGGTTTTATTATGTGATGTATGTTTTTGACCGAACACCGTGCACAGCAGTCACACCAGCTGTAGGTGCCCGGATCGTTTCTGCAAACTGTCACGAAGCTCGTTTGTGCTCAAAAACTTATCAGGGAAAACTTGGAGGAAATCTCTGTAATAAATGTGGTCCTTTGTTTTGTTGGCACATTCATGTGAATTGCACACTTGTGCACGTTCTGTCCCGTAGTGGAGATTTCATTAGGACTTAAGAAGACATTGGCCATTTTTTTAAAGAAAAAAATAAAATGTAAATCCATCGTAGATTAACTCGCCCTCCTTGTTGCTGTGAGGAAGGTGTCCTGCATCCTGGTAACTGGGGTCTGGATTATTGAATCCTTTAGAGGGCCTTGGGCCTTGTTTGAAGTACAGTATTCGTGGGCTCTTCAGATGTTTGTGGTATGAGAGACGGCTGCCCTCAGCCCTAATCCATCCTTACTCTTTTCGCTGCTTAATCTTTTGGGGACTTTTATTGCGGCTTTTATCAAAGTGGCCATTTTCCTTTGTTCCCACAGGTCTTTGCCTTCAGCACAGAAGACATCGATAGGGAAGGGTACGTGGAGCAGGGTGACTGGCTGTCATGCAGCCCGTAAACAAGAGCATGCACACCCATAGCGTGTTTGCGTGATTCTGAGTTGCTGGTTGACTGCAATCCCTTCATTTCCATCCCTCAAAATAGCTCTAGGCCTGAGTGACTATGGGGTTGTTAGGGAAGCAGAGTCCTAGGATAGGAACAGGTAACTGAAGTAACACCTGCTTGTAGGAGTATCCTGGTAAAGAGGATGTTCAGAGGGCCTGAGGACGACTGTGGCCCCCCTCCTGCCAAGATGTCCAAGGAGGAGACGCAGAAGCGAGGTGCGTGTGTCCCGAACTTGAAAACAGTTTCTCTCCGTTTGATCTATATCCATGCAAATGGCTCGTGGGGTGACTGTTCACCGCATGCAAAGCAGCCATGCAGGACTGCAGCCAGCGCTTTAGCGGGTCGCTCGCACGACGACGCCATGCAGCTCATCTGCCACTTAATCGGTATATGTCAAAATTGCAAGGAGGAGACCCCACATAAGACTCTACATACATTTGCTTCGATTAATGCAGTATTAACCGTCGTGTTTTATTTGCTAGGTTAATGCCTTGTACAAAAGGACCTCCAGAGCATGTATTGTTTTGGTCATGCCCTAGTATGTAAGGGGATTTTAGGCACACGTAGGGATGCACCAGTCGTATTGGCCAGTTATCGGTAATGACTAATGATTAAAAATTAGGTGATATTTACCGCCGATAATTCCCAATAATTTAATTAAAATGGTGACACGTATTTGCTTCGCCCACCCACGTACTAAACGGTTAAGAAAATGTCTGCTGTGTGGAATAATGTTGCCGAAAACGTTAGATATTAATTTTGCAAACATTACCCTGCTAAAATTTCATGAGGAGGATCTACTAATAAACATCCAGCACAACAAATTTGATTGCTCACCTCAAGGCCAGAGAGTGAGGAGTATGAAGTTTCTGGAAAACAAATCCGTTCCAGTAAAGAAGACTGCAGTGTTACCGAATAACGCGAGTCCGTCAGTAACGCAAGCGCTACTGAAAATCCAGTGCAGACAGTGAGAAATCAAAAGATATTACTCGGAAAATCACGGCGTTTATCGCACTTGATGATCAGCCCTTCTCTCTTATAAATGTCGTAAATACAGTTGTATGGTGCTCTGGGACTGCTGGTGTGTGTTTTCTTACCAAAACACAAATACTTCTTTAAAGGGACGCTCCACCCGAAAAAAATTTACTTATTTTAAGCAGAACCACCCAAACGATCAGTATTGGTATCTGTGTCAGTTTTCGAAATAATCGGCTGTCGTATCAGCCAGAAATGTCCTTATCGGTGCATCGGTACCGTTTTCGCAGTTCTTCTCTACGTGAGGAAGGAGTCTGATGAGGTGTTCGACGCACTCATGCTGAAGACCCCGACTCTGAAGGGACTCATGGAGGCGGTAAGCGATTCTCTCTCCACTACAGCTTTTCTGGGTCACCTAGGGAGATCTCTCACGGGCTCTCCCTTGGTACACCTGTCGTCGGCACCATTTTCATGGCTGTGTGACACTGGGCAGGGATTTAAAAATGTCTTAATGTTGTGTGTAGTGTGTTCTTGCACATCAGCAGCATTTCTTTTCGCAGATATCAGAAAAATATGGTCTGCCGATAGAGAAGATGGCTAAAATATACAAGAAGAGCAAAAAAGGGTGGGCTTCTTTACGTATTCACTGGGAATGTGAAATTTCTCTTTCGTTGTCTTTCTAAGCTTTGGTTTCTTACCCCACGTTTAACCTTCCTCGCTCAGAATCCTGGTCAACATGGATGACAACATCATTGAGCACTACTCGAACGAGGACACCTTCATCCTGGGCATCGAGGGCTTGGCCGACACCTACAGAATCACGCTGACGGAAATCTGAGGACGGGTGGGGGACCACGGCCAGTCGGCTGGCTGCATGTTTCCCAGGAGAGAGCAATAGCGTCATGGGACATAATGGAGCAGATTGACCCTGTTCTGTAAATACAGCCTGGACTAAGGGTGTCACTAGTGTATGCTACAGAGTCCCCATCATGCAAAATGGGGGGGGGGGGAGGGATGGGGAGTGAGACAAGTTCTGATTTAGGCCTGTCACTCTGGATGTAGAACTCTCCATGGACTGCTAGTGGTTCTGGGTGAGATCGTTGTTACAACAGTGTGTCACCTTACACATCCAGGGAAAGGTTCTGATAAGAGGAATGCTATTTCAAGCGAGGTCTCCCAAATTTTCGTGTTCCTTCACTATGTAGTTAGTCTACACTGCCCCCTACAGGCCGACAGAGGTATGTCACAACAACAAGGTTTTCTCATGAGGCTGCTTGTCACACTTGCAGATGAACCCCTTTGCCGTTGTTCACTGTACAGCAACGGCACTAGGGCTAATCCACTAAAGAACCACAGCATTTATTATAGGTGTGCCCTGGCAGTAATTTTGATAGCAATGCTTATGGAGCCAGGTCACCTTGTACTTGTATATATTTGTTATGGTGCACACATGCACTTACCTGCGTCCGTCTGAAAACAAGTCTTGTGACGTTTGCAACAGACGTGGGGAGAGCCACGGTGAGGAACTTGAAACTTCGGTCATCTGCACCATGAGCTAAAAGTTATTTTCTCTCTCTCCACTGCAGCACTTAGTTTTGCCAGGCCAAAAAAAAAAAGCAAAAAATTGCATTCTTGTGTTTACGCATCAATAATTTGCTACCATGGTTCTGTTCAATGTAGCTCTTTTTTATTATTGTAAAAACATGTGTAGCAACCAAAGTCCTTTAAACCATTTTAAGGAGAAGGGGAAGTATTGTAATGAATCACTCTGTGAAATTCAAACTGCGCATTAAGTCCAGAGCGGGCGTGCTCATCCAGAAAGGGCTGCTGGGTCTGTGGGCTTTAACTGCAGCTCCGTAATTCGGTTACTAATTAGAGGACTGATTGGCTGAACAGTCATCACACACAGGTTTGAACAGCTGACCTAAACATCACCCCAAAAACCTGCATACACACCGGCCCTTTGCGGATAAGATTGCCCATGCCTGGTCTAGAGAAACAAGCACTGTGAATTAGATACATGTAAATATAATATTACAAACCATTTGCCAGATAAAATTACTGAAATCTCTGGAAAGAAATCCTGTATGCCTTTGTACAAAATTTTATTGTAGGTGTTTTTGAATATATAATTTTGTACATATTTGCTTTTTTTGAATAAACAGCAGCATAAATGAAGCGGTAATGCTTTAGTCGGTCTGCTTTTTACTGGTTGTCATCAAAGATGTGAAGCTAATTTCAAGATCTTTTAAAGTTTGAATCTTTTTACTGTACTTGATTTTAACTAGGCCCTCACTGACCTTTTAGTAACTGCTGAATAGCGATTCTGCCTCATTTCTGATTGCTTTGCATACACAAGCAATCATCTTGCAATCATGCTAACGCCAAACCAATTTTTTTTTTTTTGCCGTTTTCATGGTAACGGTCGATATTTTGTTAAACACAGGATTTAATCTCCGCCGTTAAAACCGTTACGGGTAGCTAATTCTTGAAACGTCGGTTCAGAACCATTGCTCTCCAGCAAAACTAATGGGTCAGAAGACTAAGAACTGTAAGCCGGCTTCAATTTGCATGTAACCCTGGACTTTTTAGAATCACATTGGCATTGGAAACATTTTGCAAGTCATACAGCCGCAGCTGCGTTTTGACCCCAGGTGTGCAAGATGGCTGACCTTTTCATCAACAAAGCAGATCCTGTAAGTGTGTGAATGGAGAATGGAGCCACAAAGATCTCCTGCTCTGTCCCCAGCACTGCTGCTGCACTCGCACACAACCACAGAATTTACTGCCTTCTGAGCTATGACTGACAATGACCATCTGACTGGTGGCCAAGAAGGTTATTCTCATACCTGTTCTCCAAGGACCAACATGGTTTTCAGGGTTTGGCGTCTCAAAAACCTGCCTGGAATCACGGCTCCTTCCTAGTCCCTGGTTCTCTCCGGTATTTCAGATGTTCTGCTAATGAGAGTTGAGAACGGGTATCTGAACTGAGCACGGTCACCTGATCTACAACAGCACCGGTTCCATGTCATCATTGTCCTTCAGTGACCGGTGTGTATGTTGAGTTCATGAGAGAACCCTGCAGCATTAATTTCAAGTGGCTAAATACGCACCCTCCAACATCAGTGAGGATGGAATAAGACAGCTCTTCAAAAGCAATATGCTCACAGTATATGCAAGGCGCAGTGGCTACAATGTAAAGGAGAAAACAGGTCTGAGACTGACTGCAAAGCCTGCATTGGTGAACCCAGCCTCTCTCAACTTTTTAGCCATGCTTTCCTGACTGGTTTGTGCGGTTAATGCAGTCAATGCCCCAGTATGCGCAACAGGCGCTGGTGTTGGTACTGGGTGAGGTCAAAACATCAGCGATGGGGAGCTGGGTCAGACCAGCCAAGCGCAGTCCAAGCAGTCGTCTTGAGAGATTGCTTTTGACATTTGATGAATTGTCTATTTCAGCAGTTTTAGGGCTGGATTAAAAATAACCACGCAGCATCACTTAATCACGTAACTGTATTACTAATGGCCTTGAACATTTTAAACATCCTGGCAGAAATCCTAAATCACTGTTCTGTGAGCATAAGCAGATTCCAGCTCAGCAAATCTTTATGATACGGTAACATTGCGTCACATTCAAAGTTGGTTACTTTGTAAGGTGCTGGATTCAGTCTATACTACAGAAGCTATGATTATAATTACATCTTGACAAATAAACGTTCCACCATTTATGCGTTATCAGGATTTAAAAACCGCATGCACGCACAGCCAAAGCACTAAACAGACATTTTTTAAATATTGCTGCTTTATAAGATAACCAAAACAAAATTCTATTTTTAAAAACTACACTCACATAATACAGGTTACCATACAAAATCTACAAATGCAACAATTACAAACATTTTGTTCGACAGATAACAATTGTACAGTATAAATTTATACAATACTGGTTTCGTATATTTGGCACTTGACCACATGATGCTGATGTGTGTAATATCTCACCTGATACAGTATTTAAAATTTTAAAAAACAGCACAACTTGAAACCATCAATGTTGCTGCAGTAGTTGCAGTTGTTCTCAAAGGCTTAATTTTGTTTAATACAAAACAGCAGTTATTCAAAAACATTCAAATTTGTCCAAATCGACAGTGTTGCAGTAACTGACACCACTGAGTTTAGGGTTGGAATCTCGGCTATGTCCAAGGGGAAGGAGAAAGGCTGAAATCTATTTTCCCGGGATTCCTAAATGATTGCCGGAGCCCAGACACAGGAGGAGTGTCAGCCCTGGGGAGGGATTCTTACTTTTTCCTCTCCCTTATCTTTTTTTTCTGGTTGGCTCAGAACCCTGATGGGTTTCGCGTTTGATTATCACCGATGTTCAACAAGCACGGAAGGTGACCATGCTTCCAGCCTCACGTGTGGACAAAAAGCCATGACAAGCAGGCGGAAAAGAACCCACCCCCCCCC
>JAODLC010000140.1:10754143-10764562 GCA_026781145.1 Hippopotamyrus pictus
GGCTGGGGGTGATTTCTGGTAAAACACCTGACACACGTTGGGTGAGTCAACCCAAAAAAGCACTGGAAAGAAGCAGAAATGGAAAACAAAATAAATAAAAAGTTAAATTCATCCCAGGCATCTTCTGATGAGGGGCCAAACCCAGACTCTGTGACTCCCCTTTCCTTTGCATCGCCAGGGCTAATTAGCATTTTAATGAATGCAATCAAGGCTGAATTAAAGTGGGACGAGCCGAGGGGGGTTTCAGTGGAACACCGGAAGCGCCCCCCCCCCTCCCTTTTAGCAGGCAAGGTCATTGACACTAAGAGACAACAGGGAGCTGATATCAACAGCCTGAAAGGGCAGAGACACAGGCAGGAATGTACAGCTCAGGACATAATCATGCAGAAAAGCAAGGAAAACAGCCAAAGGCTTCTCACCAACTCTGATGATGGATGCAGCCGCTGATTTTTTATTTTAAGGCTAAAATTTCCCTCCCTATATCATTTTGACGATGGATTATCAGTCAAATTCTGACCTGAAACATGTCATGGCGACGGGCAACTGTGGGCTTAACCTCACAAAGCCTATCGACAAACAACGGATGATGTCTATTCCTGATGAGAAGAGGAGCTGTCACTGGGGCAAATGCTGGGAAGAGAAACCTCCTGCATTATAACTCCCCACGCAAAGCCTGGGAGTATTGGCGAGCTGAGCCAAGGAGCTGTCAATGGTCCAATGGGTATGGAAATATCGTATCAAACCAGACAAAACTTTAGGACTGGAAGTGATTTTCTTAAGTGTTTTAAATTTGCGTTTGGGAGTTCAGAGGGAGTACATGCTGTTTACTGTTTTAAGGTTACTATGTATCAACTCCTGGTTTAATATTTGTATAGTAGGTGAGTTTCTACTGTTTGAAGTTGAGAAACATATCAGGAGAGCACTGTTTTAAAAGTATTTGTGCCTATTTTAAAGTATAAAAATATTACTCAAAATGATCAGTTATCAGAATTTTCCACTCCTTAAAGTCTGCACTGGAATTGCAGAAAAAAAAATCATATTGGTTGAGCCCCACACAAAAGTCCCTAATGACTGGAGTGAGTCACTAAGTCCAAAACATTCCTGTTACTTAGTGATACCTCTGTGCACCTTTTTAAGACATGGCTTAGTGAGGGGGTGTGGCTGATAGCACTAGGCCCCAGCCACACTGTAGCAGGCCACCTCCCACCAAAGACCACACACTAACATCCAGGGGTAGCATAAAATGAATGACAAATCCAGGGACGGGTGTAAGGTCTGGTCATGGCTACCATTACTAAACAGGTGGCCATGTCAAGATAATGAAGATGGAACATGGATTATTTTCATTTCTAAACGGAACAATGAAAGACAGGGCGTGCACTGGTCACCTGATGGCCATCCCAGCTGAAATTTTCTACAGGTGCCACTGCTAAAATCACCCCTTAAAAATGTAGGCTAATCTACATAGAGTGGCATGGGCGTAAATATTGGGGGGGGGGGGGGGGGTTGTAACCCCCTCAATAATCCAAACCAGCTAATACAAGCCACTGAACCCCCATAAATGGGTGGAGATCTCAATCCCTCCAATGCTTAACCCAAAGTTATGTCCTTGCAGAGTGGATCAAAAAATACTAAGTACTGTACATGTGAAAGTGACCCAAACTGATGCATTGCACAGGAATATTTGAGTGATTGGAGCTGCGTGAGCTGAAGTAACACAGAGCAGAAAGGAGGTAGGAGTGAATTACACTGCGTCTGGTCGGCTGTGTTTAAAACTGGCCAGCGCTGCTGGGGTCACACTGGAGTAGGCGCACGATGGACGGGTCACTCTTGGCTCCCTTGATGAATTCCTCCAAGGATAGCTTGCCTGGATGGAATGACATAAAACGACCTGGTCAGCTCACCCGCATCCAAGTCTCTCTGTGCGTGACAGCACAGCCGTTCCTGTTTTGGGAACCAGGCTGTATGACATGTTTTGAGCCAGCAGGGGGTGCTGTGGTTTTACAGCTTCATTTTATGACTATAAGTTTTAGAGGGTGAAAGTTCGGGATAAAGTTCTAAACCCACTGTGTAAATGGATAAAACTTGTCAATTTGGGAAATATCCGCAGAGCAGCTGAATAAATTATGCAATTATTGGTGGAATGGAACACCAGACTGTAGTTACACTGTATGTACAGCAGGTGGCCCATTGATGATCTCTTAGTTCCTCAATCCTCAGACGATAGTCTACTGCGTTACAGCCCCCAACAGTGACTTCAAAGCATGTAAGATGATGAAAAAAGCATATTCTCAGTTTATTTTGTTACAACAATCAGAAAAGAATATCCCTCAGCACATCTGTCTTTGTCCCTAAGAAGCTAGTCTGGAAAATTATTACAGAATGGAAATGAAAACAAAAGATCAGGGCTGCAGCGTCTCCACCTCAATGCACAGGAGATGGGGACTGCAGACCCACAACCACATGGACCCCTCCCTCACGGGATCAGCATGACACATAAAGAGGCGAAAATGTGCAGAATCCTTGCAGTGTTTGAGTATTTTAATTCTGATGTCAGACTTTGGTGGAAGGGCTGGAAAATGCGAAAAATAATACTGACAAACTGGGGGACTGCCACTGGAGGTACTTTTGAGGGTGAAATGCACATCATACCACAATAGGAGGATTCCACCCCTACCAGTAGAGGGCAGCATTCCATATACCAGCAAAAATTAATATTCATTCATGATAAAAAAAAAGTATAAAATATATAGCTAGGACCTACTGAATGCAAATAAAATCTAAATTAGCTGGTTGCTTTTGAGGAACTGAGGGTTTCACTAAAAACACAAGACAATTCTGGAGGGTGACGTAATTTACTAACAGATGCCAAGGTTTTCTATATGAGCAGCCTGGTCATTTTGGTTAGCGTGCGTGTTTTTTCGTGTACATATTTGAAGAGAGACACACTCACCATCACGATTGGTGTCCATCTGCCGGAAAATCTTCTCTGTCCTCTTCTCTGGAGTGGACTCATCCTCTGGCATCTTCATCACAGAGGAGACCATCTTGTAGATTGCCTGAAAACAGGGATCAGAGGTCATGTAGGAGGGACGATGTTATAACTGAATGAGATATGGAATTCACCCCACGCCCCTCAAGTGAACCATAGACCTTCCTTAGAAAAAAAACCTTTTTATTCAAACCTGTATATATAGTTTCTGTAGCTCTAGATAGCTATTCTTCCTGAATTTTACTGCTGCATCTTCTACATTTCTCAACTCGAGACCAGATACTGAAAGTTAAAAGGTGGTAAAGTCGAGTTCTTAAACCACTACAGTGTGCGATCAACCAATGTGCAATCTTCTACATCAACAAAGCACATCCAGAGAAACTGTTCTCAACCCATGGGTCGCAACCCAAATTTGGGTCACGGCAAGCTCTGAAATGGTCACAAGGCAGACCACAGATGCATAATTTAAAAATTCACTGGCACATCCAATCAGATTTGAGCTACAGGTATAGACTGGCATAGACTGGCATAAACTGCGCTGCACTGCATGCCTGATCAGGGCAGTAATTTAAACCTATACTTCATACAGGGTCGCGATTGAGCTGGCATGGTAAAATGTGGGTCGCGGTACAAAAAAAGTTGAGGACCACTGTCCTAAAGCATCTTAAAGTAGGGGGCCTCAGTGACCAGTGGCACAGCTGTAGCAGAGATGCAAACCTGGAAAGCCTGAAAGAGGGTCCAGTTATGAAGGTGCACTAGATGAACATACTGGTATGGTCCAGTGTCTGAAAATTAAATGAATTCCACAGCGCTGCTCAAACCTCAGGGCAATTACAGCCAGCGTGTGACTAATTGGAGCTCTGCTTATGGAGTATTTCACTCCAAAATTGTGTTTTTTTCCCCCCTAGCCTTCTCTAAAAGTGTTTATGAATTGCAGGATGCCTAATCAGTCTGCTGCAAATGCTGTTAGCACGGGTCACTTGACAGTCAAAGCTGTCTGCAATATCAGCCTCCCAATGACTAGGAAAAGAAAAAGAGAAGACATGGAAGAGAACATTCAAGTAAGACCAGCTGGGTTTTCCCCGACAGCAGCACTGCGATGGTGAGGATGATGTGGCAGCCCTGGCACAGAGATGTGGGGGCGGATAGAGATGGGCATGGCAGTGCACACCTGAACACATCACCTGGGTAACCAAGCTGGAGCTGTGGATGCAGGTGGATGCAGGTAACAGAGAGTAATGCAGGGGGTGAAATGCTGCAGAAATTACTGATGGCCAAAAACTTCAGAATATTACTCTCTAAACTCCATCATGCTCTGTTACGGCCTCTACTGCAATTTCCATTGTCAACAAAAAACATGATACTGAAAGTGTATGTTTACATCGTAACAAAAAACACCAGATAGGAGTGCATTTGGTGCACTGAAAACTAGCACTGAGGGGAACCTCAGAAGCTGGGCTGAGCTGGCTTTCTCTGCACTGACTGATTGCTGGATGTGGGGGATTTATATAAGCCTGCTCTCTCTGTTAGCTGTTGCCAGCCACCCTCCCCTCCACCCCACTCCAAAGGCAGTGGGAGTAGGGAGCCACTGATTAACCAGACAACCCACGGAACAGCCTCACTCGGGCCCCCCTAACGCCCTGAGCACTCCTCATACGTGGCCCTGAGGTGTGGGCCACAATACCCGCAATACCCTCCCCTCAAAGCGCTGCGGACGTTAGCGAAGACCCACCAAACACAGCTTGAAATCGCAAAAGTGCTCAGGTAGGTTGTTATGGAGATATGCGGTTGCCATGGTGATGTACGGCTGTATGGTTGTCAAGGAGATGTATACACTGAGCAGAGGCTTTATCTCGCTTTCTGAGGCCCAAACGCCCCCCCCCCCCCATATATGTCCATCAAGCTCAGCTTCAAGACAAGTGAACTTGCTTTACGTATAACATGAAAAAATACTGCAGTGTCAGAAGACATCCCAGGTTCTAGCTGTCCATAGTGACTGGAACCTTCCATGTCCAAGTTGCGGTTTGCATGTAAAACTTGAGAGGCAGACAACCCACGGCAGGATCCATCGTCCAATTAGATGCTTTGCTCATGCTTGGGGGCGGAGCCTGGCAAGCCACAGATGCCTCTGACTGAAGACGTGTGATGGTGAGAGGGGGGTGATGTTTTATTCATGTGGCAGACTCTTTTCCTCTCTGCAGTAAATTGTGTCAGTCATACACCCACGCCTGCACACGTGTGATACACATACACACGGAGTCCGGCATGTGGGCGTGTTTTCTTCCCACACACAGGCGCACACTCTTCAGTCCCACTTTTTTTTTTTTTTGTCATTTCAGAGCGCTCATTCCTGCATCTTACGCTGAAGCTCGTCTTGAACCAAAAGCAGCATTTTCAGTCAGCCCGGTGTAGCAGGTAAACTCCTGATAGGTCTCCCCGCGACTTGACGATGGCATCTTTAATCCCCTTTCGCTTCTGTAAGAATTCAGCACTCAGCTCAGTACCGCATAAAAGCGACCAAAGTCTGTCCTCAGAGGAGCACCGTTGGGCCATGATGGAACCAAACCAGTGGCGTCACGGTCCCTCAAACCTTCAGTGACGGTGACGCCTTCCAGCTTCAAATATCACCGTCGTTGTTCCCCCTGCGGGCCGACGATTGCCAGACGCTTTCACACTGTTAAAAACAGCAAGTCTCAGAGGACCAAACATACGTCAGGGGAGAAGGTCCCTACATCGCCAACTGCACGTCAACAAAGCGCTTATGATTCTCAGCTGCTTTCCTGCAGCGGGTTCTCGGGGCCTTCAGCATCACGCTCCCCTCCGGGGCTGTTTACGGTGGGGGGGGGGGGGTACACTTCTGGGGACACGTCCGGTAAGCACCCCCTCCACAGTCAGGCCGATTACCGGCTTAAAGAACATTGGCTGACACTGTGGGACGAAGCCTCAACACGCGGGTGGCCCACGACCACAGGAGAATAACATTTAAACAGGGAAGGATCACAGACACAACAAGAGGAAAGACTGTTAAACTATCGTACCGTTTCAAATAATATATATTACATTACATACCTGTATATTACAGAACAACAAAGCTTTCAGCTACCAGTCAAAAGTGGCGCATTTTCATTTACATTCATTTACCAGACACTATAATCCAAAGTGATGTCAAAGTGAGTCAAATGGCACATTATAAACATTCATGCTGTCAAGAAGTCAACTATGCGTAAGTGCGGCTAAGCTGAGCTTCCAGTGAATGCCCAGGTACAAGTGAAAGCAGTATTAGAGCAGGAGATACACAACATCTAAAGAAGGAAAAACCTAATAATGCTAGGGCTGGACGATGTGGACCTTCTGGTATCTCCATATTTTTAATGCAAAAGAGAGATAACACAAAAAATCTGGTATTTTCTATGAAGTGGGCGGAACGTTCGATTTTAACGCAAAGCCAATTGTGAGAGGTCAGGAACACTTATTAAAGCAATGTGGCCAAAGTGAAATTAAAATACATTTTCTTCCCTCCTTCCTGCCCTCTCTTAAAAGAAAACGAAAATTGCTTCGATCTGTGTTGTGTGGGTCTGATAAAGCAGCACGACATGAAAGGCTGTCACTCCACTATGTCCACCAAAAGAATGTTTTTGTCAGTTTATGAGATTGCTCTTAAAACAGAAGGTTAATGTTTACGAACAAAAAAAATTCAATCTAAAACCTATTTGGCAAATGCCTGTAAAAACAGAAGCCTGTGGCGACTAGCGTACTTAAAGCACCCTTAACTGGAAAGACCATCATTTTCAGGTACTGTCCTTCAACAAAATAAAACGTATATTGCAAATTACCATCTATTTAGCCTACGAGCCATTTGTCAATGTTTTTTTAAAACAAAATGAACCAAGTAACAATTATTAGAGACGTACTGATTGTATCGGCCAGCTATCGGTGTCAGTCAATACAGCAACAACCGGCCATCGGCCTACGCTTAACTATCGGCTGACATTTACCGCCGATAATTCCCTGTAAAATGGTGACCCCCTTATTGCTTTACACACCACGTGCTAAACAGTTAGAAAAATGTCTGCTACGTGGAATTATTCGAACATTAGCGAAAATGACATTAGAAATGCATTTTGCAAACATTGCCATGCAAAAATTTCATGGGGAGGCCCTACTAATAAACTTTTCAGCTCTCAAGGTCCATGTCCCATTTCTGGGGTGATGCAGACTCGGGCGCGAGTCAGAGCTGAGCGAGGACTCACGATCACGGCACGGTACCAATCCCAGAGGCGTCCCGCATGTAGTTAATCACTTAGGGATTAACCGAGGATTACTAAGCACGATCCGGCATCTTTAACACGCTGGTACTTACCAGCTGGCAGCTGCCCCTGCACAGCTCCCACGTTCCGCTATTTGTACAGCTGGCGCATGGTTAAAGGGGCCAAGATCATCTCTTTGAACCGGTAACACTGTAGGCACAGGTCCAGTTGAGCCCGAATCCCCTGAATGCAAAGTGCTAATGGCAGCACAGTCAGCTATATCCAACATAAAGCCAACATGCATTTTCATTTCTTTAAACTGGCAGACATTTCTGTCCAGAGTGAAAAAGGATGTTTGCAGGGAAGAAGAGCTGCATGTACAGAAATGCGACGAACGTGTCATCACGTGGAAGAGCTGCATGTACAGAAATGCGACGAACGTGTCATCACGTGGCAGAAGAGCTGCATGTACAGAAATGCGACGAACGTGTCATCACGTGGAAGAAGAGCTGGATGTACAGAAATGCGACGAACGTGTCATCATGTGGGCAGACCTGGAGCATAAGCTCTGAGCTCAGTGCTGCTTGGTTCTTATCGGCGAACCCGGGACCCATCCTGGCATGGCGGCCTCACACAGCCCACCGGGAGAACCCGGAGCCGGCCAGGCCCAAGGGTGGGTCGGTGACTGAGCGCCCCCGCATGCTTCTAAATTTACACACATGCGGGCGGGGGGGGAGGGGGTGTGCGGGGCTGCAGGGGGTGATAGGAGCTCCGCTTGCAAGAATTAGGTGAAGCTGAAATGGAATGAGCCCCGCTGGGGGTGGGGGGGTTAGCAGAGGGACACTCACTGGTGAGGGGGCAGAGCATGTGTTTACATGTGGAGCCCTAAAGCGAGGCCTTCCCTGCTTTCGAGAGAGACGCCCTGTTACCCAGATACATGCGTCACGCTGGCTGTGAGGGATGGTGACACTGAGGGCCCCCCCCCCAGGTTTCAATGACAGCACCAGTGTGATGTAGGGGCCCCCCTGAGGTCCCTCTGACACTCCGCTGGTGAAAATGACACCCCTGTGGAGGAGCCAGGGCTACTCACAGCACCAGCCGGCACGTTTCCACTTTGCTCCTGCTCTTGAGACTAGTTTGCACCAATTACTGAAATAAGCGAAACTTTCCACGGTTATGACCCAGAAAGAGCGGCCAGATCAGTTTCCAGGGCGACACAGAAACCCACCGGCTGAACTTCAAGGCTACGCTATGCTGGGCCGGCTCATCTTGCGGGACGTCGCTGTAAGTCCGGTGGGCATCGCTCCAATCTATCCCCGCGACCCTGAAAACTTGCTGCACCACTAACGTACACAAAGCACTAGGTGCGAGGTCCACGCCAAAGGCTGTGACACCTGCAGCAGCTTTACAGGATAATAACAGGAGTTATTAAATACATCCTAATAGGGCTGCTCAATTAACCGTAAAAAAAAAAAAAAAAAACGTGATATCGATTCACACCTCTATGCAATATCATTTCTAAATTACAACGGTTCTTCTGCATTGTATTACATCAGCTGGATCAAAACGAGCAATCCTACTTTTCCCCCAGAGAGTATCAAGTGTCCAATAATTCTGCTTTCTCTTTAAAGGGCGCGTTCCCACCACAGCACGTACCTTATATTTAGTACTTCAAGAAACTACCAAAAGTACAGTACTTCAAGGTGGTTTGTAAAAACCGGTACCGGTCCTGAGGCAGGGCATCTTGTACTGAATTCGAAAAATGGCTGTAGTGTATTTTAGGACTGGCCAATGTGCGATATTAATACCAGCATCGCATGTTGTGCATGTGCAATTCTTACTTTGCCAGTCGACAAAATTAAGATCAGGCTTTTTCTTACTTTCAATTCTGTATACGGACATTATAGCGAAGGGAGTTTAAGTTCCGCTAAAACATTTTTATGCTGTCATAGGAAAAAAATGACCAAGTGTCGTAATTTTAATTATTCCTTTTCAAGATTATCTAGTATATGTTTAAAAACAAGTTTAAAGATTACCTCCACTGCTTTTGCATGAGCGCTGCATGCGTTCTCCGAGACAATCATAATCATTTTCATCCATGTAGTTTTAATCACTCCTTGATGGGTTTTTGAGAAATTTATGTTGAACTCCTTTTTTGAGTTATAAATACCCCAATAATTATTATAACAAAATCGCATTGCAATACTTAATTTTCCAATACCATGCTGTCATGGTATATTCTTGTTATGCTATCCTGATCTTGTATCTGTTCGTCCAATCAGACCGCAGTTAAAGCTTGGGTCACTTCATTTATCCATGCATCCATTATTATTATTATTATTATTATTATTATTATTATTAGTTTATTGTTTTCTAACTGTTCTCAAGACAGTGGTTGCATTGCCTTTCAGAAGCAGGCAATATGCATAAACGTTCAACAAAGTGCCAGAATATCGAAAAGTACCTCGCTGGCACTTTTGGTACCGGCTGTTTTGGTTACCCCAACTAAACGACCAATTGAGCGTTTTCTTTCTGTTGTCAGAAGTTGATATGCCGGTCCTGGAGAAATCATACGTTTGGCACGGTCATGTTTTGTTGTGTTTCTTTTTGCAGTTTAATGAGTGCAATAAACTTTAAATGTAAGGGGGAAAAATATCATTACAGAGAATCGTGTTCCCAATTCTAAGCAAAAGAATCCCGATTCAGATTTCTTTCCCCAGAACTATACAGCCCTGCCTACTTACAAGCAAAGGAAAGTTCGCATTTTTAATTTTTTTTTTAAAGACTCTGCCTTAGGGAGGATAATTACACTTCCTGCAAGTAAAGACAAAGAGCTGCATCATGTAGATGTTATTAATTTCACTGTACGCCTGCGAAATTAAATCCCGACTGGAGCTGCTGTTGCCGTCACCTGACAAAGTGTCATGAAACTCTGGCACTAAGGGGAGTGAGGCCAAGCCTCAGGCACCTCACCTAACGGCGCCTTGGCAGCCTTCATACCGACAGGTTATACAGAGTTATGTGCCGGCCACCCCCCCACGACGAACCCCCTCCACCCCGTCCCGCCCCCACCTGCACGATCTCCAGCAACTCGGCCTTGCCGATGTAGCCGTTGCCGTCCAGGTCGGACATGCTGAAGGCCCGCGTGAGCTTCTGCTCCAACTTGCCGCGGGACGTCAC
>JAODLC010000140.1:10767172-10777451 GCA_026781145.1 Hippopotamyrus pictus
TCCCCCCCCCCCCCCCCCCCCCCCCCGATCGTGGAAATTCTAAACGCTGGTGGCGCAGTGAGACTTGTTCTTAACAGGAGTTGGCCTACAGTGGTTCTGAAAAGCAGCGAGATTCCCACTCAATCATGATCTCACCCCCCCCCCCATCATGGAATTAACCACCAAATGGGTACAAAGTGATGGAATGGAATAGCCACCCTCCCCCAAGACGGGCCTCTGTACGGTTATTCAGCCGTCGAGTGACACCAAAACCCACATCACAGAAATCAAGTACAATTACACTTCATTAAAAATAGGTCTGAAATATACGTACAGCATGTAGGATTCACCCTGCAGACTTAATTGGGGGCTCTAATAAAGAGAATAGTAATTACAATCTACAATCCGAAAGTAATTACAATCAACTAAATCTGAGAGATTTTAAAGAAACAAAACAAAAAAAAAAAAAAAAACAAAACAAAAAATCCAAAAAACACACATACATTCCTATCAGCTCCTCTGTGAAAGTGTGTTTATTGGGGGGGTGGGGCACATTACACCTAGGAAGTAAAACAGAAGACCATCTATCTTGTATTTCTGTTCTTTGATACAGGGAAAATCTGTAAATAAAAACTCAATCTGAAAATACAGCAGGAAATGTGTGCTGGCCTGCGTTGGTCTGCCTGAAGTAATGCCCACAGGGACGTTAACTGGGGCTCAGATGAGCTTTGGATGAATGTCAGAGTTGTCTGCCCTAGAAAATTAGAGACAGGACCCTTTTATTCAAGTAGCAACATTTCTGGACTAGTTACCCCCCCACCCCCACCCCACCAACCCCAAATCTGAGAGGCCTCTTTACCTCCTCCTTCAAACCCGCGCCACAGTGCCGCTTGGGTTTCCATGGAAACCACCCCAAGAGAGTTACTAATTGATTTAGCGTCGCTAATATGCAAGCAAGTCACAGGAAACAATTTGTGTGTAGCTGCTTGTGCGAGCTCGTGTGTGTGTGTGCGTGCGTGAGACCATTCCCACACCCATCAGGTCACCACAAAAACTGATACTTTAACTGTGCAGATGTCCGACTCGGCCCCTTGTTGAATGACCCACCCACCCAGTGCTGTCCCCTTTATTTTGTTAATCTGGGCAAAAGGCGGTGATGCCCCACTCCCCCCCCATCCACTGCCCCACAGACATTCCAACACGAGAGAGAGACCGGATCAAACATGGCTGCCATTTTCATTTTCAATGAGAAAAAAAAAAAAGAATGCAGGAGTCCTTAAGTCCCAAAGTGACTGCGGTATAAAGGGACTAAAACTGCAGACAGACTGGAATGGCTGGTGGATGGGGGAGTGGGTGGGGGGCAGGTGGTGCGGGGAAGGTTTCTGACTGAAAGCAGAACAGCAGAGTCATATTAATCAATCTATCAACCATGAGAGCAAATGCTGCTGTATAAGACCAATGGGAAATAAAACGACAGGAAAAAGTGGGGTGGGAAATACTGTGGGTATTGCCAGCTGTCATTGGCGCACCTCCCCCCCCCCCATCACGGTCTTTTCTTGATGAAGGAGGGGGTGTGCTTGGCTCCGAGTGAGACATCTGTACCTTTTGTCTGAGGAAAGCCAGCTTAGTCGCTAGAAGAATAGAGCCTGAGAACAATGTCACTTTGATGGACGGGTCAGTCTGGGGGGGGGGGGGGGCGCCCTAACCCACCCCCATGGAGGTCCACACAACTGGAAAGGGAAGAGAGGCTGCTGAGGCAGCTGACAGCGCACAGAGGGGTCAAGTCCTGCCTCCCATTTCACTTACTGCTATTCTGCGGTGATACAAACGGCATGCTGTCAAATCCAAGCATCCCTGATAATTTGTGCTAACTTTACCGGGCCATGCACTGGAGAGAGAGAATCATCCAGCTCATACAGCGTGGCATCATGGGAACTGACAGCGGCATCGAGCATGACTGATCCACCGCGGGCAGTTTAATTGGGTCATCAGAATTCCACACAAATTCGGTCGGACATTTTAAAATTTCGATTCAGGATCAGTGCTTTTTCCCAGACCTCTTAGCTATTTAGTATGAGAAGCAGCTTCAAGATTTGTAGCCAGCAAGATATGTCAGCCATGTCCAAGTATTTTTAGTGCTACATGGACTTAAAACAGTGAACGGATCGCCGGTGACCAGGGTGTCATGGCAACCATCACCCATTTAATCTCTCATTAAAAACAGCAGCAGCAGTTTCCACAATATTTAAAAAAAAAAAAAAAGCATCATTACACCGTGTTCACAAAACCTTTAAATAGCACTGATCAAACCATGTGACTTGTTTGCATTAGATTCTGACACTGTTAATGGAGAACTGCCTGTCTTTAGCTATGATGGCGAAAGGAGTTGATCTGTTTTTCTTCCAGGCTCACAACTGTTGCTGGGTGGAGGGGGAGGGGGGTTTGCCCAGTCCTGGACTTATGCAGATGGGGGGGGGGGTTGTCTGTAGATAAAGCAATCTTACTCCACTGTTCCCCAAGTAAGGACAAGGGTCCAGCAGCCAAAAAAAGACAAATGACAGAAACAGAAGCACAGAGGAAGCCCAACTAATTTCCCTAATCCCTGCTTTGGCCGCTCCTGGACATCTGTCGATACCAGAAACAGGCCCGAGGCCCCCTGGGTAGAGGACCGTACACAGGGTGTTACCGTAACAGGATTCGCTTTTAAAGCCTGCTGACGACCGACAGCAAATACCGACAGACTGAAGAATGGAGTAACGTGTATATAAAGACAGGCGGGCTAATCCAGGCAAAGCCAAACCTCTCTCCTGCGGCTCCAGCTGCCACATACCGGATGACTGAGGCTCTTACTTAGTAATGTAAGCAACGCTAACGGCTAAAGATGTGCAAATTAAAGTGATAAGTGCCAAGCTAAGAAAAGCAAGGGAATGTAAACAACCGGGCAGGAAGGGGACTGTGAACTGGGGGGGGGGGGGGGAGAACCACACAGATTAATCACGACTGATCACCTTCTTTTTTGTTTTTTGGGGGGTACCTATCTCTTCCTGCAATAAACCCATTTGCACAAAGACAGGTGGCACGCTATGACCCTTGGGGTAGATTTCATGAATAAGCCCAAGAGGAGTGTAACATGACCCCAGACTGGAGCGCTGTACGCTTCCAGGGAGAATGAGAAACCACCACTGCCAAAATTCCCAAAAAGCTGCTGGATCCCCTCCTCGCTCGGGATGCTGCTGAACTGCACAGCGGAAATCCGTAATTAACCAGCGCATCGTTCCTGACGGAGGTCACATGAGCAGACAGTTTTACGAGAGCGTTTTACAGGGCTTCACACTTTTACTGATGTGATGCAAGTTACAAACAGTGTATTGATAAGTACAGCGGGTCCTGGGGAAGGAAACAGGCGAGGAATCTGGCTCAGAGTCTCAGTCACCTGCACCAGCAGCTCCACCGACACCCTGACGGTACCAACAACTCGTTCGCGGCAGCAGATTACGGCGTTCAGGTCTCCTACGAAAAGCCACCAATGAAGGGCTCAGATACATGGGAGGACTGTGGGGAAGATGACGGTGACATCGACAAGACGGCTGCCACCCTCACTACTGACACTGAATTCATTCCCTGGCTTTGGGATTAGGCTATCGGCGGCTGAGGAGGGGGGCGGGCGAACAAACAAAATGTGCGCAGTGACGGAGCGATCTGTTAACAGCTGACTGAATGCCAATGAGCACAGAGACAGAAAACCCTCATGCCAAGTGGAAACAAAAAGCAGAAGGCAAACTCTACTGCCATGCAAGTGACGGCAATAGGTTTAAGTCTCACACAAGCAGCCAGGGGGCCGAGTTCTTCGCCAGGTGTGGAGGGAGCAAGCAGTCGAACCACGAAAAAAAACTGCTGAGCAATTGACTGTTAACACTCTAATATAAGCTGGAACCAGTGATTTAATGATAGGAAATCTGAAGAGGAAGGTAATCAGAGTAATGTCCATTCAGTGCCTGTTTATAAAACATCACTGGAAGCCTGATTTGGATCACAGAATGACATTCAAAGCTACACCTGAGGACCTTCTCCAGAAGTCACATTAACCCATGAGTCACTCGGTGCCCAATAAGCTGCAGAATTCTTGCAGCAGATTTCTGCAGGTCTAGAAGCCAGACCAAATGCTGGCCACATGGGATGTCAGGGAATCGTGGCTGGCGCACAGGTGGTCCTGTCAGGGTGCCTTCTCCCCCCCCCCCCCCCATGCCCCTACCAGCCCGCTAAATGGGCGCTGGGATGTACGCGTGACCAAAGCAGCCAGCCAGGCCGGTGACACAACAAGCCGTGTGTTAGGACATTACCTCGCTGACCTGAGAACAGACTGCTGGAGAGGGCGATGTCCAGTGAGAAGAGAGCCAGCTCGTCTCATCATCACCCTTTATTACTTGCTTAGATGAGAATGGAAATGTCTAAAGGTTACTTAAACCGTTTTTTACCTCAGATGGTCGTACAAATATAAGGCATTTCAATAATTTAATGACACTGACAGCCACTGAAAAGGGCCCAACTACAGATTAATGTCCTCTGACACTTATTTAAAAAAAAAAAGTATTTATTGGCTTCATTCTCATGCTAAAGTGTCTGATGCAAACAGTGTGAGATAACCCCCCCCCCTCCCATTTCCATCATGCTTTCAGTGTTTTACCATCTTTCATCAGGGATGTAAATTCCACTGGCCATCAAAATGGGCCTTGATTCTCAGGAAGCATGGCATCTCAACCAGAAACGATGCTCAGTGCAGTTCCAGCAACAGCGGTTAGTACGTGACAAGGTGGATGGCGGGCGATCGACTCCGGGAAGCCGGCAGTCCCCGGCGCGCCGTCGCAGTGCAAACCGACTCCGGGAAGCCGGCCGTCCCCGGCGCGCCGTCGCAGTGCAAACCGACTCCGGGAAGCTGGCCGTCCCCGGCGCGCCGTCGCAGTGCAAACCGACTCCGGGAAGCCGCCGTCGCAGTGCAAACCGCAGTGATGTCTGGGGGATGCCTTCGACAAGGAGACGTGCTTCAGAAAAATCCATGCCCGATAATTAGATCGCAATGCAATGTGACACAAGGGGACAGAGGTGCCCACACTGGATACACAATTATCACAGCAGTTTCCATGGCGATCACTGCCTGATTTTTGTCCCCCTCCCATCCCACTCCTTGTTTTCTCCAAAATTTAATTGCACTGTGCTCCCTACTAACCCAACTGGATTTTATATACACTGTGGGAGCCAGACGTCCATCACTGCTGACAACCTGCTGTTATTCCTGAAGGGGGCGCTATTTCGGTTTGCCGACCAGGACAAAATGGCTGACGCCAACCATTTCTTCTACTAAAAAGAAAAGAAAAAAAAAAGGGTGATCCACGCCCAGTCTGTCAAGCTAGAGACGGCATTTCTGTAGTCTGCATAGACACAGTGCGTGAACACAGCACATGCAACATCCACCTGGTCAGCGCACAAAGCCTGCTCTTACAAATAAATAAAATATTTAAAACACTTCACCCAAAGTTGCATGTTTACTGGGTTGAAAAACAACCCCCCCATGTACATGCAAGAAAAAGTTCATGAGCCAATCAGCAGAGGCCTCAGGCCCAGGCTATATTATTAATAATGGGCTTCCTCCAGCAGCACTTCAGCTCCCAAGCTGCTAAACCAATCAGCAAAGGAATTCGGAGTGCTTCCAACCAATCAGATCTCCCCTTGCTTCATCTTCTTCCTTCCTGTCACGCAGAAGTGGAGGTAATATTCGCTCCCTGCCAGCCTTCGTCGGCGCCCGACCGTGCGGAGAATGCGAGCACGGAGAACCCGGCATTGGCGGAGATGCTGACGGCAATCCAATTAGCAATTTTCACCCCTGCATTCCACCACACGAACAGAAACAGGTGAAGCACTTTTCAATGTGCGAGGGAAAAAAAAAAATCCAGCTATTTCCCCAGTGCTGTTCCATCACGGGGCAGGTGGCTGCACTCATACCCACAATGCAATTTAGAGGTCAGGCGGCTCAGTGACCGATTCACCCGAGGTGCATGTTTTTCTAATTTGGGAGTAAACCACTGAGAATGTGTACCCTGCACTGAGGGGGCAGGAATCGAACCCAGGACCATGGAGGGACAAGGGTGCCACGTTACCCACCGAGGCAATGTGCGTGGGGGTGGGGAAGCAAGCTAATTAAAGCAATCAAGGCTGCCTGTGACTCGATCATGACGTGAGTCATAACTGTATATTATACAACAGTCCACTGCACTGCCAACTCGCAAAGATCACTGCTCCGCCAGGCTGGCATACAGCAGGCGTGCCTTTTAGCGCTTCTGGAGCGGTGAAAGAACCGGTTCCGTGTCAGCCAGGCGGAACGCAAAAAGGAACCTACGAACCATACGCGGGAGAAGGAGTACGCTCCAGAACCTTCACCGCGATTGGACCTCGGGCGGCCCGCCGTTCCACATAGCGGCCTGCCTCCCGATGTACGCCAGTGACACACGGCTCAGGCCCACTGCACACCGAAGACGTCTGCGCAGTGAACGACCGGGCCCACAAAGACGCGTCTGAAGTAAAAGCACAGCCAGTGAGGCACAGAGGGAGGGAGCGAGTAGGAGGGGGGAAAGAAATATGTTCAGAAAGCCCAGGAGGGGTTCATTGGGCCAGTCTTACATAAGGTCTCCCGCAAAGTGAGATACGCAAACTGAGACCAGGGAGCTGAGGGGCCGAGGCGGCCTCCCCCCCGCCAGGATTTCAGGATTCTGTTTGTTATCACTATGCGTACCGTCTTTGCACCTTGTCCGTTTTGTGCAATATACATGCATGTTCGTCTGTGCTCCACATGCCTTGCTGCTGCATGCATAAGAATTTCACCAAGGATTAATGAAGTTCATTTAATCTAAAAGATAAATTGTTGACAGTTTCAGGGGTTTCACCGCGAGTCTAAAACGGCGCTCTGCAGCAAAAGGCGAGATGCTTGAGGTGTCGGGGAGGGGGTGTAACCGAGCGCCTGAGACTGATGTCAACAGCGGAACGTGAACATTATTATTATAAAAAACTAACCTGCCAACTGCTGTGTGCTTTTGGGGGGGGGGGGGGGGGGGGGCAAAGCAGAGACATTTAGGCCCAAACCCTAGCTGGGGAGTTGGGGCCCAGGGGTTCAGGAGCATAGAGTGCTTATACAGTGGCCCAGTAACACTATCAGTGCGCTGTCCTCCTTCAGGGTGACCTACCTGCACCAAGAACTGGCCAGAACCCAGGCAACTGGGTCAACCCTGGCCTAGCCTGGAGGTGTACCATGGGGTACCAGCTGGCAGGATGAAGGTTTACAGGAGTCAGAAGAGGTTTCTCTCACACCCACCCAGCGCGCTCCCTAACCCCACTTCCGGGTGCCTCCTCAAGAAGAAAACAAAAAAGCTAAAGACATTTCTGCTTCCTTGATCTCATTGGTTTATGGTCCAGAAGTAACCTCCAGAGCTGGAGGCCAACACGTGACTGAAGTTTGGCAAGGATGCCGTCCAACCCGCTTCCTTCACATTCCCGGCCTATTTTTAGGCATCTTATTTTAACCGGGCTGCTCGTGGCTCTGCGACGGCTCCCCCGCTCCATTAACCCTGATCCTGTCAATATTTCGGGTCGTGCGAAACTCTGTCGCGTGATGTGCGACACAAGGGAGTCCGCCGTCTCCAAACACTCTTACTTGGTCTTGGTAATTAAAAATAAACAAGAAATATCATTTGTTAAAAGAATGTTTAAGGTACTAATGTTAAAAGAATACTACCACACCCCCCCAAATACTAGCGCTGCTCGAAGCCGGCGAATGGAACTCTGGATGGATGAGATGGAGCTGGAAGAGAACGCAGGAGCTGGAGGAGGAAGAGCAGAACAGGCGGAAAAAAAGAGCAAAGAAGTTTAATTTCCAACAGTAATAACTTGTATATGAGTAATTTTTAGCCAATGTGCCACGATGCAGGGTGGGGGCGTCTCTCCCACACGGGGATTTCTATCCCACACGAGCAGTTGAGTTGCAACCTCCATCACCTTATTAATTCATCCGCTGCTGTAATTCAATGCAACTTATAGAGTCACTCTGGCAAAAGACGACAGAAAAACAACAGTGCGGCACACGCGGTGCGTTACGCAGTGGGAGGGGCTGCCATAGAGACACGGAGACAGGTCTCAGTGGAGGCTGGCATCCCTGTCTGCCGACGTTAAAGCGCAGCTGCTCCGTGCCCCGTTGGCGGCGCCAACGTGTCGACATGCCGGCGCGCCGAGCCCGGATACCCTCCCACAGGCTGCGCTTGTGGCCTCAGAAGCACAACCGCCCTCCTGCAGAGCCGGTGACGACAAGAGGGCACGGACTGGCATCAGGAATGCCCCCTGACCCTGCCGATTCCACAGAGTGGGCACGGAGGCCGTGCCAGTGCCAGGGCTTTGTTAGAGGAGATGATGAAAAGGAAGAATAAGAGCTATGGCGGTGGGACAGGAGCAGGCCGCAGCATTGTAAACCACGACCCTTGACCCTTGACCTTCTTTGTTACAGCAACAGAGAAAAGGTCAGTGAAGCATATGTCCACTAGCGAATAGAGGGGCAAGAAAAAAATGACACTCAATTCACACAAAAAGGGAGTCACGATTCCTAAACAAGCTGGTTCTATAAAATACTGAATCTGGCCCCCGCCCAGCGTACTTGTTTGGTGTTACTAAACACACTGTAAATTTATTAAATGTGTTTATGCGAGCACAGCTCCTGAGAGTCAAGATTCAATGCAGCAAGAATCCGTAGCTCATCTCTGCCTAAATATTCCGAATGGTTTCCATCCTAATCCAAACCAGAAGGCCCACTATCAACCCCTGTAAGACAACCTGAGCCTAGTCAACACTCCTTCAGCGGTAATGTAGGTTTTTAGCAAACCGTGCGGCAGAAGCGTACAGACCGATTCTCATGCCAGTAGCGGTCGTCCAGCCCACACGCAGCAAACCCGACAGCGGGGACAGTCACACAGAAACCAGGCCCCCGGAATGAGAATACAGAAACAAGCTTTTCGCTCTGCTCGGATGAGGATTCGGCCGGATGGTCTCTTCCTCCTCCAGCAGAGACGTGGGAGTGCATTTCCTGGGGGGGGGGGGGCTGCAGTTCCAGATCTGCTCCCTTTCATTAGGCTTAAATCAAAAGCCATATTACGGAGACGACAGCTAGCGTTGCTGCCGGCTGAGCACGACCAGCCATTACAGCGTCATAAACAGGAAGGACAACGTTCCAGCGTGTCCGACCGGGGAGTCGCGAGGATGCGATTCTGTAAATGCTTACAGTGATGTGGCCTCAGGAAGCTGGGAGCCAGTGCTGGGGATGGAGATCGATAAACATCTCTATGCCTGAAGACCGATAATCTGCATCCTTTGTGTGCTGTATTAACCCTCAGGGGCTGGGCTGCGGCGACAAATGACCTGATAAGACACAGACACAGACACACACATACAAAACTAACACCAGCTACAGACTGAGCCCACTGTCCCATCACTCATAAGCTATACAGGATATTAATGAAAAACCCAGTAGGTACCATCAAGCCATTACTGGGTGTCACATATGGATCAATAAATACCAGAAGCTCGGGGAAGCAGGCATCCTTTCTCAAAACCCAAGCACACTCCATAACACACACCTGACACACCGTAGCACTGGATCCACCACCCAGCCGCTGCCTCGGATCCACGGATCCAATCGAATTGCAGGAGGGCACATGCACCGGCCCACCTGTAGGTGTCACTGAGTCAACTTGCCCATCCCTCTGCCACTCGTGTCACGATCAGACTCAGACTTTCCGCAAACTTGTTGAGCTATATGCACACACGCACATATACACGCTTCCAAGAGAAGCAGCGTAAAGTGGAGGCTTTCCTTTGATGTGCCCGGTGACACAGGACTGGAACATTCCAGCACGCAGACGGCAACATCAGCCGTGGGCAACATCAGCCGTGGGCAACATCAGCCGTGGGCAACATCAGCCGTGGGCAACATCCCCAACAGACGCAAACTGTTCACCGGCTACCGGCCAGGCGGCAGGGCGAGTTTCTGCAGGAGAGACAAAACTCATCCGATCTCCGGACATAACACAGCAGCCATTGCACCCCCCCATCAATAATGGACTATCCTTACAGACGGGGTCCCGGCGGGGGCCACTCTCCTTTTGTGTTGTGGGCACGCACAGAGCACGGCTCGGATTAGCATGCCATTCACCCTCTGCTTTGCGCCCCCCCCCCCATTCCACAGGCCTCCCTACACCAGCTGCTCCCCCCC
>JAODLC010000140.1:10777477-10792661 GCA_026781145.1 Hippopotamyrus pictus
GAAGTTGCTGGGATTTCAGCCTTGAGATTGATTCAGCCTCCACTTCCTGCCTGATCTGCAGCAGGGGACTGTCAGGGGGTGGGAAAGCAGAGCTCTGTCTGAGCTCACCATGCGGCTACATCCCCACACCCAACCGGAGTCCTCCGGCGACCTGTGCAGACCCGGCGGGCGATGACGGCACACTGGCCATGCCACGGATCCCTGAAGCGGCGAACGCTCCGCTCCGCTCATTCATCCGCCGCTAAATCAGCTTCAGCTGAAGCAGCCAGCGTCACACTCCGTCGCCTAGAAACCCTCCTTTCCTTCCCTGGTGTACGCCAACGCTTCTCAGACCCTCAATGCCCGTAGGCTCTGTCAGTTGCTTTAAAAAATTAGTTTATAAAGAAAGAGAAATGAGAAAGAAAAAGCCCACCGACGAAGACCTCAAACTCACCAACGCAGGACACGCGATGCTTACCTCGCCTTGCAAATGTAAGCCTTGTTTTTTTGTTTTTTTCTTCAGCAGCCCATAACCCGGCGTCTCCCCGGTGGATCGCGGTGGTGGCGGACGGCGGCGGTGCAGGAGAGAGGAGGCAGCAGCTGCGAACAGGAACCACAAACTCCACGAGATCTCTCAGAAGCCTCCGGCAGCCCCACACCAAACTCTGCCTCACTGCCTGACGTCAAAGCTCCCCCTCCCCGCCTCCCTCGCCCATGGTCACATGGTCAGATGAAAAGCAAAAGCGAGCCCACGTTGCCGCGGCAACAGGGGCACTGCACTGAAATGATTTCAATAGGTCATCTGTCACACTTCTGCACAGATAAAAAGTCCCAGACTTTTATAAACCAAATATATACGGCATGGCTCTTAGAGGCGACGGCCCCCGCCTCGCACCTGCAATTAAATCGGGCTGACGAATAGGTCAGCGGCAGCTGTACAGAGTGAAGAATTCCAAACAGAAGCTGGCGGAAGAAAAAGTCTGACTTCTGAGAAGACGAGGAGCTTTGCGGAGTGAGAGGCTGAACGAGGGGCCAGAAGCTTTTTGGGGGCGGGGGCGCAATAAAGAAAAAAAAGTAAATGGCGCTAAAAAAATTACAGGGAATGAGCCCCATCCAGGAATGTCTGACACCTTGCCCACCCCCTACGGGATACCACATAACCCCAAAGCCAAAATTAGTAACGCAAGGACACAAAACAATATGGATGGACCGATTGGGGGGGGGGGGGGGGGGGGGGGGGGGGGGGCGTCCCTCTCAATCTCTGCTCGATCTGCACCTATCATGAAGCAAACATAGAAGAGCGTAACTCCTCCCTGGCCTTGTGAAAGTACAGCCGTCCCAAGGAGAAACCTCACAAAAATGCAGCTGTTTATTACTTCGGGGACGTGACGCAAACTAGCCATCCCTAAACAATAAAGTCACTGTGTGTCTGTCCCCGGATGCGTGATGGAGAGTGATGAGCGGCACCTTGGAAGCAGCAGGAGAAACGTAGCTCGGAGGTGCGGCTGTCGAGGAGGGCAGTCAACCATCAAGACCGAATTCTTTCAGAACGCTTGGGAGTTTCAAACAGATGCGGCCAGATCGAAAGACGCTGGATATGGGATTTTCTTACAAACCAACAGCAACAGGATGCACATCAAAAGCCCTTAAATGTTCATTCAGCTCCTCAAGCTGGAGCCCCCCAGAGTCCCGCCCCACAACATTCCGATACTGGACTGAAAAGCTGGGGGGGGGGGGTTTTAGGGTGGGCCAGAGCTTAAGGACTATTGTCATGCCTCATTTGAATAGCATCTGGTGTCCAGGCAAACTGGGATTTGTGGGCCCTAGGCATCGCGCGACCTGCGGGGGCAGGGTGAACGCCGGCCTAGCTAGCATTCAGTCCTGGGGGAGGAGGGGACAGCGATGTTTGTTCATGGCCCTTAATAGGATAAACAGGAGACCGGAGCCCCTGTTGTGTGATGAATGAATTGCAGTGAGATCACTTATGAGCTTAAAAAAAGTAAACAAGAGCTGATAGATGCGGCTCAGGTGGGAGGGGACGTTTAAGATGAAGAGGGAGCTGGAGATGCGTTTCTGCCCTGGGAGGCGCTGCTCCTCCGGGGGCACTGAGAGAGAGCGATCTCAAAAGCATATCCCAATAATCAGCCATTTTAAATGACAAATGCAGACCCCCCACTCAAGTTCAAGAGTTCTGCCTCACAGTTGTAAGGAGGTGAAGAGTATAGATTGAGAGGGCAAGCGAGGCTTGTTTAAATAACCCAACTCTGTGCTAAACATTCAAAGGGGGGGGAAAGCTTGGACTGTGCTGCTCCTGGAACCCACACCAACTGTGGCCTTTCAGTAACAAAGACTGCCCTGGGTGACTAACAGCCGAGAGAGCTATAAAATGCAGCAAGCCCCCCCAACCCCCAATTATGGGCTGCCCGACGGCTCTGTCTGTCGCAGGTTGCCAGGGTGATTTCAGCCAGAGCCTGCAGATGCCTCGACTCCTGCTTCAGTCCTGCTTCTCTGACCCCCCCCCCCCCCCCGTCCCCATAACACCGATTAGCTAAATCCAGAAGATGCTGGGCCAGGGGCTGATGTCGTCCTACATATTAACAAACCACAAGCACGCTAAACCAATCCGGCCATGTTTCCAGGACCGGTTAACCTCCATCTACCTGAAAAATCAGCCTGTTCTCACCCTCTTCCACAGGCTAAATCCCATCCCTCCAAACAAAAGCGGCACCCAGACCAGACCCTTAACATAAGTATGTAAAATGGCTAATGATTGGGGGGGGGGGGGCTGATTGCACAAAGCCTCTCAAAGTAAACAGTTCAAATCCTTCAGCAAACCAGCCAGCTGAAAGCAGCCAGTCCAAGGCTAAATTTAATACCAGCTAATTGGCCATCAGCGGTTCCGTTGGCAAATGGAAGACCTCCACTTTTCCCACCGCAGTGGAAACTGACAGAAATAATGACCCGACTCCCCCCCCCCCCCCCACCCCCATGATTCTGGGTCCTTATCAAATAATTCTCACCCACAGAAACTCCACAATAACTCCACGACTGTCTGCAAATTTGGGGCAGACTGCGCAGGTTGTTCCGATATTGCCATTACTGCTTTTTGGGATGGTTGTCCCATACACACCGCAGACCCCGAGACACTTTTAGACGGCCAGAGCTACTTATGGACTCAAAGCATTTGAGGCATTTCAGAAGTATTTTTTATTTATTTACATTTCACTGAGCAGCCATTTTTATCCAAAGCAGCCCAGCATATTTCTGAGCCAGCTGGGTCAGCTAGTTCTTAAAGTGACTGGGGTTCAGGGCCTCTGCTCGAGAGCCCAGCGGTGACATCGCCGCATCAGCACCCTAACCCACTGAGCCACACGCAGGCCCAGAATCACGGCATTTACCCGTTTTCTTTCACTTAAACATAGTTTCACAAGTCCCTCAATGGAAGTTATGACTGAAACCTGCCAGGATGCAAGTGGCTGCTGGTCACCCCGGGTCCCTAACTCCCACTCTGCTGTCGGCACCCCTGACACTGATGGCGGTGCCTCTTAGCCCGCGGCTGCCTCTCCTCGTCCGGAGAGGTAACAAGCTGTGCCACGCAGGGTGCTCTCGCTTTGATGTGTTCGTGATGTGATGATGTGACAGCGTGCTGCCGCCACCACATCGCCGGGGGATCAAAGGGGCCGCGGCGGCAGGGGGTCTCCTCGCAGGGGTCTGCAGGACAACCTTCCCGCGGAGATGCAGACCAACCACAGCAGTGAAACTAAACCCCAGTACGGCACCAAACATAAATACAGATGTCACTCGTGTAGTATTTCCTAGACACGCGTTTTCACTCACTGCCCATTTTATTAGCTACACGACGATAGTGCCGAGTTCAACTCCCTTTTGCCGTCAGAAGAGAGTTAATTCTTCCTGGCATGGATTCAACAAGGTGCTTGAAACTTTCCTCAGAGACTTCGGTCCATGTAGACAAGGTAACAGTACACAGTCGCTACACATTTGTAGGCTGTAACTTCATGATGTCAATCTCCCGCTCCACCACATCCCCTAGGTGCTCTATTGGATCGAGATCTAGTCTGAGATAACGGGAGCTTTGTGGTGTGTCATCCTGCTGGAAGTAGCCATTAGAAGCAGGGCATACTGTTCTCATGAAGGGATGGCCTGCAACAAGACTCAGGTAGGTTGTGGCATTTGATCGATGCCCCAAAGCGTGCCAAGAAAATATCCCCCATACCACCAGAACCCTGGAATTTCATTTACAGCGATTAGCAGACGCTCTTTTCCAGAGCGACTTACAACCAGTGCTTTGTAGTCCATGACTGTTCTTCGATCTATAAGCTAGACCTAAAATCAACAACTGTCATCAAGATCAAATTACCGTTAAGAATGTTGTATAAAAAACCTTGTTTTTTTTTTTTTTAAAAAAGAGTGCATGGGCAAAGATTGTTAGTGGATTTTTTTTTTTTAATGTAGAGAGTGGACAGTAAGGGGGGTATTAGTCTCCAAAGTACTCCTTGAAGAGGTGTGTCTTCAGACGACACTTGAAGACTCTGCTGTTCTTATGGCAAGAGGAAGTTCATTCCACCACTGAGGAGCCAACATTGCATTGGATTGTTGATAAAAGGCAGGTTGAGTCCATGCTTTCATGTGGTTTAGGGCAAATTCTGACCCTTCCATCTGAATGCTGCAGATGAACTGAAGACACATCTGACCAGGCAATGTTTTTCCAGTGTTCCACTGTGCAATTTTGGTGAGCCCGTGCCCACTGTAGCCTGTTTCCTGCTCGGGCACTCACAACCATGCCACGTCACTTAAATCACCTTTCTTTCCCATTCCGGTGTTTGACGGGAAGATTAACTGAAGCTTCCTAGCTGTATCACCTATTAGTTACATTTGAACAGGTGTACCTAATAAAGAGGCCAAAGAACATATTTTGATTTAATGCTTCCATATTGGATTTGTGCATTTGTACACACACACACACACACACACGGATTCCTATACTGGTTCAAATGGTTAACTATCCAACTGCCCTCACCCCAATCTTACATTTCATAATCTTTTATGTTAATAGATGACAGAATTAACCAAGTATCACACTTGGGGGTATCATTACAGCATGGGGACAGTAATGCATTAAAATCAATGACAGATTGTTCCACACAATTCAGTCTGAACATGTAACCACAGCTGAGAACCTCCAGCTTTACAGTAGTGTTCGGGAGCTCCTCGTTCACAGACTGAAACCAACTGTAAGAGGGCGTCTCACAGGCACTGGACACAAAGTACACGCCCCCTTGAGGTGTGGGGGTCATATGGCAGTCTGTCTGTGCATGACAAGGACAAAAGGCAGCTTGTGTTTGTGGAAGTCTCAGGGGCTGCGAACCCTGGGAAAATACTGCAGGCCTCTGATTACGAACCTCAGCCCCCCCCCCTCCCTCAGAGTCATGGGAACGAGGGGGCAGCAGCCGGCGTGGAGGGTTATCCAGTGTAAGACCGCACAAACAGAGCTGAGGTCAGTGACACCACGAGTGAGCTAGGTGCCTTATAAAAGGGCAGACAGAACACAATGCATGGTGTGTGTGTCAGTCAGCATGCGGTGGGTATGAGGGAGGGCTTCTCCAAAGGAATGGCATGAATACAGTCAGTGCGGGTCACGCGATTTCCCATCACCCAAGGTCACACTCTGCTTGTTTGTAATTTGTAATAGCGAGTCGCTAAAGTTTGAGATCGGTCTCCCCAATAAAAAACATTAATCTAGATGCTTAAGAACTGGCTGGGGTTGATGAACCCATGCATTACACCAGATGGATGGTCTCATGGGAGCAGCCTTGGTCTGGGCTACAGGGGGGGGCTTGTGAGATCCACTTCTGGGTGCTGGTTGAGGGGGGGGTTGTTTAGAATCTTTTCACACCAACCAAGCCAATGTAGCCACCATATTGAGTAACCCTCCACACGGTGCTGTGACCAACAGAACTCTTTTTAAGGCCCTTTTACACACGCCCTCGTGTGGCAATCCCCTGGAATGGGGAGCCACTGGCCGACAGCTTAACCCGATGACCAGAATGGCTGCAAAATTACATCACAGGGTAAAGCTCACTCACGGCACTGTGCCCAGACGACCATGTCAGCCGCTAACTGGACACAGAGGTGTATGAAAGAGGGGTGGGTTCAAATACACAGGTGTCAAAAACCCACACCTTCAGCCCACAGTGATCACACGCTGTCACGAACGTCGGATGCAAGCGGGGTGACACATTAGCACATGCGTCACTAAACTGGACGTTCAGCATGAACCTAGGCAGGGAGTCTCTGGGCATGCGACAAAACGGCTGAACGTCTCAACATGACCGACACCCCCGCCCCCCCCAACACACTTGGGTGTGTTTTTGAGTTGAGAACAGCAGGAAACACACATCTATTTCTGCCAGTAAATGGCATTTAACATCCTCTCTGACCTCAGAAACAAGATGCTTTGAAAAGGAAAATTTAATTCCATGCTTATGACCTACAGAAGCACCGGGGTGTGTGTGTGTCACCATCCTCAATCCCAAGGACAGAAAGGAAAAAATAATAACTAGAGTCCATCAATTGGGGGGACCTGCAGCTTATACAAAACTGCAGCAAGAGAGTTAAGCTAATTGGCATCTATGTACTGTCAACAGTGTATGCGTTTGTGTGCCAGTGCGTGCCACTGCCTTTTGCACTTTTCTGTCTGGGCGCTGCATGCAGACATGGTACGGAATAAACTTTACGATTAGCACTTTATTCAAATCGTTCAGCTGCATGCATGTATACAACAACAACACACTTCAAACCTGATTCCACATGAACTCAAAAACAGGAATGAAACCCCCCTGAGATGTACAGTGTTTTTTTTTTTTTTTTTTTTTTTTAAATACTGACAACGTTTGATTGTCAGTAGCGCCACTCTTGCTCACGCACAGTGGAGGCAGGGCCCTCGCAGGACCAGCAGCCGGGTTACTCCACAAAAAAGGTCAGTGTTGATGTTTAATTCAGAAGAGAGGCATCCACCACATTCCCTCCAGCCATCCATCCCTGTCTCTCCACCTGCCCCCATGCCAGTTATCTCCAGAACAATCTAGGTACATGGTACCACCTCACCTGAAATAACCACTTCACAGGGTGGTGCTTTTAACCACAAGATTACCAAAGTTATCTCAAAATCATGGTGTGTTTGGGGAGTGAAGTTTATTGAACCAGGAAATCCGTTTCATCAAACCAAAGTCTGTTTCTCCCCTGGTTTCTGGGCATGACCCACATCGTGACCCCATTTCAGCACAGCTCTGGCATCCTCTCAACCCCCATGACCCTTGCTACTTCACTGGGGGTAAATATGGCTCTTGCTTGACTGTGTGACTAGAGGTTCAGGGACACAGGCCAGCCAATCAGGCGAGGGCAGCAACACCACCCGCCTGCACACGCAAAGTTCTTCCTATATCTTCAAAACAAAAAGTCGGACGGCGATGACGAAAGCCTGCTCCGGCATGGATTGTTAAAGTGCAGTGTGCGCGCAGACCAGCAGGGAAGTGAGGGAGGGGGGACAATCGAGCTCAGGTATGGTCAGGGGCGGATTAAGGTGTACAGAGGCCCCTAGGCTACAGTAGTCTGTGGGCCCCCCAACCCCGCCCTCCTCCGCGCCCCCTTGCAGGCTGGCACACGTAGGGCCACTAGGCTTAAGCCATATCTAGGCTGTGCGTTAATCGGCCCCTGGGCACGGTATTAGGCAGCCGGGCCAAGTGTGAGTATGCCCTTAGTCATGAAGGGGGCCACGATACCACAGGGTGTCAAAAGTACCACCAGATAGCCGATCCAGGGAGGTGAAGCCCAAGAATTTTTTTTCTGTGACATTCACTCACTCACACATACACACACACACACACACACACACACACACACAATATCCTGGCCAATTGCTCAATGATGCCAGAATGGATCCCAGAGTAGTGTGGTTCAACACTCAGTCCAATTCACAACCAAAAACTGAGTCAGGTGATCATAATCTGTCACATGTACCCAGGACAGTCCCAGGAGGGTGGGCCGAAAAACGTACGAGTCCTGAGCCTAGAACCGATGGGAGAGGAACATCAAGACAATTTTAATGAAAGAAAGACAGGATACTTAATGCAGACATAAAAACACCAAGGCGAAAGCCAGACTTGAGCATTAGTTAGAAACACCACAATGATACTAAGGCCATTTTCATGGGCATTTTCTCTTCTGAAATTCTCCCGTTTCAATTTCATGTACAAAATATAACCAAGTTATTATTGGCTGTCAAGCATCTTTGTAAGCCGTCACGTTACATTTATGCCCCAGGGCTCTGACGAAAACTGTCATTAGAGGAGCATTAAGCCAGCAGCTGGGGGGGGGGGCATCTTAGGCCATGGCCACCTCCAGTAGATATGTGGCCACCCTTGCTTCCACCCCACATAAAAATATAAATGATATATGAATAATTTTATTTTTTAAAGGGACCACAGAAGAAACATGGTTCAGCACAGCCATCCCCATAAATATAACGCCCCCCCCCCCCCCCCCGATGGCCCCCCAAGTCAGTCAAATTTTCCTGTAGGCGCAGCTGCACAACACACCTCTGCATTTGCCTATGATGTTTATGAAAATGACTACGACCCCTCAGAAAACCCCGCAGGTGTGTCTTCAGGGCCCCTGTTAAGGGTGTCAAGCTTCTGCGTATATACAGTCAAAACTGACAGCAAGACAAGCCGTCCACACAGGAATATATGGTATGCAGTTTAAAAACACGTTCCCAGAGGATAGACACCAGACATCTAAATTACTTCAATAGATGCAAGACATGATACATGTTAAAGATAATTACTTCTTGATGGATTTGTTTTTCTTTCAATAAATTTATATTAAGGAAAGGTTGGATTTCTCTCAATTATTCAGTGTGACATGAAGCTGCTTCACCAAAAGGTAGGTTTTTTTCTAACCCTTTTTACAAATCAATGATCTTCACAGGCTCAGAGGAGCATCCTCAAACCAGAAGTCTGGTAGGACGCTCTAGCGTGCAATGAAATGTCACATGCTACCACAAGTAGGAAAACATTTCGCACGCCCAGGGGTGTGTGCATGTATGTATGTGTGACCGGACCCGTGTCGTGCCGGTCCTGTTTTTCTACTTTGAGCTCACAGAATGGACAGCAGTCGCCTTCTTTAATTAAAGCCTCCTGAGCCAAAAAGAACCTCGTTAGTACGGAACCCCGCCGTCACCGTGGCGACAGCAGCACAAAGCCTATTACTGAGTATCGTTTATTCCATTTCCCGCGGCTCCGCGAGACGACTTCTGCCTCCTCGGTAATAACGGGCGTGCGAGTCGTGCACCTGGTCAGCAGGGCTGGTCGGCACGCCTCTGAAAAGGCCGCGTGACCCCTGTCATCACGGAAACCTCCAGAAGAAGGTCAAAGACGGCGAGCAGAGGCAGGACCGAGACCACCCCACCCAATGCAAAAGCCAGCTAGCTGCCAGGAACAGACAAATGTCCAAACGAAAGGAATAAAAACCAATCTTAGAAACTCAATGACCCATTTCGACACCCACTTCTACAGCAAGGATGCTACCGCTGACGTTACTCAAGAGCTACGGCTTCGACATTTTCTTACAGCCCACAAGAGCCCGAGGCAAGGATGACGCAAGAGACGCAAGGACTGTGTTCGAAGGCTGCAAACAAATATGCAACAAAAACTATGATTAGGTTCGTTTTGTCCCCCGCAGTCCAATGACAGCATTTCATAGAAATTGCGAGGGAAAAAAAAGCAATATGATTACATGGAGGGGGAGATACACCTCATAAATTAAAAGCATCATTTGCCTGTTGAATCACAGCTAATGGTGCATGTCTGGGAGCTGCACGTGGGCTCACTGTCACGGCTGTGTCAAGGAGTGACGCAAATGCAAAGCTACAACTGTTCATGGTGCCATCAGAAGTGGCACCAGCACCTGCGTGCCATTACCTACCTGCCCTCCAAACCGAGACTCAATTCTTAAAATCTGTAGAGTGTGAATTGAGACTTTGCCAACTTCCTCATTTGACGACTTCTGCCAGACCCTGGAGAATGGGCTCCCCCTTTGGGTCTGGTTTCTCCTGAGGTTTCTTCCTTCTAGACTCTAGAGTGTTTTCCCTTGCCAGTCACCTCTGGCTTGCTCAATGGGGGCTTTAGGCAGAGATAAAGTAAAGCACTTTGAGGCAAGGCATCGTTTTGAAAATGCACTACACAAATAAAATCGCATTGAATTCAGGAGGTGTGGTGAGAGCTGAGGAGGGGGAACATGTTGCAGGGGCTTTTGGTGGCGATCGGCATAGGTGTGTAGCGACACACACCAGGGGCGGCCCTACTAGACCACCACCTTGCCTTTCCTCTAGTTCACCCAACACGACTTCAGCCCGCTTCGCTCCATCCCCCCGGGCGAAATCCTGCCTCTTGCTTTGGTGCCATCCCTGTTCCGAGGCAGAATTGGCATCGTTGTGCCAACAGCGGGTGTCGTCGTGGGTGCTCATTTTTCCCAACATGACAGAAAGGCGACGGAAGTGAAGACGCTCTCACAATCCCCATTCGGCACACCGATGAAAAGGAAAGGAACAGGTGCGGTTGCACATGCATGTTAAGATTTGCCAGGCAGTCGTGGTTTTTTTCTGGAAGCTTTGATGATGCGAGGAGCTCAAAGGCATGTTCCAGGCATTCGGAGTAGGCAGTGGTGTTGTGTGCCATTTGCCTGCCAGGTTCGAAAAGCCCAGTCACCTGGGGTAAAAGGTCGCGCCATGAGGCCGTAGTCCAAGGACACGGGGAACAGGAGGAGGGGTGGAGGAGATCTTCAGCGAGGGCATAAAGCCAGGGAATCCAACCACGCTCCACTCCAGCCCATCACTTAGGATCCTGGAGGACACTGAAATCTTACACGGGGAGTGATGACAGTGGATGTTTCAGTGTCTTCTGTGGGCCTTGCGTAATGCGATCCCCCATCATCTAAACCAAGCTGTGTCATTTACCCAGCATAATTTCTTGGCCGTAGCTCTCAACATTCTCTCACACACACTCACTAATAACTGCACTGCTATCAAGGTGTGTAACAGGGCAACACCCTGTCTGTGATTAGAACTTGCCCGAGCAGCTTAATCAGAAAGGTCCAGTCCACATCTCCTTAGCCATCGACCACCCAACCTGCTGCTGAGTCCATGATCCTATACACCTGCCTCCCAGGTCTGCTATATGCCCTTCTGGGTGACCGAAGGGCTAAATTAAAAGACTGTGGGCTACAAATCCAACTTCCCATCAGGTAGAATTAGGATCTAAGGCATGAGATGTAAACCGAGATCAAAACGAACAAGCTCCAAGCGCCTATAGGTAATGTACTCCGAGTGACCGGTAGTCCTTTGGTAAACACTTTCTGAGAGTGGTCTCTCTAAACACCGAGGATCATGACACAGAATGTGCAGACGTAGTTGACTCTGTATCCATATCAGTAAAAACAACATCTGATATCCTTGCAATCTTTTGCACACGATAAACAAGGAGTTAAAATTCAGTCAAGTCACACTGTAGGACACAGAACTTAGATCATAGGCTGACTTCAGACACACTGTCAACAGCACCTATGTGTCTGGGCTTTACCCACCACATCTGACAAATCATTTTAACACTCCTCCTCTAATTCAGTTTTTCCCACTATTGCTTTGTTAGGTTCAGTGTCTGGGTATCAAGTGTCATCTTGAGAAATCAGGAGATAATGTACATGAGAGTAGCTCTTTATACACTTTATATACACAAAAAACTGTATGCAAGAAGGGTTATATTAGAATTACATAATCAAAAACAATCAGTCTAATATGCTTATCACATCAAACCTAGAATTCCATGAATTCAGAACTGGGTTTCCCCAAACTAAGCAAAGAAAACAGGAGAGGTCGCTTGGAACACCGGTTATGGGTACACACAGACAATTCATAAATAGGGATGCAATGTTCTCAAACATGAATCACTATCCTCCTTGAATCAGAAGAGGAACAATTAAATTGTCACCACTGTATAAGGCCAGAAACTGGTCAAATGAAGTGTGGGGTGTTCCACGAAGCAAGTGAGCAAAGATAAAGTCAATTTAGCCCAGACTAAGAAATTATCCAGCTAAGCAAGAAATCCTTCTTTGTGGAACATCCCTTGGTCTCATATTAACTAGCCACACAAGAATTGCATGGATTTGTCGTAAGGCAGAACAATCTAAAGTCTGAGCTGGGGAGAGGTCATACAGGGTGGGGGGCTACTGCTGTGCTCTATTGAGAATTTCTCTCTCGCTCTGCCAAACTTACTGTGCACAACCCAGGAATGGGCGCCACGACTGGGCTGTGAGGAGTCCTGTGCTGGGAGTGGTGATGCGGTAGTGTTTTATAAGTAGCTTTTTCTTTGTATGACAAAGAGTCTGCTTAAAAGTGAAATGCTAAAAACTACTGAAGTCACATAATTATCAAAAATGTTTCATTTATTTCTTTTTCCCCCCCAATGCAGAACCAGCATTTCTGGAAAAGCAGTGATTAACACCTTGGTAGGTCCAGAGCTTGGCAACGTCCGCACCATCCCCTTGCCTCCACACCAGTTAAACAGAGATAATACACAAATGTCCCAGCATTTAATCACTCCGACAACATTTGGTGCATTTGACAAGAGCCTGGTCGTAACTACGTTGCGGGCTCTGAGTCACTTTGACGCGCACAGTCTGTAATAAACTGGAACGGACAAGAAGAGTTCAGGGAAGGCGTCGCGGAATACTCCGTGAATACTTACGCAAAACACAGCGATGTCGACAGCCACGGCTCTTCACGCAGTTACTGTTTGCAAGGGCAAGACCCACGAGGGGCCTACACATCGCCACAACATAATCCCACATGACACCTCCACCCACCCTCTGGTGGTTTGTCCAGATGTAATACAAGAACAGTTTATCACCATAACAAACAGAACAAATTATACAGAAGTCTCTCTCTCGCTCTCTCTCTTTTTTTTTTTAAACTTAGGCTGTGCTTTGTTTCAGAGAACGTGTCAAAGAAGGGTGGGCAGGCAACAAAAGAACTGATAACAGGAACTTTTCGGAACGGAAATTAAAGTCCAGAGGAGCTTTTTTGGCAATACGGGACAAGCCTTTGTCTCCCCGCCTCGTCCACACTTGACGACCCAAAAGGGAGCAGCCGCAACAAGCTTCTTGGCAGAAGATGGCGAACGCACAGATGTGTGATGTAAATTTGAATTAAAAGATTAAAGATTACAGTTCATTAACAAGTGCCGCCAATGCCTGGGGCTGAGCTGCCAGGGCATTGTGGGTAATTATGCACACCCAGCAGTGGCGCACACCTTCACGTGTCACACATCTCGTACCCATACAAAAGTTGAGGTGTGGCGAGGAAAAATTCCCAAACTGCCCCGTCTTAGAAACCCGAGCAGGTGTCCCAGGAACACCACACCCTGCTTGCGAAAATGGAAAATCTCTGAGCATGGCTTTAGGGTGCATGGCGGATGATCACATCTGCTACCCATGATTGACCCACTCACTCAAAACGCTGGCAGGAGGACAAGGTGCAATCCGTCTTGGGAACAAATTACAGTATCATTTTCGTAGACTATTTCTGTGAGTGACATTTCTAGAACTGCCTAAGCAAGCTGTGAGTTCCTCAGTGTGTCATCCAGCATTCTTCGGATACCATGAAGTCCTCTCCTTATCCAACATTCGACCAACATGCCGGCCAAGCGCTGGCTGTCCAGGGAAGCTCGGAGTGTAATACTGGTGCTGTAAGCATTATGCCAGCCAAGAGCAGATTCATGGCACAACTTGGAGAGTACTCTTCCTTCAGGGCTAGGCTAAGAAGAGTTTCAATGCACTCTCTTGCACAGTGTAAGCTGATGAGCATAAAACATTCAATTCACTTGTTCTTTGTTCCTTAAATCATATGTAATCCATCGCCAAGTCAATGGTTCTGTTCACCATTCATCCCAGATCAACTGGTGCAGGAAAGAATCACAAGTCCAGCAGTCAGTCAGGCTAAATGCTATGGTTCCCCAGTTCTGGTGGTCATCAGTAGACTGGTGATTGTAGTCTGGGAGTGGCCACTAATATTGGGCTGCCCACCCTCCCCAAGAGCCCTGACTCCTGGGCATGTACTGAACGAGTGCCAATACCAGAATAAATCTGATGGACCTACTCAAAATTTTCATGGGAGGGCGATAAGGACCAAACACCATTTTGAAGTGATACACAAGCTGCATGTGAGATGTCACAAGCTCTTTTATTAAAAAGTATGTTACCAGTTTATGACAATGCTCTTAAAACAGAAGATGAATGTTTATGAACAAAAAAGCTAAAAATCTATCAAAAATATTTAAACATGTATACAATCATACACTATATACTGTAATAAATAGAATAGGGGCATTCAACTCTATTATGCATTACTTAATTTCCTGTAAATACAGGGAATCGTTTTTTTATTCCAAATAAAGGTCTATGGGAAATTCCAGCTTGAAAACTTTGCTTTAATTTGCAAACGTCGACGATTTCATCAAATTGGTCGTCAAATGTTTCCGCTGTTTCTACATCCGGACTTGCCGCCTCACCGCTGATACTCCGATTACGCAGGCTGAATCTCCGACCATACATATCTATAGACAAAACATGTGATTGCGAACGCTAGTTTACTGAATACTGACCGGCTGCAGGAGCGCGACTGAGAAAGGGTGATGTGATCGGCGATGCTTCATGCGGAAACGTTGCACAGCAGATTCCACAACCAACATTCTCATGCAGCGTACAACAGCGACTGGTCTTAAATGCGAGTGACCATCACACAGGTAGGTCGTTATTTGAGAAGCGTCTGTATATTGATATGCCTTAAAAATTCAAATTTACCGCCCAATCCTAGGCGAGGGTAAAAGTTGTTGATGTGGGGTGGTTGAGGGGGCTTTGCCTAAGCAGACAATCCATAAACACGCCCCAGGGAGAAACTGGCAACCAGCTTGTTTTAGAATGAACACCATTATAGGGCTGCACGATTTTGAGAAAAAACCTAATTGCGGTTTTTCTGACAAATATTGCGATTGCGATGTGATTTTCGATTTTTGCGTTCGATACTTTTAAGTGCATAAAACCTAAAATTATGAATAAAATATGTTGTTACTTTTAC
>JAODLC010000140.1:10792761-10805700 GCA_026781145.1 Hippopotamyrus pictus
GGTTTGTCACTCAAATGTCAGAGGCGGGGGAAAAAACCTCAAACTCCTGAGGTTAGGTTATTGCGGGAGTTAAAACCCCAATATCGATGCGATAAAGGTTAATCGTGCAGCCCTACACCATTATTAAAAAACAAACACAAAACAAGACAATGTCTCTAGTGCGTCCCCCCACAAGCACCATGACACCAACCCTGTACCAGACATCGCACAGGCTTCTCCTTTCATTTCAAACAGAATTATCCACTTGACAGATGAAGAATGGGGGGGGGGGGGGGGTCACCCTAACTTCCATGGCTGGTCTTCCCCAGAACAGGTCCCCCAAGAAAAGAGGGAAACCTGTTACCACTTACCAAAAACAGTCAGGTGTTGGGGTGCAGTGTGCCTCTGCATGAAACGGACACAACAGGAGGTTTCTACAGGAAAACCAAGATTTTTTTTCCAGAAAGACGACAAGATAAATTCACCACTCGTGTTACGCAATCCGCCCCTACCCCTGGCGTACTCTGGCTTGGAACGCCTGTGTGGCAGAGCTGTACTTTTGGCAGGTTAGGTGGGAGCCGGCTCTCTTGCTGCCTCTCTCGCATAATTTACACTCTTACATCACTAAGGCAATATTTACATGACGCATTGAGAGATGACAGCTTGCCAAAGACTGGGGGGGGGGGGGGCTGGGGGCAGAGGAACATAGTAGGAGAGCCATGTGAACTGTCTCAAATGTTAACCGGCATAATTGGACCAACAGTCAGGTAGTCAGAGTCACAGGGAGCCACCCAGGTGGAATGGGAAGGGGGTGATACCACAGTCAGAGCCAATCCCATTAACACATAAAATTATCCTTTCAGAAAAATGCTTTTGTCAGATCCACCCAGAAGTTACACACTTAATTATCCAGTACATCTACCGCGGTGACAACATTTTTTTCTTTTGCCTTGTGCTTCCAATCAAAAGGACAGAGAGTCACATGACACACAGTTAAGTCACAAGTATTATTTTATAGCTCAGCCGACAAGTTTGAGGTTTTACAGGTCTGTCCACTTGCACAGCTGAATTTCAGCGGACAGAGCTAAATAAGACAGTACCGCCTCCTCAGACGAAAACCGACAACACAACAGCCACAAATCCCTAACCACTACAAAACCATCACCACGCTGGTCCTTCTTTCATTTTTTTTGAACAGTAATATTTAACTGACCACAAACCCTGGATAAAGAATTTTGAGAATAAATGGAAGGACATATGGAGGGAGCTTCGAAGAGAACAGATGGATGAAGTAATAAAAAAATGTTATAACTAATACTCCGGGTTCTTCGCCTCCAAGATGGCGTGTAATAGCATAATATTTCCGTTAGTCAAATTACCCTATATGTAAATCAGACCTTCCCACTGAAAGAAAAATCGGCTTAAAAAATGTGATTACTACACTTCAAGAAAACTAAATGAGCCCAACTAATTTTGGGAAACATTCTCATGACCATCAGGACAGTAAGAAAGTCTTCTTTCCCAATAAAATAACCAATAAGAAATTTAACACTCATGACAATTTTTCCCCATCCTGGAAAATCCAACTGCAACCTGGTGTACATCAGAAAGACAAATAAGACGAGGTCCCTTCCTTTCTCATCTCTCCAAGTCCTCGTCAAATGCAAATGAAAGGAAGCTGAGTTCATCTATGGTAAATGGACTGCATGCAGCTGACCAGAACCTGCTGTCTCCTCCTCCTACCAGCACCCCCACTGGTCTGGTGATTGGCTGCTAGGGACGCACAGGGAGCCCTTTCACGGAGCCAGGTACAAGCAGCGCAACAGATCTTTGAAGGATGGCCAGCGAGCGTCTGCCTAATAGCAAGTACCTTCCCAGAATGCAGCAGGTGCAGGGATCATAAGGAAGCGCAAGCTCAGAGAGGATCTGCCTGCCATGGGCTCCTATGCACAACACATGCTGCCTTTAGGGCATCATTCTGTCACCACCATTTCTCACATTAACCAGTCCAGTGAAATATCCAGCTGTACTACGGAGAAGCACGGGACCCCGTCAACCGACAGTCAGTGCAAAATCGCACAGAAGCCCCACCATTTGGTTCCTTCAGCATCACCCATTAATCACGGTGAGTGAGTTACATTCCGTGCCAGCAGGCCTTCATAAACATGCATCTATCATCGCGGCCTAACGCAGTGAGGGAGCTGCTGGTGACTAGGCCGCCTGCTACCGAAGATGCCACCTGCGGTTACTGCTTTACTCAACAACGTTACAGAGCAAACATTAGGCCTCCCCAGGGCAACCCGAAAATATATATAGCTACCAGTTCTCCGAGCTTAGCTTCTTTTACAAACCCGTGTGCCCATGCCTCATTCAATCAGTCTACCGGCCACACAGGCAGGGAAGGGGTAGGAGTGCTTGAATTTTCCTGATTCTTCCCACACATAAGAAAAAGGCAGCTGGGTATGAAAGAAAAACACAGAGACATTTAACTTGGATGCAATGACTGGGTGTGATGGCACCTGCCAGAGATGTCGGGGGACATGGTGACCCAGAGCCACACACACTGCTGCAAACGGACCAAAACAGGTGAGACACCATTTTTCTTTTGGGACCGATCACTGAACAAAGGAGGTGACGCCTTTCAGAAGCACTGCAGGAGGTCAAAGATCAGGGCAAACAGAGGCACAACAGCGGCACCTGAAACAGCGAGGATGATCATAACATGCTAGGGCTTAGTGTGAGAAGACGTCTAGTCTACAAACCATCAAACTATTCCACAGACTAAGGACAGAAGATGGGTGGAGAGGTGAAACTGAATAACTGCAAGAAAAAAAATTTGAAAAAAATAAAATAAAATCAAAAGGTTCTTCTGAGAATTGTAGCAATTAGAAATGCACCGATTGATAGGCCTCAGACTGGAATTGACCAATTTTCAGCGTGTTCGGCCCGGACTGGAGACCGGCCGATCAGTTTCATGTTTTTCCGATTCCGAACTGGTCCGTTTTGCACATGCACCACACTCACAGCCACACATTAACTTGTCGCTAGCGCATAAGTTCTTCACTGTGAGTGAAGGCGACACAAAGCTTGCAATCTGTAATGCATGCAAAGTCAAAGTAAACTGTGGGGGACACCCCACAAAAACATGGTGAAACATCAGAGGTAAACTTGACCTGATTATTCAACATATACTAGATAATCTTGAAAAGGAATAATCATTAAAATTGCAAAGCTAGAAAAGGTTTTTTCCTATGACAGAGTAAAAATGTTTTAGTGAAATTTTGACCCCCTGAGGTATAATGTCCGTACAGTATGAAGGCATGAAAAAGCCTGATCTTAACCTAGCTTACTAGCGATGTAAGAACTGTATGTGCATAACTCTAAGCATCTGGCGTGATACTCATGCTTCCCGACTCTCATTCTCAAACAAGAAATCTTACACAAATCTATATTCCTCCATTATAAACCTAAAATTAGCTACATCAAATGTGTTTACAAGACAATACAATTGTTACATACAAGTAAATGAGTGTGCAGACTTGTCTCAATTTAAAATCTTATGCCAGCCAGCTGACCAAAGTTGACAACCCTGCGATGTTGGTAATAATATTATTACCCTGCACCTATTGTTACTTGGAAGAGTATAGTACACTTCAGTTGTATTTGGAGGTTTGTAACCTATGAACTTTATTTTAAGATAAGTTATAAAAAAAAAAAAAAAAAAAGAGGTCAATGTCGTGTTATCTGGTGAATTTAAACATAGTAGAAAATTACATTTCTGACTGACATTTGTCTTATTTAAAATCTGTTGCACCTGCTCTTCTCTGGTAAAGAAAAATGTCAGATGAAGCTGCAAATACAGCAACTCATTTTCAGTTAATTGTTATTTGCACCTCTTTCCAGTCACAGAGCATTTTATTCTGAGAATTAAGTTAGAGAAGATCCCATAACTTAGTGCCGTTTGAGGGAAATTGTAAAGTTTAACAACTTCTTTTATCATGAAAAAAAATTGCATTGAAGAGAAGCTGATTTTTGCTTGTACATGCTGACAATTATAGTTCTTAGAAAGAAAATTGGAATCAGCAAAAATTGGTTTCGGCTGGTCACAGATGCAAAAAAAAATTTTTTAAAATAAAAACTGGGCAAGATAATTGCAATCGGTGCATCTCTAGTTCCAACAGTTGAAAACCCCACTGAACACTGACAGAAGGTTGGGAGATGATTAACTGGCATCAGAGAAACTTCGAGAGACCCCAGGAACCCAGGCCTATCACCGGGGAACAATGTGACACAACAATCCAGAATGATGCCCAGTCCACCTTGTCTTGCTAATGACATTTCAAACACGTACCCACTGACCTATGAATTGTTTTGGAAAGAAGCATCAAACAAAAGAAAAAAAAAGTAAAAGTAGCGAAGACCAAGGCACCCGTGCCCCAGACAGGGTAAAAACACAAGACGGAAGGCCTGTAACTGGAACCTCAAACTGAGAAGTAAGGCGAGAAGCATATCTGCCAACCAAACCTGAAACCGACGAGATACTATCCAGTATTCCCTCAGACCACCACCTTGAGTACCAAAAGCTAATTCTGGTAAGGGATCTTAAACTGGAACCAGTAGACAAAATATCCTGAACCTTACCTGTCTCATCACATCAGGGCTACCACAGAATACAGCAAGATTACGCTAACGTAAGAAAACTGGCCAGTGAACAACTTTATTCACAGTACAAGAGTCGTCTGGGATCAATGACCCTTGCCTCTTCAGTCAAAATAAAATCATTTTTTTTAAATGACCGAACAGTTAGAGATAAATAGACAAAAAACTCAATGAAGTCAAATCCATTAATTGGGTCACATAATACATTCTGGTGACCTTTTCAGCTGAGATAAAAGGAGAAGAAAAAGCCAAACTCTGACACGTTACTGCTGGAAACCATAAAAATGCCATGACGTTTGCGTCTTCCTCCTCCTTTAATGCCAGGTATGCATGCCATTTAAACAGCTAAAATGGGGAGCTCAAAGGCAGCCCCGTGCTGGTGAGCGTGCACAGGGCACCTCAGCTCATACAGAAAGCAGAACAAACACAAGAGCTGCAACGGGGCTACTTTTAAGATTTGATCTGTGGTCAACTTCAACCTTTAAAAAAAAAAAAAAACAAAAAAAAAAACACAATCCAAGCTCATGCATCTTTTGACGTTTGTGGGAAAGGGAACAAGTAAAATTTGCATATTTTTAAATCATCCATATTGAGTGTGATGTAATGTTCGTGAAATCCATCATTCTCTGACATCTGACATTCTGCCGTTGACATCTCACCGAATCTGCACAATACACGGTAAACAGCAAACTAACACAGGATATTGCCAAAGTGACAGCAACACATACAAACTAAAACCCGATCTCAACAGGAAAGCTTCAGAACCTCTGCTTTTAGATGTTAAACCCCAGGGGCTGCTCAGTAACCCAAACGATTTAGTCTGCTGAATTTTGCAGCAGGCTTCTGAAGGCCCACAGGATGTTTTCGAGGTTACAACGGAGAAGCTTGTATTTCCATTACAATGAAATGCCACCCCGTGACATTCATTAATATACAGTGCACTGGCCTTGGGTGTTAAGGCACTGCCAAAATAAGTTTAAACACACAAGTCCACAAAACAGAAGCTAGCACAAGTGTCACTTACAAGCACTTTATATTCAACAAGCCATACACCAAGCAACATGGATATGAAGCCTCATTGGCAGTTACTCTACACCCATTGGTGATGAGACCCCATCACACACAGGAAGCTTCATGCGGTTCTGACGATTCTGCAGGTGTTGTGTGAAAGCTCGCCATGGTTTTCACAGTAGGTATATTCTGAAAAATGGGGGGGGGGGTGGCAATATTCTTTCAGCCATATTAACCTGGGTATTGTGCACCAGAAAGTTACCATTACATTCTCCCATCCCCATAAACTGCAGCATGTTCTGATTTGCAGAGAAAAATGAAGAAACACCTAACCTGATGAATAAGTTATTAAGCAGCAGAAATTATGGCACAGAAGTCAATGGTGACGTGACCAACAATCAAATTGTTATCTGCCTTCCAGTTTGTTACCTACAGTTAAAAAAAAAAAAAAAACATATATGCTTTTTGATTTAACTGACGGAGACATCTGCATCTTGGGGGATAAGGAGGAAACAGCTGGAATCCTTTGGTGAAGCAAACCCGCTTTCCCGGCCGTCGGCCAGCCCGCTTTCTGAACGTCATCTCTCGTATTGATTACAGTCATTCCATCCGCGGCAGCCTTCCCATTCTGACACCCGTGTTGTTTTGATCACTGCTCTTTAACTTGTCCTCCTCCTCCTTCTGCTTGCTGCCCCTCCAAGCTCTGCTGCAAACAAACCCCGCTTTCTTTAGGACCCCTTATCTTCTCAAAATCCCTTGTCTCGCACGCTTAAGCTACTTCCCGGTAGTGCACAGTGCACATTGCCGTGCTCGTAGCTACCCAGAATTCCTTCCTCTGCCAGCTTCAACACTATGCCGCACACAGCCCACGACTGTCAAAACAGAATCTGCTCCTTCTTCGTGAAACCGTCAGACTTTTGGCTGAAACACTACCCTCTCTGATAATATGGCTGTCTACCGTGTCGTTCTTCAGCTGGTTTGTAATAGCGTGACCTTTAACAATGCTATGGTTTTCTGAGAAATACGTTTAACCTGCTCTGACCCATTTATGAACTCCAAACTACTTCCTTTTATGTATATTCTATGAAATTTTACGCTCGCTACCCCAGTTGGGTAAGTCTAACAGCAGCATACCTTAAATAACAGAATGGTGTGATGCCAATCTGTAACGTTGTTAAGCACTCCCATAAGCTCTGAATAAACCAGAACAAGGCAGATAATTCGGGTCCAATCCATTTGTTACAACCGATGCTGCTCCTGAGCACTGGTGAGCTTATAATACAAACACAGATGTCAACAACGTGTGCCAGTTATTCACTGTGGCCAATGAGCAACTGGCATGCACGTGGAAAGAAAAAAAAGGTAAAATGTCAGGTCTTGAATTCTGGCCCGACGGTAACCCAAATGCTGGATTTGTGTAAACATCTCGGGCAAACTTCATCGGGGAACAAACACGTTAGCTGCACACATTTCGGCCCACGCGAGCAAAGCAGCGCAGACTGCGACGACGACTGCGGGATTAATGCGACTTAAACGGCAAACCAGGGGACGCTGCGAGGCTTCTGAACATGTGAAGAGCATCTGCTGGTATTTGCGACAGCTGCTTTTCACTGGCAACGGGAGAAGGATCGAGCCGGAGCCGGAGCCGTGGCCCCCCACCGGCTCTGCAGCCCACGGTCGCCGGGGCACGGTGCATGTCCACAGGTCCTCATTTCCGACTCCCACTCTGTGCAACACTTTATTAACGCACATTTTTTTCGCATCAGTTATAACGGAGCGCAATGTAGAAGTTCATTTTAAAGCGGCCATTACCAGTCATTAAGACCATTCTGTTAGAAATGTTTCACTTTCACTTTAACCGGCATGAAAACCTCTGTAAGCCATGGCGATTTTTCCCTCCCTTGACCAAGAGGCTTCCTCTGCAGCACAGAAAAGTGAAAATCGCCGTGTGCATGAGAGACCAGAGCGGCAGTGAGCGCCGCTTTGGAGCTGAACGGATCCGTGGGCGTCTGCCGGGCAGGAGAGCTGCGGGAAAACGCGTCTGAGGACTAGGCGACCCAAGCGCGCCAGCAGATGCGGCTTAAAGAACAGGCAGAGCCGTAAAGCAGACCGTGCTTAAAAACACGCATCTCGTTCCCTCATATGCGGTGATGGCGGTATCACGGCCAGAACGGCGTGTTAAGAAAAACCTGTTGGATTTTGAACTTAATACACGACGCAAATGTTTTTTGAGCAAGCAGTTAGCACCACGGCAATCTGGATAAAATGTGTATTTTAACATAAAAAATCGACAAGCTTCCTGACCAACGACACTAATAAACCTAGCCGCTTCGGTGGGAATAGGACATGCAGATGTTTTAAAATAACTTACTCTGTATGACTAGCGTCCTTCTTTCTTGCAGTAGTATCGTGGACTCAGACAATTAATATCGCCGAAGCTTCTTTTTTTATTTAAAGTTATACATCTATAAGCTTTTGTATGTATATGACCGTGTCAAGTCTAGCAGTTTCGCATAGCTACTTTGGAAATGTAACTTACTCCTGGTGACGTCACTCGTCGAGGGCGTGGCCGGGCGCGCGGAGGCCCGACTCGGCGCGAGTTAGCGGCCGGGATACTTTTCGGGTTGCAAACCATCAATGAGCTCCTTAGTGCTTTAGGATTTACCCTTGCCCCCCGCCGCTGTTCTCGCCAAATTTACACATTAAACAAAACTTGAATGCTCATTATATACCTTCCATGTAGATTAACCATTGACGAACGCCTGATAATCTAATACCACGACAGAACTTTGTAATGCTGTGGGCCTACAAGCATATGCTGTTCTAAAGCATAGCATTAATGACATATTTATGGTACAGCACGATTTGCTGGTCATGATTTTATATTAAATTGTATTTTTAGGTTTTATAGTTTTTTAGTATAAATGAATACTTTGCAGTACATTCTGGTCCATCAATGATTCATTTAAAAACTTTTAAAAGAAATTAGATGTTATTAATGAATAATTATGCACCAGTAGGAGTTTCAGTTTTCAAAATACATTCCCAAAGCTGGACATCGCCATCCAGTGGTTGAAATTGGGTGTAAGATTATATAGTGTTCCGTTCATGTCCTTTCTATGCTGTTTATATGGTACAAGCACTATTTTGAGAAACATAAGGCACGAGGCAGAAGAGACTCTTGATGTTCTATGCTCTGTGAAAACAGTTCAGATCTTGTTTTAAGCACTGTGATATTATGATTACTGACACATGATTGCATATGTTCTGCAAGTGTAGTTGTATAATTTGGCCTGGCTGGTGGTTCAGGATCAGTGTGGGTTCTAAAACGTCAAGCTTTGAGAACCATAAAGTGCATGCTTTGGTTGTTACTGGATTCAATGAGGTGATGCTGGAAATGAAAGTCATCTGACTTGGTTTCATGAGTAAACCAGAAGCTTATTATAACAAATTGTGAAGACGAGGAGATGGTGGTTTCTCAGGGATTGATTAGATTAGATTAGATTAGATTTGGTAAACTTCACTGATGCCATTGAGAAATTCCTGTGCAAACAGCCCAAATGTAGAGCTACGACAAACATGCATTTAGTGCAAAACAGACGAGGTGCAAAGACAGTACATGCCTCTACGTCAGACAGTTGTTTGAAGGGTCATCACATGGCCACGTGAGCGTGGTCCCAAATCCAGACTCCTTACAGAACACCCAGGATGACATGCTCTGTGAGTTTAATTCACTTGTCAATTGGTAATATTTAAGAAAGGAATGAATACGAAAGGTATGAATATAACTAAAAATGTAATAGTTAAAAAATGGGGGAGGTTACTCTCAATGTATCTAAATTTGTTTTGAAATGGAGAGAGGCACGGACAGAAAAATGACGATGTACTTTAACCGTAAATCATGCTGATGTCGAAACATCAAATGACCAGCAGGGGACAGTAAAGACTTCCATTCCACTAACTATATTGTCATGCGGTCATGCATTTCGATGCCTTTGTCTACACCTATTGCAAGATCTACTGGGTTTTTAAAATGTGTGTTTTTTTTTTTGTTGTTGTTTTCAGCTCAAAAGATTTGTATAAATGAAGTTCATTTCTGTTGTCATTGTGTATAATGTCATAAAAGTGGTATGTGTTTGAGAAAGAGACCTGCCAAAACAGCTCTGACCCATTGAGGCATGGACTCCACAAGACCTCTGAAGGTGTCCTGTGGTATCTGGCACCAAGACATTAGCAGCAGATAATGCAATACAGTGGAGGCCAAGTCAACACCTTGAACTGTTCTTCATGTTCCTCAAACCATTCCCATACAATTCTGGGGGAACTGTGTTGTTGTGAAGGTGTGTACTTGGTTTGCAGCAAAGTTTAGGTAGGTGTACTTGTCAGAGTAACATCCATATGAACACCATCTCTTCCCCAGTTAAATGATTTGCATGAACCTGGCCATTCACATGATGTAACAGGAAATGTAACTCGTCAGACAGGCTACCTTTTGTCACTCGTGTACCCACTGTGGGGGCTTTCAGCGGTGGATAGAGGTCAGTATGGCCACTCTGACCAGTCTGTGACTACACAGCCCTAATATGCAGCAAGCTGTGATGCACTGTATTCTGGCACATTTCTATCATAGCCAGAATTTACTTTTTCAGCAATTTGTGCTACAGTAGCTATTCTGTGGGATAGGACCAGACAGACTAGCCTTCGTTCCCCACACGTATCACTGACCCTTGGGCTCCCATGACCCCATCACCGGTTCACTGGTTGGCCATCCTTGGACCACTTTTGGTAGGTACTCAGGTAGTGACCACTGTATACTCGGGACACCCCACAAGATCTGCCGTTTTGGAGATGTTCTGACGCAATCGTCTAGCCATCACAATTTGGCCCTTGTCAAAGACCCTCAGATCCTTACACTTGCCCATTTTTCCTGCTTCCAACACATCAGCTTCAAGAACTGACTGTTCACTTACCTAATAGGTAATGATGCCCTTGACATGTGCAATTGTAACGAGATAATCAATGTTATTCACTTCACCTGTCAGTGGTTTTAATGTTATGGCTGATCAGTGTTTATGGGTGTTTACATCATAGATGTAAAATGCAAGCTATGTGATTATTTACTTTAATTATAAAATGCTTACACCCCTGGCTACAACACAGGTATTCACAACATAAAGCCATCAAATTTACTCCGGCGCCACCCCCTCTGCCTTGGGGCTGATCTTCTGGGAAAGATGCCTATCAATAAATGCAATTTGTGTAAAAGTGTCGTGACTTTTCCTGGCATATCTGCAGACTTCGCTCCATGTGACGCGTGCAGAGGTCAGGGGCGCCACAAGGGCGGCGATGTGGCTCCTGCCCAGACTGCAGGCAAGCCAAAAACTGGAGGGCCTGGACTCATTTCTGAATGTCAGTTGCCGCCTTTGTGAGTCTGAAAACATTAATTCAATGTCACATACATATAATACAAAGTCAGTAGTTATTTTATTTGAAAAATCATGAAATAATAAAAGAAAAAGTTCATTTTTTTTTGTTTGTATATTTTCTCCATAAATTCACACAGGGACTGCATAAATTTCATTGATAATAGGCTGAGATATACCGCGACTTTTTATTTGTATTGTAGCCTGTACTGTGCAGTACGTATATGAAGTGCATGCTCAAGCATTATTATGATGCAGAACCGAGTTTTCAAATTTAATATGTAGTTTGCATCACTTCCATAGTAAAACACAAAATCGCTGCCGTAAAAAACCTCATTACGAATCCTACTGGGTGGCGAACAGCTTGACCGATGCTCGTAAACACTTCTGAAAACGTTATAATTTTGTAGGATGTTAATTCTTCCCTCGCCCGAAGTCAACGGAGACACTTACAGCCAAGTTACTGGTGGGCACAAATGTCGAGTCAAAAAAAACATCTATTAGTCCTGTCAATGACAAACTGCGATAATGTGTTTTCAGTACTGGAGCGCCACAATCTCTGGACGTCCCAAGTTCAAGCATCCGCCCATTTTGTAACCTTTATATGCAGTTAAGGGTCGTGGCATTTTAAAGCTTAGTCTCCTTGCAATTTAGCAGTTCCAAGCTAAAAAGTTACTGTTTGCGCTCGGTCTAATCTGTAAACAAGGTCACTTCCCAGGTGAGTTTTATCCGTCCATCTGCGCATGTCCACAGAGCGCAGTCTCGGCAGTCCCTGCTGCGACAATGCGCTCATATATTAACGTTAATTTGGCGCTCGGCGATAAAAGATAAATGTTTCCGACCGCTTGGCGCAACGTTAACGACTACCCTAAAAAAAGAAGGGAATTAACAGGTGCACCAAAAAGGACGCGGCACACGTCTGGTGAAACGAATAAATACCAATGTATCTAGGTAAATAAAGTGTCCATTTTCTGTTTGCCTAAGGTGGAAAAGCTGCAGAAGCCAGCAAGTCCCGCTGACACTGTTTCTTTACAGCGAAGTTTCTAGCACTGCTTATCTGCGACATAATTTGTAGGTAGTTAATCGTCCGTATAGGCTGGAAATGTTTTTGGATCACGGACACGAACAGAATCATGTTGTCACCCGCACACAGTAAAACTGACAAACCATAAATTCTCTTTTACCACGAACCAAGAAAAAATATATAAAATTCCATTTTAAAACTCACATTTAAAAAAGTCCAATATTAATGCACCGAACTTAATAACATGTCTAATTCCAAGAGGCGAATGCTGTTCAATTCGAGTTAAAAATGGGATAGTAAAACAAGTTTATTACCTTGTAATTGAAATTGTTACAAATGATAGTGAACAGATGCATTTAAACAATCTGTTCCATTGTAATTATTTAATTTACACATATGGAGTAACCATAAATCAGTCAGCGGCAGCAATCTGAAATGTAATCTAACTCAGCCGTAATTTACAATTCTGGCATCCTTCTCAAGAATATTAGCGGTCTCAGCCTCATTATCTTTTAAAAAATGCTGCAGTCACCCAGCAAATTCCCCTTTAACAAGCACATTCAAAAAATTTTAAGCATCAGTATTCAGGGTTAATGCTGTCCATGACAGTCATTTTGGTAGGCAACGCATACAATTAAGTTTGTAATTATATCTTTGTGGGGACTCTCCATTCATTTCTATGGGGGAAACTCTGACCCAGACATGACGACCGCATTCAAGATTGCATGACGTCTGCATTCACGGATCTTTGCGGGGACCTGAAAAATGGTCCCCACAATGTCAAAAACAGGTTTGTTATTACATTGTGGGGCACATTTGGTCCCCACAATGTAACATGAACAT
>JAODLC010000140.1:10813038-10828034 GCA_026781145.1 Hippopotamyrus pictus
CCCCCCCCCCCCCCCCCCCGGGTTGGCAAAATATTACCCCATTGCTAACCCAGTAAAGGTTAGGTGCACTGTGGGAAAAAGGCAACTTTTTTGAGTTTGCGTGTGTGATGTTCAGGTCTATAGCCAGAGATTAATTTCATGGGGGGTCCAGCAAAGCATCTGGTCTCAGTAGATTCTGTGGCCCTTTTGGGGGAGGGACTGAAGCAAATTTCAAGGGGGTTCGAACTCAAGTAGCAGTATAAAGTAACTGTATTAAACACTAAATATTATGTACGGCAACTTACTGAGCACCTTGCGAAACACAGTGTTGTGTTCATCAGCAGCGGTGAGCGAGTTATTAAATATAGCACCTTCTCCTATCTAATTGAGGGCTTCAGCATTCAGCTCTTACAGAGTGCAGCACCACAAGGCAAACAATAGACCAAGCTAGCTTTATTGATTTTGAGGGCTATTTCCAACACGTCTATTTCTCCCCATTTGCGAGCCATAATGCGGGGGCCCCATCCTTGCCTGCATTAATGCTTGCGGTCCACAGCTATAATAGGCCCACTTGAGGATGACACATTGACATTACAGCGGTCGCAGGCAACAATCCCAAAACATTATTTTCTGCTTTTCACAGAAAAAAGCTAAATAGGGCTCTAATTATGATGACCTTCCTTGGAAAAGGCTGGGCGGTAATTGGAAAACGGCTCTGGAGTGTAGCCATTCGCAAGAAGTGCTTTGGAGAGAGGTTCAAATGGATTGGGCGGGGGAGAACTTGCATGTCTGTTTTCTCTGGTCGAATCCATTCCCCTGCACCTGTTCTATTCTCACTGTGTCCCACCCCAGGACTATCTGAGCATGTCAAAAAGGCACCCACTGTTGCCTGGGGGAGGGTAAGTACACACATTGGATGAGAGGCTGTGAGGCCCCGATTGGATTAATCAATCAGTGTTTTTCACCTCATTCAACCCATCCCCCACCCCCCCCAGTACGAAGCACGGCGAGCAAACCCGCACGCTCGGCGTCTCTGAGGTACGCCTGCATCCTGCCAAACCGAAACGTCTACCCGCCGAAATCTGTGAGAGGTCAGACATCCAGATATGTCCCCTGCACAAAAAATGCATTATTTGGAAGTAATTAGTCAATTAAGTTCCTTTATAGAAATGACTTCTTTCAGAAGTGTGTCATTCGTAATAACCGGAGATAATCTGAGCGTAAAATTGGATGAGGAATCCATAAGGGTTCAGTGTCATTGTGAATCCCGCCTCGCTTAGCCTAGATTTTTGGTTGGGGGAGAGGTCTCTCATTTGGGGTCGCCACACTGCGTGTCTGGCTGTATGGGGTTTACTGTCTCCTGGGTTTTGACCACTGTCCTTCGCGGTTCCTTCTTCACTTCCGAGCAGCTGGAGAGCTCAGAATAGCCGCAATACGGAGCAAGGAGCAAGAACAGCGGTCAGAGTACGAGTGAAAGGGGCTTTAGACAAACCAGACTGCGTCTCTTTCCAGACATTCCAATTGTCTGCCTTATTTACATATTTTAATTTAAAATCCCAAATTAGCAAAAGGCAAACTGTTTCCCCTCCCCTTTCCCTTTTATTACGCCACTAATAGATTTTAATCTTTTGTTCTTTGACTTAATTTTCTTCAGGCTCATCAAAATGTCAGACTGCAGGCCCCTTCTCTTGGAAATCTTTACAATAGACAGAGAGAGAGAGAGAGAGAGAGAGAGAGAAGGGGGGAAAAGAAAAGAAATAAAAATCTGCACACTCAAGCGCCCCCTCCCGCCTTTTCGCCTTTCAGGTTTATTAATCCAAAAGCAGAAGTGGGGGGGGGGGGGACAGAGAGGAAATCGGGTGAAAGCAGTTTTGTGTTTCATTTTGTTTTTTTTTTCAAACTGGAGGGGAAAAAAGGAAATCAATTATGGAGTGCACCTGAATATTATTTCCTGCCCCCCCCAACCCCAAAAAACCAAATTACTCAGCAAACTTATCGCTTGCCATTGCAAGACTGGTATTAAAGAAAACAATCAAGGCAGTGGGATTAATCTCTGACAGCCGCCTTATCTTTCTCTTGCACCTTTTTTATTTTCCGATGAGCCTCTCCTTACTGCTGCCACATTGTACCATACCTCACTGCCTCCTTTCATTTTCTCTCCGGCCCGCCGCGGAAGACCTCTCAGTTTATTAAAAAACCTTTATTTGTGAAGAACAAAGGGGAGAGGAAGGCAAACAATAAGGTCAGGCAATCTCCTTTCTGCTCACAGTCGCTCACCTGTTATTCAGAGCGTTATCAGTGCGGGGGTTCGCCGCCGCGGAGAATGGGGTCCTGACAGCCCCCGCTTTTAGAAGCTGATTGACGTACATCAACCTCTGCCCAAGGACCTTTTGCCTTTTGCCGCGGCTGGTATCGGGAAGGGGGACCAGGCTGATGTGGAGGGGGTTGGGGACCAGGCTGACGTGCAGGGGGTGGGGGACGCTCGGGGTGATGTGGCCGCTTGTTTCCAGGTCTTGTTTTTCACTCCTCCCATTGGAGGAATAACTGTTGAGAAATGACACGCTGTCAAATATGGCCCTTATATCCATCCATCCATTCTCTGTGACTGCCTGTCCTATTCAGGGTCGCGGGGGGGGGGGGGGTCTGGAGCCAATCTGGGGGGCCACGGCGTGCAAGGGCAGGGAACAACCCATGATGGGGCACCAATCCATCGCAGGGCAGGGAACAACCCCGGATGGGGCACCAACCCATTGCAGGGCAGGGAACAACCCAGGATAACATATATTTTGTTACTGCGATGAGTTTGCATCCCATCCTGGGTCGTTTCCTGCCTTGTGCCCATAGTCTCAGACTCCACAACCCTGCATCAGACAAGCGTGTATAGAAAATAAATAGATGGATTATTATTGTGTAGTTATGATTCTTTGTTGTGGCAAGATGGCTTCATGGGTTGGACTATTGCCTCACACCTGCAGGGTGGGTGGGGGTGGGTTCAGATCCCTCCCCCAGTGCCGTGTGTCTGTGTGTTCTCTGCTCCCTCCCAGAGGCCAAAGATGTGCAGTAAGGTGACGGCATGAGAAGGACTGGCATCCCATGTAGTGTGATTTGCTGCCTCATGCCCCCTGAACCCAGCATGACGTTTACTACATAAGCAACTGGAGGATGGATGATTGTCGTCTTGAGAGTCACAGGGGGTCCAGAGAGGGGTGCCAGCACATCACAGTCCACCTCCGCATTTTTTTTGGACTGTGGGGGGAAACCAGAGACCTTGGAGGAAACCTCTTGACAACATAGGAAGAAGATACAAGCTCCACACACATCCGTCCGGTCTTTATGTTATATGCATGTTTTTATACTGTCTCCATAGTTACGTCATAGAGAAGGGGAAGACGGATCTTCTTGTGCTGAATTTCCCAATTATGTTTATATAACTGTTATAGGAAGTTTCCAGATCATTACTGGTGGGATAGGTACGTAAGGCTGAAAATGTACCCCAGCAGACTGACAGCTATCTGTGTCAAATCCATGCGCTGCTCAGTATCGCCAAGTCACCAAGGCCCCAAGGATTCCTGAGTTAAGCAGCGTCTCACCAGAACCTTCTGGAATATATGATTGGGTTGCTCATTTTGAAGCCAGGTCGTAATTTCATTTAACTGGATTTTGATAATCCTCCGTCTTTTAAGAGTACGGTGTAATCCTAAGCATACAGAACACGTCCTCCTGCTGGGAGAGCTCACACATATCCGTTGCAGCCAGAAGGGCTGCGCTTTTAGCTGGTAGCATAGCTGTTAAGGCTATACCATCATAAGCGGAAGGTTGTTGGTTCAAGTCCCAGGAGTGTCTCTGCTGTGTTGCACTTAACCTAAATTGCCATAATGAAACACACTGCTGTATAAACAGGTGAAATTGCAAGTTGCTTTGAATGGAGCTGTTATCTAAGCAACAGGATCATTTAAAAAGAGGTCCTTCCCTCCGAAGGTGCTGTGAGAGGGCTTGAGGGTGTGCTGGAAAGTATGAGAGCCCTTCATACTGCCAATAAAAACAACCCGTACGGATCTTGTTCAAACACGAACTCTAGGGGTGTTTTTTTCATGCAAATTGGAGCATAATCACATAAGAACCTGGCATCGCAAACCATATCACCTCCAAAATGTCGTGTTGTCAAATTTGCGCTGAATTGGTTGTTTTTTTTTTTTTTAAACGGGTGGCAAATAGTTAAGGTACTAGGCTTGGCCGAGGGAGGTGTCCGTTTAACCGCCCTGGGAGATGGGGCATCGGGGACAGGGCCGTCTGGCTGAGATGCGTTAGAAGCGTAATCTTTGTCATGTCAGATGTTTAGCCTGAAAATGTCTGCTAATTAATAATATTCAGTTGGATTTAAAAAACACACATGACGTGAATATGTGCGTTGGAGAGCGGGAACACCTGAAGAGGACTAGGGCTCCAGGGAACAGAGCTGGATGTTCCAGCATGCATACAGCCCCCCCCCCCCCACCCCCCAAATCGTACTCAGCATCGGCCGTGACAAGTGTTCCTGCTCACCTTCCTCCACCTTATCGCTCTCCTCCCAGAGACGACTCCTTGAGGCTGGCCCTCCAGTCCCAGTGACAGTGCCCCCCCCCCCCCGCCTGGCTTCGTGGGGGCTGGCGTGGGCTGGGATGGCTCTTTTATCTGCCAGGCACCGGGGTGGGGGGGGCAATACTGTGGCGGTCGGACAAATAAATAAATAAGGCTGGCAAGCATTCAGGATGGCCCCCCCCCCCCCCAAGTGAGATAGGGTCTCAGCCTTAATGAAGGTGAAGTAGCCCCATCCTCATTTATAATTCAGCACCATAAGTCCGTTTCTTTCAGGGTGTAGACGGAGAGACAAAGACCTCGCACTCAGCCCACGTCGCCGCCGCTCTTATTGTTTGATGTCGTTATTGAAGTAAATATACGCGGCGGACACTTGACACAGCTGTTAACCGGGGAGCGTCTAAACGGTATAACTCGACATCAAACGCTATGCTAATCCCATTTGCATTAGGGGCAGGCGCCGTCTGGGGAGGGGGGCGGCTTCCGTCCGCCACGTGGCTAAGTAACGAAGGCCGGTGATTTCGAAACCAAGGAGCAGCTCGCCTCTCGTGACGAAAACACCCTGAAGCCGGGGAAGCAGGCGAGCTTCAGCTGCAACCGACAAAGCGAAAGGACTCCGTGTCACATGATTCCCGGCAGTCAACAGGAAATGCTTGACGGAATGTCACGGAACCATCCGGTGAGAAACAAGCGAGCGTGAACAAGCCACGGAGCACTGTGGATAACACCGTGACAACAAATGAACCTTTAACACATTAGTCCTGATTTGTCACGGTTGTTTACGCCTGTTTTTCGACCTGCCTGGCACATTGCCCATATCTGCCCGTTTCTGAGTCAGAGCCAAACACAGAAGAGCACTCAGCCTGTGACCCTCAGAGACCCCGACCTCCCGCTTCCCCCGCGCTCAAATCGTGCCGCCCAGGGCCCTCCTGGAGACCCAGCTTCAGCTTCGCTCAGGAGAAGCAACGCGATTCGCTTGGACAAACCTGCCGCTTTGATCCTTTCTCCGCTCCTCTGTACCGTATTTTGCCAGGAGTGCAACCATCATTTGCCATGCGAGCGCCGAGCAAATACAGCTAACAAATAAAAATCAATTTTCCAGCTCTTGACCTTTCCGGTGCCCTGTTTTTTTCCCCCGTGAGCACCATGGGGCAGAGCTTTCCCGAAACACGCACGGGCAGGCTGCTTTCGGGGAGCTGCGCCGTGACCGGTCAGCTCCGAGCCACGTTGCCGGTGAAGGAGTCCTTTTGGCCTGTTTTTTTACCCGCCTGTCCGGTACCACGGGCCTGCTCTACCTTCCCAACCCAACGCAATGAACCAGAAGATGGTTAACAGATACTATATGAAGGAAGGTGCTCAGAGCACAGGGGGGAGTATGAAGAGCGGCAGTCATCCTGTACACTTCCATAATCCCACTGCATTTGCCAACCACTCAGGCCTAGCTACCCCTTGAAGCTTTGCCTTAGTGTGTTCTGTCATCTACTCCAGGGATATTCAAATCACGGTCCTCAGGGTCTGAGCTCTGCTGATTTTCCAGCCTTTCTTTACCTGTGAGCCGGGCGTGAAGCCTCCGTGGCCAATCAGAATCAGTAATTATTGAACTAACTACCTGGGAGGACTGAAAACAAGGCCTGGATTTGGACATTCGAAGAGGTCTAGTCTATTCTGTTTATAACCACCACGCTAGCTAGCTTGTCACTGACGCTCACCCTAAACAACCGGGAACACGACGTGTTCCCAAAACAAGCATCTCTCCCAACCTTTTTCTTTGATGGACGGGGCTTCCATGTGACCCCCCCCACCGGCATGGCAGTAATCATGTTGCGTCTTTGTTCACTGGGGTAATGAAGCACCCCTCCCCCCTGCATCCTTGGCTTGCATCTGTCAGGTGCCTGCACGCGACCCCCCCACCCCCCGCCCCACCCACAAGGGCTAATGGCCCAGCTGTAATTCCCCCCGCACTCCTCTGCTGCCTCCCGCCATTGTTTCGCCCCGGCTGGCCCTGTACGGCCAGCCCCTGGCAAGAGCAGGCGACTGTGATTACCGCCTCCTAATTGCTGTGATCACAGTGGCGGACACCTGTCCCTGCGCCTGCCCACCTCACACCTGAGACCCATCGGCCAGGCCGGGGGATAATTTCCTGCCCTGGGAGGTCTGAAGAGATCATTTAATAAATAACGATGCCCGGGATTCAGCCGATTGCACCTGCACCAATTAACTGGTTACTAATTAGTCAGCAAGAAAGGAGGGGGGGAAAAAAAAGGGGGAATGGCGGAACTTGCTCTGTCGCCGCAAAGCCCACGGTATCACGCTCTCGCATAGTTCCGGGGAGACATGGCATCCTTCCCGGGACAGATCAGCCGTATCCAAACAGCAAATAAGAATCCCCTTTCATTTTTTTTTCTTGCCACCCAAACAGTTTCACACCCTCCTCATTCCTCCCAGAATGCTGAGCATCAGCGCCCGGGCTCTTATTGAGACAATGGGTAACTCACAATGTCATGTGACACACACAAGAGGGTATTCATCAAGGGCGGGGGGCGGGGGGGGGCAAACAAAGAGCCCTGATTCCCTCTACTCAACCTTGGCGCTTCTAAAGAGCCCCCCCTGCACCTGCAGCCACGCGATGCGTCCTGCCGAGCGTCCCAAAGGCATTTCTCCACGGTGGGGGGGGCAGACGCGGTGAGCTCCACGGTAACAGGCAGGGACAGCGGTCAATGCGCATTATTATTATTATTATTATTATTACTTTGCTTTCTGCATCAATTCTGTCTTCTGATGGGGAGTATTCCATGTGGGGAGGGGCTGGCTGCTTGTTCTCCCTGCAGCTGCGCACTTACAGCCCCCGCTGTGTCATCCTGCTAAAGGGGGGGGGGGGGGCACTCAAGCACACGAGAGGCCACACTGCTGCCTGCTGGCCCACTCCTGCAGCCCCCGGACCTCACCGCGCTGTACTGACGCCCTCAGTTTCCATCCTCCTTTGTTTGCTGGCATGGCGGGGGCATGGGGGGGCAGCATGACATGCCTCTCTTAGCTACCCTGCCACCCCTATGGTATTTATTATTTATAGTGGTGACTGCCAGTCGACTCCACTGGTTCTGCTGAATCCGCCAAGCTGGCGTTTTTTTTTTGTTCCCCCCAGGACGCGCCGGTATTCCATCGCTGCGGTTCTGGGTGCGGGGGGCCGATGGCGGGGGGTTCTCGGGCAGTGGCGGGGGGAGGAGGGGGGAGCGAAAGGATGTGTTTGTGCCACTCAGTCAATGGCTAATGAGTAATCAGCTTTCACAGCTAGAGTGTTGGGGTGGTAATTCAGTAGCACGCCATGTTCCCAAACCGTGGAGTAGCGATTCATTAACGTGGAGACCTGTATAATCAAACAATTAGTGCTCTGTCTGACGCAAATGCATTCCTCTGATTAGTATGCGTGCTCCTTGACTGAACTTCTTTTTAGATTATCAGAGATGACAATCCGCTTCTCACTCACACAGCCGTCATCATTAAATATACGGGGTTAAAAACCCACGAATGAATATCCAGGCTAAAGTGGGAGGATGTTAATGGGATTTTAATTTACAGACGACGACCTCTGGAACATCCCTTACTTACCCTTTTTTTCTAAAAAAAAAACGAAGCTAATCTGCTTCGTCCACGTAACAATCTGGAGGCTTCGACTGTGCGGCCTCCCTTGTGACAGCGCTTCAAAGCCCGTGTCATGTGACCCGGGAGCCAGCTCTCATTGGCACGCGTCTCATACACGGGAAATTTCCATCTGCGTGTAGGTATGAGTCCTGCCCTGGGCCACAGCGGGCCTATTGCCTTGAGTACCGCCCGCTCTGCTCACTTTTTTGTATCCCCTTAATAATATTCATTCTCTTAGCAACAGAAAGCGGAAAAATAACATGAGGCCAGACATACGTATGACAACATCTGATCAATGAACCTACCAGAAGGGGGGGCTTATTTATTTTTTGGTGCCTGGGCTGATACAGCCCCCGCATGTATTACGTATTTGTGGTCCTGCTTCTGTTTTCCTTTTGTATTTTTTTATTATTTCTGTGAAGGGTGTTTGCCTGCCTCCCCCCGCTCTCCCAGACATGGACACTAACAGCGGTCAGCCCTGCACCATGTTATGGGACATTGTGAAATAAAACGAAAAACTGTGGGCTCGATGTTTGCTTTGTGAGGGGAACCAATACCTCGGTGACCTTTCACACAAGCTGCCCCCCCTCCCTCCCCACCCATCAAAGCAGGGTCTCGCTGCAAAGTTCCTAGTAAAGGCAATATTGAGTTGTGAAATGCTTTCTGTCCATTATTCAATTTTTCAACCCCAACATTTTCCACCTAATAGATTGTTATACATACATGTTTTGATTCTATATGTTGACTGGCATCCCGCTCTCGAAGCCCCCCTCCCCTAAACCCGCCCATCCTGGTCAGGCCCCTTACACATGCCCCCCTACTGGATAAGCGGTTACAGATGATGGATGATGAAATAGCATTTTCTACTCAGGTGTCCTGAGGCTCTAGTCCCTGACAGGCATCTTCTCCACGCAGAGCTTGCTGTACGTACATATTACACAGCTGTGCTGGTGCCCTAGTTCAGGATTTATTTTAATTATGCTGATAATCTCCGCTGTAAATGGCACCCACTGATTAAACGAAAAACAAACGATAACGTTGGTGCTCCACGTTCACCAGCCGGCCTTAGGGATGGGGTTGGCTGGCCCCCTCCTCCATGAGCACACCCTTAGGCGGTCACTCAGCCCGGCCGCGCTCATCTCCCCTCCGTCGCCCTCCGAGGCCGAGTCTTTACAGACAGGCCGCGCTCCCGTACATGCGCTGCGAAGATGCGCAGACGGCATTCTCTGTGAATAATCCACACGGCGGGACGGTTTTGAGGCTCCCAGTCATGATGGATGTTATTTCATAACCCAGGCTTCTGATGATTTCCATTGTGGCCAATGGAGCCGGATATTATGACAATATATTACTGAACTTATCTGCAGGAATCATATTAAAGGTAAATCTGCAGCATAGATAAATAATGCATAATATTCCGCTGTCGGCGCACATTAGAAACAGCCCAGAAGACAAAATTTAATTTAGAGGCCTCCCGCACCAGCAGTGTGTTATCGAGACGGTAGACTGAACTTAATCTAGCTGGGATGTAAATGGAAATAAATAAATAAACACACAATAAGATGGTACCCGCAGGGAGCCACTGGCGCCATCAGCGGGGTGGGCAGGACGGCGGACTAGCGGAGATGAGGCAGCGGGACGGCTTGACCCCTGTGCCTGGGGCACCCCATTTTTTGACAGAGAGACGGATGAGATGAGCAGCTCAAATGCAAGGACATGATTGTCCTGTTTGCCTTCCTGACGCATTGACGGGTGGATCCCCGACCGCTGCCCGGTGATGAGGGGCTGCCTTTGATACTGAACGGGCAGGCAAACGTCCCTGGATTACAGAGGGATCGTCTTGCACACACTTAAAGCCCCACAAAGATACATACACTCTGAGAAGTCAAATTACATACAGACACTCCCCAGGTTATGATGCTCCATGTTACGATATTTCGACTTTACGAACATTATATGGTATTTCAGTTCCATTCTGTTTTTCTCTTTCAGTACGTTATTCAATAAATTACACGACATGTTCAACACTTCATTATCGAATAGGCTTTGTGTTAATGATGTTGCCCAACTGTAGGCTAATGTAAGTGTTCTAAGCATGTTTAACGTAGGCTAGGCTATGGTGTTTGGTAGGTAAGGTGTACTGTATTAAAATGCATTTTCGCCTTAAGATATTTTCCCTTTATGATCAGAACGTAACACCATCACAATCCAGGGTGCATCTGCATATCATACACGTATGATGACAAACGACCACCCCGACTCAGATACTGTAGAAGACGGAGAGACATTTAGTTTATTATTATATATAAAATATAAAAACTGGTATTGTATTAATTATTGCCAAATCATTTTATTAGAATAATATTAGCAAATACAATTTAATTAACAAGATACTACAGAAATACGCAGAAAAAAACTCTAATCATAATAAGACACTTAATCTGCAGCTACACATCATACATTTTTAGATAAACAGATTTTTTTTTTTTGATCACTTAAACATGAGTTGTCCCTTAAGTTACTTTTGCTAACTTTTTGAACTCTCATCAGTCTGAAAGGTAATGTACTGTGTCCAGCAGAAAGCTCCAGAGCCCAGGAGCTGTTTAAAATCAGTCTCATTTATTGCCACAAGACAAATAATTTGTGTTAATTATTCTAAACACACGGTGGCAAATATGAGATCAGATGGAGCAAGCTGAGAAGAGTCTGGCTTTGGGGGTGTTTATTTTTTTTTGTTCGTTTTGTAATGCTTTTGCCGAAATGGAATTTAAAAAGAGCCTTTTGTCTCGCGACGGAAACACCTCTGTCGGGTTTCACTGTGGTGAGCGAGAGAGGAAGACAGCCGCTGGGACGCGCTTTAAGGCGCGCCAAATAACCGGTTGCGCGAACGGCGGCAAAGACGTGTAATCGCACTCGTTTTAAAGCACCGGCTCCCGCTAATTCCTCTGTCGGGCCCCGGAGTTCGGTTGAGTCAGCGCAAATTAGCATGAATGATACCTCACTAATCTGACATATAGAGAGCAGCAGCCCGCGGGGGGAGCGCAGGCCAGAGGATGGGGCAGAAAGGACTTGCTGAGACAAGCCTAATGGGTATATTAAGGCAAGAGGCTATATGCTGCCCTGTTTTCCATATCATCATATAATTGAGCTTTAAATTTACTTAATTATAGAAGCGTCGTCTGGATTATTGCTCAAAATCCGAACCGCAGCAATTCCTGCTGCCCCCACATTGCACCATGGGAGTTTCCTGAAGATTCTGCTTTGTTTACCTGACATATGCCTGCCGCATGCAAACAGGCCCTGGAGGTCTCCAAAGCAGGGTCCAATGGGCTTGGGTCTGGGCCTGAGCTTGAGCATCCCCCCCCCCCCGTTGGCCTGGGGCTGGTAGTTGTGGGGGGGTGGAAATGATAATGGCTGACACAGTCTTGTCTAGTTACGATCCTCTGGCAGCACCGATAGCCCACGCCTCGGTGCCTCTCATCACGTATATATTGCACTGTCGCCAGCGCAACACACCCATTCCATCGCTGAGGACTTTTCATTTCCTGTTTCTTTAACGAGCTGCGGCGGGGGGGGCTCCTTTTAGACTTTCAGTGACACAAATAATGGCGGACCCGATAGTGGTCTCGGAGACGGCAGCCGCTCCGCGCACTGATTGGCTCTGATAACACTTACTATGGAAACAGCGTGAGCGCCAGCCGCCCCCCCACCATACCCGGACCTGCCGCCCCGGAGCCTTCGCCAGCTTGTTAGCGCGACACGGAAATGAAATCACAGGCTGCTCGTGGTGAGGCGGGCGTCCTGCGGAGCCGTACTGAGGGCCATAGTGAACCTAAAACTCGGAATAACAAGGGCGTTGATTTAGGTATGAAACCTAATTACCTACGCCCTTCTTGAGTAACCCCAGTATATTATTTACTGCATAAGTGATTAACAAAGTCATGCAAGAAATGATGATTACGACATATAACAATATATAAACCATAAGAGACAAACAACACATGGTCATATTTTGGGTGTGACACTGAAAAAAACACAACTGGACCAAAGGTTTGCATCTGCTCAGGGCTGCAAACTGAACAGCCTCCCTATTTCACGGAAAACAGGAGTAGAGGTGTTACAGGGGCAACAGAAGCGACTGGGGCAATAGGAGCGAGGCGGGTAAATGAGAGGCTCGGAGAGATGGCAACGATGTGGATGACAAGTGTCAGAGGGGGCATCAAGGAGGGAGGCGTGCAGTCGATTGGGGGCGATTTCATCAGTGGGGGCCACGAGAGCTGGGGAGATGCTGTGTCAATGAGGTGCTCAGTTTGGACGGTGCTCAGTCGCTGCCAAAGCCCCCTTCCCCTCGTGCAGAAGCCAGAGAGAGCGCCTGGCCAACATGCTCCTCCATGGTATTACGCTCCTGGGTGGTCAGGAACAGGGATTCGGTGGAATGTTACCGAATACAAGACCCTGAACCAGTCTGACATGCTTGATGATGTCATGCTTATGTTTGCCCAAGCATCATTTGAAGTGTAAATACAAACAATAACGAACAAAAACACCAAACACTGTACACCAAAACACACACAAAATCACACAGTAAGTGTCTGAGAATTTTACCTCACATTATATTTTTACTTACTGAATTTGCATTATTTTAACTGGGACTGCTAGTAAACAAAACAACATCAAAAGAAAAATTAACTTATACAGCATTTTAAAATTAACAGAGGGCTGGTATGGTGGTTAGCACTGTTGCCTGATGCTTCTGGGACTGGAGTTCGAGTCTTTGTTCTGGCTCCATGTTTGCAGAGTCGGCATGTTCTCCCTGTGGCGTTTCCTCTGGCTCAGGCACAGACTGGCTATCAGGAAGCTTGGGAATTTTCCTAGAAGGAATCATACAGCCCATGGATAGGCAACCCTGATCCTGGAGTGCCGGTATCCAGCGGGTTTTCCATCCTACCGGGTCCCTGACGAACCACAGCTGATCTCAGGCAGATAGTAACTCATCAGGTAGGACAGAAAACCTGCTGGATCCCGGTACTCCAGAGTCAGTGTTGCCTGCCCCTGATATAGCCTGTATACGAGGGGTATTCAAGCTGTCACCCGATTACAGGAGATGGATAGTCCTTTATTTCATTGGTGGCCAACTGCTTGATCGTGATCGGACCCCCCCCCCCCCTTCCCGGTTGGCAGCAAAATATACCAACGGGCAGAACCCCCCCAGTCAAATTCCCGGCAGCTTTTCGTTGCCAGTCCACCCCTGCCCTGGGTACTCTGGTTTCCCCCCACAGTCGAAAAACATGCTATGGTGAACTGTTACCAAATTGCCCATAGGTGTGTGCATGTGTGTGTGTGGATTATGTTTATATTTCATTGTGGGGACCAAATGTCCCCCACAATGTGATGAAAAACCTGTTATTTTGATGTGGGAATCATTTCTCAGGTTCCCACAAAGATCTGTGAATGCAATCAAAAAATTCAAAATGTCAAAAGTCTTGTATTTTGTTTGGTTACTTATGGTTAAGGTTAGGGCTGGGTAGGGGTTAAGGTCATCATGTTGGGATTAGAGTTTTCCCCATAGAAACAAATGTAAAACCTGTGCGTGCATGCGTGTGTGCGTATGTGCATGTGTGTGTGCATGCGTGCGTGTGTGTGTGTGTGTGTGCGTGCGTGCATGCGTGCATGCGTGTGTGCGTGTGTGTGCTCTGTAATTGGTTGGCACCTCATTCTGGGTTATTCCCTGCCTTGTGCCTATAGCTTCAGGGATAGACTGTAGACCCCCGTGACACTGAAAAGGACAAGTAGGTACAGAAAATGGATGGATAGATGGAAGGATGGATGGATGGATGAATGGATGGATAATTGTACAGAATCTCAATAACTTATAGTTAGTAATGTCATCCAGTCACTGCGATTTTGCTGCATTCTCTTTTACCACACCTAGCAGGTGTGAGTGAAAATTAAATAGCATTAACACAGTAGAACATGTTCAACCTGGCTTTGTACATCTCTGTCGAGCCAAGTGGGCAACCCGAAATAACCTGTCATTATATATTTTATTGCTTTATTTTCCTAGCAGTTTATTTCTTTCAAAGTGCTTTACATAGCTTAAAAACATATTCAGAAATAGTATATTTATTCAGCTGGGTACGGACACTAAGCCCTCTGCTTTGGGGTAATACAGTTTGCCTGCCACCGGACTCGGCTTTGCAGACTTTTGGATGTGGGTTCTTTCCTGTTGCTACCGTATTGGGCGCTGACATGAATATAATCACCTAGTGAGTAAAAGTCCCGCCCCAGAACATCGTGTCTATGACTCGCTGGCCATCGGAACTAATAAAGAAGAAACGAGATCGTGTGCAACCGTCAGACGCTGCAAGGGAAAAATTCAAGGACTTGAAAATGCATGTACAGAAAAGACGCATTTTTCCCAAGTCAGAAAACCCCCAGTAGATGAAGGAGTCACCTGAAGCAGGATTAGACCAGTGGCTTCAAACCCACATGTCCCCGACGAGCTGGTAGCGTTTAGCTCAATATGTTGATCACCTTGTTGCCGCACCCATGGGTTGTGCTCCGTGCCACGGCTGATCTCCCAGCAGCCTCTGCTCTCTCTGATCCTTTTCAGGCCTTGGTGCCCTTCCCGCCTTCCTCTCTAATCACTGTGTCATTCTCCAGGGGCCCCAGTCGTTCTGATTCCGACGCGCAAAAGCTTGGCATCCATCACCGATCTCGTTTCGGCGATCTGTCGGCCGTCTCCCGGGAGCCTGCTGCTGGCACAAACACATTGCAGCAGTGCCGTCACCCGCCCCCCTCCC
>JAODLC010000140.1:10828062-10840174 GCA_026781145.1 Hippopotamyrus pictus
CCACCTCCCTGTTGCTATTCTGGACGGGAGCTGAAGGAACATGCAGATGTGCATGCGTTATTGTGATGGAGAAAGAAAGCAAATGTATCAAGGCGCATCTTCAGTGCACTTCCCTCATTTTTAGCTGTACAGGAATGTCTGTCCTGGCAAAATGGTGGTGAACCAAACCTGCACTTTTTCATACGTCAGTGAAAATTCCAGGAAAAGCTAGCAGGACCTTATCAGTTTTTTCCCAGCTGGTCTGCATTGCTTTCAAGTGGTACTAGTGTAGTACAGACGTTATTTCTAACTCACACCAACCGATTGACCTAATTAGGCCAGTTAGTTAATCTGGAGATAACCCCATTTGAAATCCAGTTTTAAAATGATATTGGAATTTTACACTGTGGTACTCCTATGTACAACTCACACATTGTTTTTTGTGATAATTTCTGTTCCCTGTGACTTTGTGAGGAATTCCTCAGATAGTGAGACGACCAAAACAGCACTATGAATCCCACTGAGATTCCTCCTAGATTTGTTTCATCTCCTGAAGCGGTTTTTTTTTTTTACACTTTCGTAATGCCAGAGCGCAAATGCAGGGACACGCTGCTTCTCTGATCGACATCCAGCAGTTTTTTAACTCCCACGTGGCACCGCTGCGAAAAAATGTCATCGCGGCGCTCCACAGGGAAACGGCTCGGACTGCACAGATGCACACGCCCCCTCTGTGTGTGTCCTCAGCTGAAACAGCCACGTTAAAAAAACCCTGCGGAACCAGGGCCCACTTTAGGAGCCACCCACAGGGTCCGTTCAGATCGACGGGCAGCCGCCGGATGGACTGCGGTTCGCAAGAAACCAAAGCGGAGGCGGGGAGGCGAAGAAGGGCCGACTCGCAGCTTTTCGTACAAGCGCCCGGCAGCCAGACGTGCTTTGCAGGCGTCATACTGTCGCGCCACAGCCTGGGGGACTAGAGAGGACGCACCTTAGCGCGAATTTGATATCTGTGCCCGTGCCCACAACAGAGAAGTCCAGACATATTGTGATGTACTTAATCACCCTAGCAAATCTTCTGTGACATTATATGTGTGAGGTTGTTCACTTACTGCGAATTTTTCACATTAATGCAAAATCAAAACATCTTCCTTAAAAGGGGTAGAAATGTATTTGTGACTGTATTCATTCTGGCACACAAACATGACACCTAGAGTTTGACTTTCTGATTTCAATAACATTACTTTTTAGGGAACAAGACACTGTCTGGAACTCTTTCAGAGCTACCAAAATATGTAGGATATTTATTGGAACTACTGTTTGTAAAATTTTTGTAATTACATTTAATCCAGATCCTGGGTTAATTGTGGCCTATTAAAATCCAAAATATTCTAATCCAATGTATTGGTTTTGTATCAAACCGAAGCAGCCATATCAATGACATCCTTTTTAAAGGCACTCTCTCCTTTTTATATCCCCTCTGTTGTCTTGTGACTTAAGCATGCGCTTCTCACATTTTGTTTTTGATTGAACGCTTGTTGGTGCCGGGCGTTTTAAGATAATCGCCGCTTTAAATAGCGGCAATTAGCAAGAAGCACGAGATATTTAATCACTCCAGGCCAATTAGTCTGCAATCAGGTAGTGTCCAAGAGCGAGCACAATTTTGTCTCCCTCCGTTTATAAGGCTAGCACCTGTGATGTATTTCTCCACGTAGGCGAATCAGTGATTAACACAGAGGAGTACAGGCCCCCTTGGTACACAATAATGCGCCGCTAAATCTTCGGAGGAGAGCAGCGGTGCCACAGCTAAACGCCTTTTATTGCAGTTTAGCATAAGCAGAAGGTTAATGCTGGGAGAGAGAGTCCCCGATATCTATATTGTCGGTGTCATGCCGCCTCGCGCAGATCCAAATCTGTCCAATTAAAGCGTTTTTTTCCCCATTTTTACTGGAAACTGTCTCGGGCTGTTCTTTGGCGAAGCAGGAGGTAATTAGCAGAACTTGTGAGCTTAGATGGCGTTATGCTAACGTGCACTGGGAGTGACACAAAGGCAAGCGAAGTGCCCGGGTTGGCGCTAATGGAGGCGCGCGGGCGCTAAGCGCGGAGGCTGCGTCAGAAGTCGGGAGATGGTATGAGTGACCTGACGAAGTACGATCTGCAAAGCATGCATCATTAAGCTCCTTTTACGCTTTAAAAAACAATCCTCTCTGCCGAACCGAAATTTGAAATTCTTGACTTGTTTCGTGTGCGTCCAGTACATACAAACACACGTGTGCACACACACCTGTTCAAATAAGTCGCAGGTTAGCGTGCACTGTTTGAGCGCCGCTTACTCACGACCGATACGATCCTTAAGCGTCCTTATCAAACAGGATGTCATTGTTTCCCACGATATGCACGGGGAAAAACACAGCTGAGCGACTCCAACAGGTGCGCTGCCTTTACTAGTACAAATAATTACAAAACGCACAAAACACCCGTGAATAGGGGCACATGTACTGTTTTGGTTTGATTACAGTTACATAGGAATATGTATGTATGATCTCTTTGCTGTGACTCGGACGAAAATAACTTATCGAGGCCGCTACTGATCGAGTCAAGGATCGGTTCTGCAAACATTTGTGGCTGATGGGGTGAACGCAGGGGCGTCAGAAGCATTTCGAATGTGGCATAAAACTAATATTTTATGTTAAATGTGGTGGGGATCCAAACGAATAATTATGAAATATAAGGGGGACATGCCCCCCTCAGATTTAATGGCGGCGGCGCCGATGGAATGGATGGATGAACGGTAGTGGTAGTGGGGTCCGCCATGACCTCATGCAGTTAAACGTGACACACCGGTGATGTCATGATGGGTGTTTCAAACCCTCGTTTGCCCTTTCTGGGCCACGTGCCTTCATGGTCTATTACGCATCAGGTGATTGGTGGCCCATGACGGTATCAAATTTTAATTGTTAATCTGCCCCCAAACAGACTCACTGATGCTGAAAGGAAGTTTTGAATTAAAACCTCGAACCGCTTCCTTTTGTGATACACGGCGGAGGCGGTGTTGGATAACCAGGCGAGCATCAGTGTCCCATATGGCGCTTACTGAGCGCCTGGACTCCGAGTCTGCAGAAATCAGTAAGTCAGTGTGCTTTATTATGCACAAATCTTACAAATCATACATAAAACATTGCTGAAATATGTCGCATTTCAATTTCTGGGGTAAAGAACAGGGGTCTTTTCTGAGACTGAGAGCAACGCAGCATACAAGCGGGACATAGCGACCCCCGTTTGCCCACTTGCCCTGACTTGTATGTGGCTTTCCAGCTGTCCAGTTAACGTGGACGATATGGTGAAGGGCAGGTCCATCACAGAGCAAACACTACGCTCTGGAACCGATCAGTCCATTAGGGGGCACACTTGTGAGGCAAATTGTATGAATTTGTTGATAAATCACGCCCATAGAAACGACAATGTAAATAAGATACCACGAAAAAATATCCCTCTAATGAGTAATGTGATATCGGCAACGGAACACATACGTCCAGATTGTTTTATCGTAAGAGCAAAAATCAGAACACTTCTTTTGAAGGCTGTCGCTACAATCATAAAAATCAGGAAACAAAATGTACAACCCTGAACTGCAGGGAGCCTGACTGCTAATTGAACAGGGATTTGTTATTAAAACAACCCAAGTAATACATTGACTATCCCTGTGGTTAGTTGAGATAAACCTTTACTCATGTTTTCTGTACCATGTGTTTTGCTGTAGCACAAGGCTATACTTAGACCAAATTTCATCCAGTCACCCATTTCCCTGTCTGTCTTCCCATTAGGTAAATATTAAAGACAAGTGGAGAATATTTATCATCACTAGTACAAGACATGCAATTATTTCCTGAATTCATATACCTGGGAGATCTTTGTTTTTAATTTAGTAATCCCAAAAATGAATGTTACTTTTCTTTCTGTGGGTTAATAATTTATTCTCATCGAATTAAATCTAAGCACGACGTCGCTGTGATTGCACTGAACGTCAGCACTTCTAGACATTTCATCCCGAGAATTAGGTCAGTGTACACAGTAACGGCTTTTGATTGCATTTCAAGGCACGGGGACAGTCCGGAAGGTGAGATCCTAATAGGTGATGCATCCTTCAGTGGGTCACAATTACATACAGTGAAAACAAGTCCAGAGGAAAAGGGGGGGGGGGGGGGGGGGGGGTAATTTCCTCTGAGATAACAGAGCTGACTGCTGACCAGCCCACTTGTGAGTAAAATCTAATTTGCCCTTAATGCCATTTGCCGTGATGGTAGAAAGCGGGCCTGGTCCCACCTTGAAACAATCTTGAGCCAAAATAAATAAATAGATAATGCAGATTGGTGTCTGTAAGCAGAATCTTTTGATGTTTTGACAACTCTGAGCAGCCCCCAGACTAGTGGGGGGGAAGGTCACGCTACAGAGAGAGTGTGTGGAGATGCCAATGCGCTGTACAGCCCTCCGCGCCACTCAATTACAGCACAGAAACACTCATCCCTCACACCCTGCATAAAACTGCTTATCTTCAGCACACTGTGGGGTTTTGCACATTCAGCTCCCCAGCAATATTCCAAAGTGATTTTATAACTTTAGCAATTAGTAAAAGGAATTTAGCAGGGGAATTTATTGCCTTTTCAATCTATTTCCTGCAATTGTATAAATATCCAAAACAGTATCTATTTGCTAAAAATGTGAATGAGAGATATTTGGAGCCATGGTCCATAAATGCATGAAACTATCCATCCATTTTTCCATAACCGCTACAGGGCTGAGACTGAAAAAACACTTGCATAAAGCATTTTGACCATTTGGTTTAAATACACCATAACAAAGGACTGAGGCCCAGGCCCTCCTAACATAAGATATCCATTCCTTCACTGGCCTTTTTGTGTAAAACTTCACCGTGACCCCTACCACAATCCCTGTGAATCAATAAGAACGGCAAACCGTGTTTCTAAACGAACAGCAGCCCCAGAAACACGAAGGGGGAGGGAAGGAATGAGGGAGCAACGAGGAACATACACAATGGCAAAGGAGCCTGCATATTATGGGATGCACTTTGGATAAATCTTCTCGGCAGCGAGGCGAAAAGCGGAGGAAACGGCGAAGCGAAAGGATTAAGGGTATCCGACAACTCGCGGCTTCCCGTAAAAGCCAGAAGCCCTCAATACGACCCTCTCACAAGCGATTCCAGTTCTATGTTTAGCTGCGTCGGAAAATCCCGGTTTCTCTGAAAATTTCACATATTTTCACATATTCTGTTTTTTTTTTTTTTTTAAGATTTTCAAATACAAATTTTTTCGTAGGGAATATCTAGGATTCTGTTCATATATCACATGCTGCGAATTCATCTACTATTTAAATTATAACTTCAAAGAAAGTAAATATGACGTGAAGACTTTATTAGCAGAACATAATGCATTCATCCACTACACTTAAAAGTGAAAACTCAATATTTACATAACAAAATGTTTTAATAAAAAATATCATATAATTACAACAATCTATTTAAGCATATATAATTTCTTCCACATACATTTATAGAACATCTTTCTCTATATATACAATATTAATTGTCCTGACTCATTATACCTCTTTACAATATTACACAGTTTATCTCAGGGTAATCCCTGTGCGACACAACTCACCTATTTTAAACAATAGATGTCTGAGCATATACAATTATTTTACTTTTTAGTAAAGCTTTAAATCGTCGTGGATTTTATTATCTTTAAATACGTATCTTTAGGCTGAATGGAGAAACGAAACAACCGCTAGGTCGACATGTTTTGGACGTCAAATTACAGCTTCGAGCCTATTTTCACCAACGAGGCGTCTTGTGCCAAGCACGTCTTTAAAAAATCCAATTGCATCGGTCTTAAAAATGAAGGTAGGGTTAAAAGCAGTGAGCTGCCAATCGCCGAAGAAGATGCGTTTAGCTCTTTTTTTTTTTTTGGAAATTTGTCTGTACAGTCTATTAGGGTGCATTTTATTTATTTTTGTTAGCAGTAGCGGTTAGAAATCCGCCGCCACTGCCTCCCGATTCCTTCGCGCAGCGTAGTTGCCTTTTGGATCGGCTGCGTGCACACCTGTGGGAGAGGAATGAATAGAGGGGGTGTGTGAACGACGAGCCCCAGACTGGCTGGCGCCACCAGCAAAACAGAAGGCATGCTTGATCAACAACCCAAAACAAACCAGGTCAAACAACAAGCACAGTTCCCTGGGCTTGGGCAAACTTACAAGACGCAGCTGCCGAGAGCAGCAGTCAGCGCTCATTTACAAGGGAGATGACATTTTAACCCTTGCTACACAAGGGACATTCATTGCGCAACTAACAGCTGTGTCCACGACGTTGCCAATATCCCTGTCGCGCAGATGCGCCCTTTCCCAAAATCTGTAGACTCTGTAAGCCCGGTCAGTTGTGCCGATTCGGGTCTGCGAAATACTAACTAAACTTTGACAGATACGATCTGTTTACATTCCAGTGTCTAAAACATGACATGTTATTCTGCGAGCAGATATTTCTACAGTAGGCTACTCACCACTGCGCCAAATTTCAGCGACACAAAATTGTGTCTTCTTGCTTTTTGATAATTGTCGCCTGAAATAATAAAACAAATGCGTAAGTAAATGCCTAAAAAGAAAGCAAAGTATCTTACTGACATCAGACACAATATTTGTTTCAATTATCCTTCAGTTACCGGGTTACAGAGTAATTGTACGAGACATATTTCAATACATGTAAGCACATGTATATGTAAGTATATAGGCTATATACATGTATTTTTTTTACTTTGCATACTGACGTTACATCACATCGCGGGCCTTTGGCGCATAGCTAATGCTTGGGCAAATAAAAAAGACGGGTTATCGGTCGGTGGAACATTTATGTACTCTATCAAAGCAAAAACCGCAAGAAGTTGCGGGAGAGTTAACAGGAGCAGCAAAAATGCACCGCACGAGCACCGCACTGCCGTTTCCCTTGCGGGGTCGTTGCCCCGTGCTCCCCCCAGATGATGGGCAGCCTACCTGTTCATTATTGAGAACCGTCAATGGTGTCCTGCTGGTGGTAGACTGACATGTCCCATGCTGCTGCTGCTGTTGCTTCAGAAGGGCAGGGTGCGTTTCCAGCGCTAACTGCAGGTCCAAAATGTAGTCTATTACATGCTGAAGGATTTCCACTTTGCTGACTTTCTTATCCTGCGGTATGGTGGGCACCAGCTTTTTCAGGCGACTGTAGCAGTCGTTCATGTTGTACTGCAGGCAGAAGAGGTCTTCTTCTTCCATTTTGCACCGGGCGATGTTCATGCTGTGCTCCGACAGGCATCGCAAAGCGAACTCACCGCAGCCCGGCGATTCTTTCTGTGGGCGGACTGGAGTAATAGCTTTCATTTTATTAAAAAAAAGATAACGAATAGCTTGGAGAACGAAATGATCACCGACACCGAACGCCAAGTTAAATCTACCGCTACGAAAAACGGTAAAAAATATATAGACGGAGTGCGAAAACGTCGAATGGAGAGAAGAAATGCAAAATCACATTAATATAAAATACAATATTTGTACTATACTAGTATCTTCAAGCACTACTACTCCCTACTTCACCAGGCACGGCGTAGAGAAAATGAATTGAATCCGTACATTTATACAGTAAAGGGGAGGCGCCATCCACGACTGGGTGACAGTTCTGGGCGAGAAACTGGTCAATCACAAGGCTCCCGATGCACATGATAGATCACAAGGGCCTATAACAAGGCGTGTCCGTGCGCTGCGGCGGGTCTCCATCAGGGGCTGATCGCTGGGTTGAAGGCAGAGGGAGGGGGGTGAGCCTATGTGTGTGTGTGTGCGTGGCGGTGCGTGCGTGAGTGACTGATTACAGTAGGTAGCTATAAAATTATTTTCAGTACAATAAAACGTTATCATTGTACGGTTATTGACATTGTTTATGAAATCATTTTTCATTCATTGAAATAATAACAATAGCAATGTTAACAACGACAAAAAAAAGCATTATTATAATTATCCGTTGGCAAAGGGAAGTATCTACAGAATCATTACGTTACAGTAAAATTATATTTCGCATATTGATAAGCATCGTACCGCAAGGAAAAGCTGGTAGATTCCATTCTCACAGAATGTTATGCAGTCAGTAATACGCTGAAAGTGTCAGCATCTTACATAGTAATGCTAACTCCACACTAGACTGATCATTCCCAAAGCATTATTTTTGTTGAAGCAGCAGAAAGTCTGATTTTTTATTTTTACCACACCGTATACCTGTATTTTATGTCATAGTTACTTCGCTGTGGTCATTTAAATACCATCTAAGTTTAAAAGGAAGAAAATAAAATATCCATCCTCCTGGCTAGGGTTGCGGGAAAGAAAATAAACCGAGTTATGAAGAAACAGCGGTGCCGTCGTTGGCGTTTAATGTAGGCTACTGTATTCAGTCTTCTGTTTGCATTTGCATATGGGATTTTCATATATCATAGTCATCAGTACAACAGCTACTGTTATACTATAGATTCGTTTGTCCTCCTTTATTTACAGAAAATATCTAAAACGGTTGTAGTAATGAATTTTATTTAAATTATGGCTCGGATTATTGTACTGATCCTGTGAAGCGTGTGTTTGAAGTGAATAAAGGGCGCTGGGAGCCCCCGCCGCTCCCATTCCTTCACCCAGCTGCGCACTCCGCGCGCCACATTCCGCCGCTCTCTCGCGCACATATTGCGCCGTTTTGCTCCCTCGCTGACAGCTGATTCATCGGCTCAGCAGCCCAGACTGGCTGGCGCCAGCGCCGTGACGTCACCCCATTCACACGGCGCTCCTCCCGCCGGCGTAGCCGGGGCGCGTTGCCAGGGCGATGTGGACGCCAGGCTCGCGGCTTCCGCGCTGCGCGCCGTGTCCGCGCGCTGTTTTCCCGCATCCCGCCGCTCTGCGAAGCGTGGCGCGGCGTCGGGGCAGCGCGCCCGCTGCAAGACCTGCTCGGCCGCTCTTCAGGCTGTTGGATCGGTTCTTTGCAGGTGCAAGGCTTTTCATGAAGATAGTTGAGAACACTGTTTGTATTGCCCTCACCGCTACGCCTATGAGACTGTTTTAAAAACAATATAAAAACATTTAAGCTGGTTAAAATATATACGACATAGCACAATGAGTTGTCATGATCCTTATTTTAAACCTGTAAGTAATTCGATGAGCAGTAATATTTAAGATAGAATTTCTTTGTAATATAAACGTTTAGAGCCAGTAGTCGTCTGTTCCGTGGCTGTGAACGAAGAATTTCCGCGAGGATTTGCATTTCTTTGGCTCATTAGTCCTGTCACAATAATTTATCCTGGTAATCACAGGCTTGGCATTTGCCGAAAGTCTTTATTTTGCGACCAGTTTTTATCAGTTTGGGGTTTACCATGTATTTTATGGTTTTGAGACTGCAATATGTCAAGTTTTTATTTTTAAAGCACAAGAAATAAGACTTGTAGTTCAGAAGGCATCTGAGCAGAATATAATGCATAATTCTGGTACCTCATGTCAAGCAGACCAGGGTGTGTCTTGCCTCATGTCCCGTGCTCCCAGGAATCGGCACCAGACTCACCATAACTGTGACCTGGATAAGTGGCCTTAGCTTTTGACTTTCTGGGTGTCAGAGATGTGCAAAGACATGTCTTAAATATATCCTCTCGACAGGTCTCCTGCCACTCCTATGCGGGATAAACAAACATAAACAAAAACCAATGTGTTCCTCTGCATTTAAAGTATGTTCTTAAGTGCCTAGAGTAGCCTACTTCCTAGAAAACATACTGTTGAATTTTGTATTAAAACCATCTGAATAAGCTCGCAAAAATTTCTCACCAAAGAACAACAATGTGATTTGAGGTTTGAGTGTGCATGAAGCCGATCTACATCACAGATGTCAGGCTAACCTGAATGCTGTTCCGTCTATCTGCAGGATATAAACAAACTTCTTAAAGCAACACTGATTTCAAGCTTGTTTATTACCTTCTCACAATCTGGTCAGGGGAGTGTGTCTTTGGTCTTTCTCTCTTCAATGTTAAACTTATTTTTATGTGTTTTATATTATTTTAGTTTTTAATTAAAATCACAGACTGGCAGGGCAGTGCTCATTTAAACTGGATGTCAAGTGTTGTGCAGTTTTGAAACAGTGTTCTCACAGTGTGGGGGTTATAAGCAAAACAACGTAAAGGATGTTTCTTGGTGTACATCTGCTGATGAGGAATGCTGTGTATCTGTCCTGATAAGTGTTAGTGACGGGTTGGAGTTCAGCATCAAGGTCCACGTTGTTTTTTACATACTCATTTTATGCTGGACACTGCCTCAGATGTTGTTAGTTTTGCACATGAAAAGTTTACGTGATTGACTCTTATCAGTCATCCATTCTCTGAGGTCAAAATACAGGAAAATGGCCACTTATTCTCCCCCAGGGCAGAATGTGGATCTCTGGCTCCATTCAGCTGCTAGCTGGGTCTCAGTCACACTATGCAGCCGATATTATCACGACCAGTTGATATTTTGCGTAGTGTTTATGGAAAATGTCAATGAATATTTAATCATATTAATACGATTTATCAAGGAAGGATTTTTGGAGTCATTTCAGATTAATTTATTACCAAACTGGAATATTCGGCCTTGGCAGCTTCAAGAATAACATTAATTATTAATCTATTAGTCCGCTGGTAAAATCTGTCCAACATTGTTATCCACCTTTGCATACATAGTTTTTTTTTTTTTTGTTAACTTCAATTATGTAACCGGCAGCACTGTAAAGCTTCCAGTATGACAGTGTTGACTATGGTAACCAGGCACCCGCCGTGTCCGCGTCTCCCCAGCCGCTGTCGTGTAAGACGATCAGACGAGTTGCGCTGGACGGGTTGTTTCGGTCACCATGGGGAGGGACGGTGGGGCCTGAGCTTAGCGTAGCCCATAATGGGAGACGGCGTTTGCACAACTCTTTGTGTCTCCCCCACGCTGCAAGTGTAAAAATAACAGCGCTCTCCTTCTGCTTGTTTGCTCGGATCCGCCCTCGTCAACAGGGCAGATTACGTTACTGGCGCTTCTCCTCGGCCTTTTATACAGGAAACTGCGGAAGTGCAGCTGGGGAGACATCTGTCCTCCCGTCTAACTGATCAGCGCTCAGATGTGTCACACTTTGCCAAGCAGCCCAAAGAACCAGCACACATGAAAATACGTGAATGGATGCAAATCTGCTAAAATTCAGCCCTCATTGACAAACACCTATTTGATGATGTGAACCTTGTAATCTCCATTCGACGAACACACGCAGCCCCAGAGGAAGCGCGTGTTTTACTGTGTTTTATTTACGTATTTTGGGTCATCTGCATTCTGCTTGACCATATGTTAATTATCAGTCTCCTTGCTGCTCACTTCAAAGATGCATATGTGTCTGGTTTAATTATGAGCCTTTTTAATGAAAATGCTCTGGAAATATAAAAAGTGCAACCAAAGTAGCATATTACCCACATAAATAAATCTGGAATACTATCCATCGCACTTGGATCATTGTGATCCATCCATCCATCTATCCATCCATCTATCCATCCATCCATTCATCTATCTATCTATCTATCTATCTATCTATCTATCTATCTATCTATCTATCTATCTATCTATCTATCTATCATATGGTCGTTTGTGTCTGATGCTGGAATGTTATACTGGTATGTAAACTGGTGCAATCAACTGATAACTAGATACTGACAATCACTAGTCAGTTATGAGTTAACCAGTCATGCTTGTGTATATGTTTATCTGATTATATCTTTATCATATTTTTTTATAAAATTTAAGGTGAATTTAAGATGAAAAGCTCCCTTTTTAGAAGGACTGACTATTGCCATGCGCGACAAGAGAGATCATGTTATGGTATCATTTTAAATTCCAGAATTTTTTATCTTCAGAAACACAGGGGGTGGTGACACTGCAATCAGTAGGTCGAGATGTGAAATTCTGTTATCGAACACGTCTGTGTGTCATGACCGCCCCTCAGCCCCCCCTTCCACCCTGACACTCCCAGGCGCCATTTTTCAGTGACTCATTTTTTTACTTTACATTTTATCAAAACATAAGCCCCCCC
>JAODLC010000140.1:10840274-10856099 GCA_026781145.1 Hippopotamyrus pictus
GCCCCCCCCCCAGCCCCCCCTTCCCCCCTGACCCTCCCAGGCGCCATTTTTCAGTGACTCTTTTTTTTCCTTTACTTTTTATCAAAACATAAGCCCCCCCCCCCCCCACCATAATTACATTCAGTAATCAGCTTCAGCACCGGGTTCAGATTAAGCGACAATATTTCCATCAGTACGGCAGCACGAGTTTCCAAATGGCCGATCGGCGTCTCTGAGCAGCCTATGGTGGAAATCCCCCAACTGCCACTTCCTATAGTGGATTAGTGGACCTTTGACCTGCTGTTTATGTTTGGCAAGGAGGGAATGTTTTCTTCTTCTTAACAAAGGCCCCTCCTCCTTATCCATATCGCTAAACCCTACAACTGCATCTCTCTCACCCAGCAACTATTTACTTTGTTCAGGAAAATGAAGGGTGAATTGAGGCCTCAGTGATATATGTTTTGGGGAATTGTGAATTACATTCTAATTCTATGCTTGTCAGATAGAAGTTAACGAGTTGCAGTCTACACTGTGGTTCCAGTTCCAGAACCTCTGTCCTATCAACGCATAATAATGGTGAATTTTACATGCGCTGATGAATGTGCAGTCAGAATTTCCATTATTTCCCTGTGTTGTTGTAACATCTAATTTCCCAGGATTTTCAATGAGGTTAAGGTTGTGTAGGTGGTCAGTTATTTTTCTTTATGACGAAGTATGTAAGGGAGGGTGATGGTGGCGACAGTGGTGGGGGCTGGGGGGGCGGGGGCACACATGAGAAAATATCTGACTGTCGCCAAACATCTGCTCAGTGGCTATTACTGGCAGGCTCTTGGCACATGGGAGTTTTTTTACGCGGGCCGGCCCCAGGAGCGAGGCGGAGGTCAGGCCCGGCTCTGAGATGGCCCACCGCCGCCGACTGGGACAGCTCCCACGCTTGGAAAAATGGGAAGAATATGGGGCACTCATGGTGGACCGACTGGACGAGTGGAGGAGCTGGACCAGCGGAGCTCTATGGGAGCCAGATTCGTACACTGCAAGACCCACTGGCCAAAGCCCAGGTGGGACGATTTACATCCAGGTGTTACTGGCACTTTCTAAAACCATCTAAGTTGATCCAGTCCTGAAAATCTCCACATCTTAGCCATTGCCTGTTCACCTCTCATGAAGTTAAAGTATGTAAATGATCGCTTTTGGATTCTTCATCACTGCCTCTCCCTCTCGTAAGATGTGTCACAGGAGACTTGGCACTTCAGTAACCTGCCTATCGCTACCTTATGATGAGCAATTTAAAATAGCACAATACAGACCGTGAAAAGCCCTTCTCCATATCTGCCAGTATGTACCCCATCAAACTTGGACTCGGCTGTGATTCCGTGTGCCTCTTCTCAAAGGAATATGATATGAGGCACGTGAGATTTCCTCTTTGGCACTACAATGACCTCATAAAAAATGCTTAAAAAATAATTTCTTCGCAAAGAGAAAAATCCCATTTTCCCACTGTTTGTTTTTTATTTTTTTCCCCTGATTATTGTCTCCGAGTCGTTGGTGCCATAATGAATAACAGAGAAACAGCATTTTTGAACTGTACACAAACTGCCCCCCCACCCATCCTTTTTTTAATAACTTCAAGAATGTGGAAATTCTCATTCAGACCCCTAGCCTTTCAAATACAGTTCCCATAGTGCCTCCCCCAGTCCTTTTTATGCTGGAGCTCTGCTGGTTCCCATCCTCTTGAGCTGGGGTGGATGCTGTCGACGGGCTCATTCACCACACAGCCCCTGTCACTGGGACAAACACATTCCCTCTGATACACTCCACAAATTAATTGCTCCAAATGATCCTGTCATCTGCTAGCAGAGGTCCATACCTACAAACTGGTGGCATGTGGTGGTCCTATTCGGGGCCCAGCGTTCCGGTGAAGGGGGGGTGGGAGGGGTGCGCGGGGCCAGGGCCATCTGAAAAGGCGAAGGGGGGTCCACAAAGACCGCCATCTGCTCCTTGTCTTTTTTGTCAGCCTCCCCAGCGCTGTGCTTCGCGGCTCTGATCTAACTCCAGCGCCGCTGGAATGCATGCCGATTCTGATTGGGGCACGGGGGGGGGGCGCCACGGCGAAAGTGAGCCTATAGGAGACCCTTCCAGTGTCCCCCCCCCCTCCCCAGCCTTCCACCACAACCACCAGCAACCCTCTCTGTGGCTGAAAGAGGGGGACCAAAAAAAATGCCACAGGTGCCCCCCCTCGTGTCAACAGACTCGTGGGAAAAGCAGGCGGGTTTTGGTGTCCCTGTAAGGGAATGTAGGTCCAGGAGGGGAAGAGAAAGGCCACTTGTGGGAACAGGACTGAGATGACGAGTGACGCCTGTAATGAGGCATTGAGGCTCATTACTGATCCGTGGTGATTAGCCTCTCCTTTCTTCCCCATTCCTTCTCAGGACACTTTCATCGGAGTCCCACCTAATCTTTCAGTTTATTTGAACTATTTATTTTCAAACCGGTGGACGGTGGGAGAGCGTCACTCCACTTCCGCTCACCCTGACATCTGTTTTCCACTTTCTGTTTTGTTTACACCTTCACTGGACGTCAAAGCCCAGTTTCTATATGTTTGAACCACATTTCTTTGTAATTCACTCTTGCAAAAAGAAACAAAAAGATCAGTTCGTGTTCAGGTCTTTAGCGGCACATTTTTTTGACATTATGCACGGAGGGACGAGTCGGTTTCGCTCTCAGCGTGTGCTGTGGGGGTGGTTATAGTGATGATGGTGGTGGAGGTGCTGGTTGTGTGAGTTTCTTGAGAGCTTTTGTGCCTGGGGGGCTGTGGGCACCCGCTGTTGCACCCCTGGGAAAAGGCCACAGGTGTGCCTATAGCCCACAGGGACTTTGGCCTCAAAGGACTGGGACCAACATTCCTTCACAATCCCGCCATATAAAAGGAGGGAACTCTCTAATTACTTCATTTCCATCTCAATCAAGCTGGCGGTGGGGGTGGGGGGGTATTGAAAAAACAAAAGCTGGCTTCTCCTTACCCAGCCTGTAGTCGCTCACCCAAACTCATTTGTCAGGAATAAAGGTGATCAAAGATGAGATCCACTCTCTCCAAAGCATCTCCCCTAACAGCTATCCGAGACGCGATCTGTCCTCATTTTAGAACACTACAAAAAATCGTTAGAAAAATTAAGGTACTATTTTTAATATGCAGTTTCCGACCAAATAAGATATATGCCAATTAAAAGTGCTCTTCATGCCCAAAGCCAGAAAAGCACATCACATGTTTGACAGTGGATAGAAAAGTGTTTCTGATATCATGATTACCTCTGCTGGCCTTGTCGTACTGTAGCTCTCAGCCAGTAACGGTGGAAGGACACCAGCCAACACAGATGGTTGAGCCCCAAAGACAGGGGACATTTTCTCATGCCATTTTAAAAGGAGAGCTTTCTTTTCTTGGCTAATATTTAGCTCCTTCAAATGCAAATTGGGAGGTTTCGCTCCAAGGTTAGCATGACAATTACGCCAGAGCCTTAGATCTGGGACATTTGTTTACGAGATGAAAGGGCCGAGCAGCCGAAGGATCAGGGGAGGCCCCAGTATTTACCGCCTAGCTTCACGTGAACCGCCAGTCAATTCCCAAGCACAAAAGCACACAGTTTATATAATTAGCCGTAATTAATTTTCACCGGTAATGATTTTCTCTTCCTCCCCCCCCCCCCAATTTGCTCAAAGCCACTGAAGATCCGCATCATGTTTGAATTGGACACTAAACAGCTTGTGAATATTATTTTCTAAGAAATTCTGTCACACTTAACTTAAATTACCTCAGATAATGTGGATTATCTGCCAAAGCTCACACTAACTAGCTAGTTTATAGTTTATAAAAATTACTTAAGAGAGACAAGATGTGGAAACAGTGAGGTTGAACTTTTAATGGGGAAAAATAATCGGCAAAGAGTGTGATTATTTTTAAAAACAGAAAAACACAGAACATGAAGTACATTTTTGCTGCCATAATTTGTTTATTTTCCTGGCCCAAATACCTCAGCACATTGGAAAAGAAAAAAATAAGGTGGAATATTTTATGTTTAAAATCACAGTTGTTGACTAGAAAATTGGGTGTGTTATTAAGATCAAAAGGAACTGATTGAAGCTGGAAATGTAATCTATTATGTTTTGTTTTTAATGATGATTATGTACCACTGCTTTGGACTAAATGTGCTTTATATTTTTTGGGGATAATATTTCGTGAGCAATGAAAATTGAAGGAATTAAAAATACTCTTCTTTCCACATTCACTGAATATTTGTTTGGATAAGACCCAACAGTAACTTTAGCTGCTCTGGGAATGAAGTTTACTCTCAGCTACAGTGGAAAGTTGAAGAATTTATAAACTTAGTCAAGTGACAAACCGTGTTGTTTACCCTTTTCAAGGATTAATTGATTAATCAAGCAAAAGAATAAGGCTATTCATTGATATGAATGGGAACAGTGTTATATCTATTGCATAAATGACTTGGCAGCAGAATAATGAACGTGTTGGAAACTGCATAAGATTAATATAAGCGTAAGCTGATTATTCGAACTTATAATTCGTGCGCGTGTGTATTTGTAAAATGAAGGATGAGAATCCATTAGCATATATGGTACCCAAACAAAAACGACAATGCAAATAACGCAGCTGCAAAATCGTGGGCCTGTCTTTGCCGTGGATGTGATTCAGGCATAATTCCCTTGTACAGTTGCTAAGGGGGGGTCAAAAATGCATTTACTTAGGCTGATATTTTTACTTTTACATGCAGCCTTGTTGGAAACTGTGATCTGATGGAAAAGCTGAAATAAAAATGAATAGCTGGTAGTATGATGTGATGAGATTTAAATTATGTTGGGTTTCAGGTATTGGGTGTCAGAGTAGGATACAGTCACAGGCATCAATAGAGGTAAATTTGTGTGTTTTCCCTCCTCTTCCCATTTTGAGGCATCTTCAGGAGTCTCATGGCCACAAACTGGCTTCTGTCACCGATTTCCACACCCTGTCTGACCCCCTGGTGTTTGCTTGGTGTCACCGTCCTCAGAAATGTGCAGGGCTACTTTTTGTCGGGTAGATTTGCAGATCTGTTCATGTTCGGGCTGACAGGTACTCCCTTCCGCACTTCAGACACCTACATGTGTTCAGCTGTAATTTCCCACTGAATGCCTCTACGCGTTCGATATCCATCTATGTTGATTGCGTGTCGTGTGGTGCCAACAGGCGCGATTTGGCTGACTGTGGCGCAGTGTTGAACGTTGCTGAGATGTTATGGGGGCCCAAATGACATAGACGTAGAGCAGAAGTGTTGGGGCACCTCAGCAGGTAATTTCAGAGAGGAGGTGAGGGATTAACTCCTTTTCTTCCAGAAAAACCTATCAGCAAGGGCCTTGTGTGGGGGAAGGTTTTGATATCCACCCCCCATCCCATTCCCAATTTCCTTTGTGTTGCCACCCTCACTGTAATCCAACATGACACAGTTACAGGCGGCCAGTCATCGGCGTGGCCAATCGGCGCATGGCAACCCGCGGGGATGGCTGTCCGTGTGCCCCGCGTGGCGGCGTGAAGGGACTGTGTGCCGCGCGAGACGAGGCGGCTGCTTTGATGTCAGGGGAAGCGCTAAGCAATTTCTGAAGGGTGTTTTTTTTATGGGGCACAATAGGTGTCTTGAAAGTAGTAGAAGAAAATTGCAATGACACATTGACGGAGAGAAGAGGGCTTTTTTTCGACTGACAAGAAGTCCAGTGCTACTTCAGGATGATAATTGGATCCTACATCTTTGTCATTTCCACCACGGTTTAGAATTTCAAACAAAAAAAGTTCCTGGCCTGTTGGCCAGCTTCATCTCTGCTTTGAAACAGGCTCCCATCTCAGCTGCTTTGTCAGGGACAGTTTACCTGAGAGTACGTTGGTGGGCATTAAAAGTAAGACTATATGCCTGTAAAACTGTTCATATTTTAAAGTTCACAGCTGTTTCATGCGGCAAGCCTTTCTATATAAACAAGTATGGTTGAACTCTTTATATACGTTCTTTTTTCGGTACAATAAATATATAATAAAACTTCACAATACAACTGTCTTCATGTATTTGGCTTTAATGACATAATAAATACCCAATGATTCTTCTTCCAGTTGGTTATCTAGTGTAGCCTGGTCTTCATACAGGCATAGGGCACGGAGCAGAGGAACATTCTGGATATGATTCCAGTCCATCACAGGGCACAAAATAAATTGTGCAATGTCTTACTTAAGCCTAATCAAAATCAGGTTTATTGATCAAATTTGCTCACACACACAGAGAATCAGATTCCAATTGTCAATGGCCCTCCAGTGTACTTACATGACAGCTTATATGCAGTAAATAAATACATGCTGATGACAAGTCAGTGGTCACATGACTGTGTGGTTGATGTATGCTGTGTGCTCGTGTGGTCGATGTAACTGTACAAAATGTGCAAAAGGGCAGGTCAATGCAAGGAATATTGGAATAAACACAAGTAAATAGATTATTTACAACAATAAAGCATTGCATGGTGATGGGGATAGTAGTGCACACTGAGCTGAAGGAAATGGACCAGCCCTTCATGGGAGTCATAGCTGTTTTTATATCTACTATATACTAGCTGAGAAAGGGTAAAGCAATGTGGAGCTCAACGGCTTGGACACCAGGGATGGAAAGCCGGAGTCCCATGGTAAGAGTTCCACCGTGGTGGCACATTCACCACGTGAATGCACATGCATTCACGGTTCTGTCATGAGGACAATTAGAGCCTGCTCCCCTGCAACACCAGCCAGCTAATTCCCACCCTAGTGTCTGGTTCCCCTGCGCCGCCCCCCTCCCCCCCCAGCTCACGGAGCATTTGTGCAGGGAGGGAGTGCGGCATGTGCCTCGCAGGTTGGGCTGGGCTCGGCCAGGTGTGCTGTGTAATCTAACTGCTCTGGGTCTGATTCTCACACAGACATTGTGCTGGCACCTGAATGGGGTGGCTGCTGGGACAATGGTCGCCATTGTTACATTAATGTATCCACAGATAATTAGTCTGAAAGCTGTCAAGCGCCAAGCTTTGGCTACAGCCCCGGACCGGGGCCGGCGAAACTATCCATTAAAAACGAATTCGTCTCCATCTTAGATAGTCTCAGACCCTTTCATGACTTGCGCCCGACCTCAGTGGCCGCCAGAGTCATTTCCTGTAAGCGGCCTCATCATTTCCCATGGCTCCAAGCTTAGCTTATTTTCAGCACTGTTGGGTTACAGCCGGTGAAATCCAGAAGATCTGCCTGAGCCATTGACATGGCTCCCTGTCTTCTGAGATCACAGATTAAGACTGTACTTCCCTGCTGAAGAACTCCGCAACATGTGCTTTGTGTTGTTCTCCCCACGGGAGGCATGACGTCATATTATCCTGCTCATTTCAACTGCTAGACATTACCATCAATTTTGAGCAATATCACTTTTTTCTTAAGGCTCTTTTGCCAGCTCCTGTTGTTCAATAACGCATTGATGTCTCGGAGACGTGCACAAATAACCACTCTTGACTTGACGGCTTTATTTTTTCTGTAACGGTCGAGAATTTCTAAAGAGCTAATTATTCTCTTCATTAGAGAATGAGAGAGGAGCCAGAAAAAAATACATTAGAAAATATAGAGTTTCCTGGCATTATGTATGTTGAAGGGATTGTGGAGCGACTGAGGGGCTGCTAAGCTTGACTTAGACCTTAGATACGAGATTGAGGGGCTGTTAAGATTAACTTAGACCTTAGATACGAGATTGAGGGGCTGTTAAGCTTAACTTAGACCTTAGATACAAGATTGAGGGGCTGTTAAGCTTGACTTAGACCTTAGAGACTAAGGGGCTGTTAAGCTTGACATAGACCTTAGATACGAGATTGAGGGACTGTTAAGATTAACTTAGACTTTAGATACAAGATTGAGGGGCTGTTAAGCTTAATTTAGACCTTAGATACAAGATTGAGGGGCTGTTAAGCTTGACTTAGACCTTAGATACGAGATTAAGGGGCTGTTAAGACTGACTTAGACCTTAGATACGAGATTGAGAGGCTGTTAAGATTAATTTAGACCTTAGATACAAGATTGAAGGTCTGTTAAGCTTAACTTAGACCTTAGATACAAGATTGAGGGGCTGTTAAGCTTGACTTAGACCTTAGATGCGGTAACAATTGCATCATTTTGTAAACAAGTTTTAGTCTTTAATTTCCCAAGCTATGGTCCTATCTGTGATCCTAAATTGTGTGGAGCACATGTACAGTTGACCGGAGTAAGCAGCATAAAGTCACATTGATTTGTGAAGCTTTATAGGCTGAGATTTACTTTAAAATGAGCTTGAAGGAGTGGCTCATTTCAGCTGGCTCTGTGCTCAGCTCTCCTCACGACATCAGCGTTACGCCTGAACGCCGGATCCTGTGACCACCAAATGCCACTAATGGATGTGAAGAGGTTGGTAATGTATGGGAAGGGCAGGGAACAATCCTCTGGTATGTAAAATAGAACTGCAGAGTGCTAAAAGCTGCTGAAAAGCAGCAGAGCAGACTTTAAGATGAAAAAAATGGATACTATGAGTGTCGTAATTATAAAGTCAACTACTTGATTAAGAATCGCTAAAAGCAACCCTTATTTTGAGGTTTAGGTGTTGGTGCTTTTCTTGGCAGCAGTGTATAACCAATATAGTTACATCATAAAATGGTTCACTAAAAGAGTCACAGTCAAATAGGACAAGAACCCTTACAGTGTTGCCAGAAAGTTCATGAGAAATCAAGGCCGCCGCAAGTCACAGCTGCAAGCTGGCTGCCTCTCGCTCCAGGTTACAGCATCACTGTCCCTGGAAAACCGTATCTGCTCATGCGTGTTCACAGTATCTGGAGCTCCGGTGATGCTGCCCACCGTCCGCTAGGCCGCATGCGGCGCCACAACACTGCCTCCCACCCAGGACGCTCATTGACAGCAACAAAATATGAGTTGAATGATATTGTGTATCACTGGAGACTCTGACTTAACCGTCAGAAACTTTTTTCAAAACTGTGTGAGTGTGTGAGTTAGTGAGTTAGCAGGAATTGCAACAGTCTATGGTAACTTTGCAGCAGTCTACGGCGAGAGGCTTTCTGTTTTATTTGGGTTTAAGGATAAATAGTTTTCTTATATTTATTTACTTTGATACAAATAGTAAATAATAGACTATGGACAGAGTGTAATTACACTTTACTAATAAACATGTACAGAATTTCATATTGATCCCAGCACTGAACTTTGAGGAACTTCATGTTTTTCTAGTGACAGAGTGAGTCGAGTATCCACTGAAGGATGGGTATTTGCAATGGGATTTCAAAATACTCCTGATGTACCAGTAACTTGCGGTCTGTTTATTTAACTGACCTCATCAGTACGTGTGCTGCAAGCTCTGTGGCCATACAGTCCAACTGTTATGCAAATCTTGGGTGGAGTAAAACTGAAGGATTTGACTGATGTTCTTCATTCAGTCCCATGTATTAACTGTCTTTGTATCCCCCCCCCTTGCCGCTCCCCCTTAGTTATACAGCAATTGTATGAAGGTTTCTGGTTTGGGATTTCATGCAGTGGTTTGTCTGGGGTCACTGTAGATCTGAGGAGGACAGATGTGAAACTTACTCTTCATGAACCTATTTAGGAATGGCTAAGAGGAATGAAAAATGTCTTCGTATTTGAATCACTCCCTGGGTAGAATGAAAAAACCATGGAATAACTGAATAGATCTATACCGTTAATCCGGAGACAAATGTACAGTTTGTACTTTAAACTCTTGCACTGTTTAAAAAATAGCACTAACTGAACCAGCATTTTTCTACAGATATGTAAATATGAAATGATTGCAAAACACTGAAGGCAATGGAACCTAAACGTATATGTATTTAACCTAAACAGTCTTATCAAACCCAGTAAACTGTCACAAGATAATATATCAGGTAATTGTCAGGGTGTGGGCTGGTGTATTTAGGTTAAATAATGGTCTTTCCTGTTTAATATGACTGGTGTCCTGAGTCGATTTGCAAGCCAGAAAGTCACCCAGTTTGGTTTAGGTCACAGGCAGGGAAACAGACCTTTTCCTGCAGATTCCACAGCTCTGCCAATGACAACAGAGGCTCCTGATGTATTGACCTCATTGGTAAAAGTGATCCGTACCCAAGCGCTCTCAAATCGAGAGCTGGCACGTCACTTCAGATCTGCGGCACGGAATTGAAAAGCTTAAATCACGCCGTTATTGCCTGCCCAACAATGCACCATTAGAATATAAAACGGAGAGGTAGCTTCTTCTGACCAAAACAGGCCCTGGCATTATTAAAAGCATTAATGCACAGTCACGTTCTGCTTGCTGGATAACTTGAAAAAACCCCAGGAATTCATTAAAGTGGGCTCACTCACAGATGCAAACTTTAGCCTTTCGACGATTGAATCTGCATATCAGAATTCTAATCAGAGCACCCCTAGCTGTCTTGCTGTAATAAAACTCTAATTTTACTAAGGCCTACCTTGGCCTAACGTGACACTTTCTTTGGGCTGGCATTAAGACCATGCATGCTGCAGCATTTCTGCCTTGGAGTGTCATTTTAACGAGGAGATAAGTTGGGAACAGTAGCATCTTCACCAGAAAGAAAGAAAAACAAACAACAAAGTGCCTCTTCAAGATGAGACGCGACCATGGCCCGCATCGGCACCTGGAAGACGGGCCCCCGTCCAAGAACAGAGCAGACGGGGGAGGGGCAGCCGGGCGCTGTTGCTCTCCCGGAGACTCGCATGTGCTCCTGGGATGTGTAAGAGTCCCCAGCCGTGCTCCTAATCCAGCCCGATGTGGGTTTCTGCTTTTGGCTGCACGCCATCCGCCATTGGAGGGAATTTCCCCATCGTGCTCAGCGGAAGACGGCCAAACCTCTTAGAGTGCGAGCATGTGTTTTCTGTCCTCTGAATGCAGCCCACGTCGAGAGCGCTGTCTGAATGCTCTGTAATATCAATAATTGATGCTCTTGAGGAGTAGTAATTAAATTAGTTAATTATGCCGGTAAAATTACATGTAATTATGTGACTGGAGGGTATGTTTAGTAAATTAGTCTCATCCATGCTAGTAGTGTATAATGGTGCCAAATTTTGTTCCTTGATGATTAGGTAATTTTGATACCTCTTTCAGGAATTAATGAATCATTTACAGGCAGAAATTCGCTGATTTGTGTTTTGCCATTTTTTCTGCAAGCCTCTGATTTGAAGGCAATATGGCATGAAGCCCATGAACCTTAATCCATAAATAACCATATATTACATGATATATGCCTTGGTATAAATCAGATTTGTATTGATGTTTTGTTTATTTTTTTTCTGGTGACAGAAGCGTGGAAAGGATTTACATAGCAAGGCAAAAATGTCTTGTTAAAATGTTACAATTTTTAAAAACGACAAAACGGGCCAGATGTTGAAATGTTTTTAAATGTAAATAGCTGTAATAATATAGCATGAGCTGTAACACTAACAGCAAAGAGGAACACTGTTGAGGAATGAACGTCCCATCCAGGGTGTCCCTCGCCTAGTGACCTGTGACTACAGGAATTGGGTCCAGGCCCTCTCCGTACTGGAAACTTGCTTTGGTAGATGCACTTGTAAGGCTGAAAATGAGCTTGTGCATTGTAACATGGTAATACCCCAAGAGTCACCACAGTCACTGCGCTGCTTTCATAGGTTTTGTCCTTGCAAGACCCTAAAGGCCGGATACTATGGCAGGTGGACCTCCCTTAACACCTGAGGGACCCCAGTCCCTCTGTAAATGAATACCCATCATCAGTAAAACAACAACAAATTAATTTTTGTGTAGCGCGTTTTCACAACATTACATCGTCTCAAAGCACTTTACAGCATCCCCATCCAAAGCCCCCAGTGAGTAAGCCAGAGGCGACAGTGGCAAGGAAAAACTCCCTAGAAGGAAGAAACCTTGGGAGGAACCAGAATCCAAGGGGGAGCCCATCCTCCAGGGGCCAGCAGGGAGAGTCAAATCGGAGAGGTGGCTAAGTCACACAGTCTAAGTCATAAAGTATGAGTCACAACCGGGGAGCAGAGGCCCCTAAATGTTGTTCTATTTCATGCACTGTTTCATGCACTTTAATGCACCGTGAATACATACTGGATAAGAGGATGGAGGGATGGATGGACGGATGAATGGATGGATGACTTTAATCTCATTGTATAACAGAAAAGGTATCTTTTTAGGTTTATATGGATTTACAAAAATAATAAAGCCATAGCAATGTTTATAGTTGAGTTATTACACACTCACGCCTCTGGATGACCTAACGGCATCCATCACGTCACTGAAAATGGGAACTGCCTGCTGATTGGTCAGAGGGACCATGACTGTTATTGTCACATCAAAGTTACCTGCAGCAGGTGTGGTTGTCCTGCATGGCCACGCCCAACTCTCCATAGGCAAGTCAAGCAGTGGTATGCCCCCCCCCCCCCATTTTATTTATTACATCCATGTGCCATTTTCTGCTCTCACTGTGACATGTCACAGATGTATAATATGGCTTCTGTAGCCCACATCCAGACCCTGACGTTCCTCCATACTTTACAGTATAATCATGATTATTAATTGTGATTATACCATAACTTGGCACTAAACTAAAAAAGGACTTTGAGATTAATGGCCTACTTGTTTTTATCTGTCTCTCCAGAAGTTTTAAGGAGATTATTTCTAACCCTTTCTCCCACAGTCTCTGCAACTAAAAGAGCCATATTTTACTTGGAAATTAAGGGTCTAATAAAAAATGAGGTCTAATAAATTCCAAAAAATAAATCTATTTTTAATTATGAATGCTATTGAAGCATAGCAGAGCTACACTGAAAACAAGTGTCATGAAATATTTTATTTTTAAGCCTTATGTTGTGCTCAGAACATCCTGTATATCCTTATAGCAACACATAAAATTACAAAATGATGTTTACGGGTACCTAGTAAGAATACCACGTGCCGTCAGAACGATGAAGCTTTATAACTGTCACCTGCCAGGCTGTTTGCATTTAGGGCGTTTTATTTTGCTACAGGAAGTGCTGTGAGATTGACAAGATGTCTTGTCCAGTTAGTACGCTCTGTGTACAAGAAGGGCAGCTCAGTTATGCCTCTGAGACTGTCAGTTTTTAACTTCCCCTTAGGCAGAAGCCCATTAATTCATGTCGGTAGAAAATTGCGAAGTGCATTTTCTCTCCTGAGATGTCTTTGGGAGTTAATTGCCTTATTCCACTTGTTACCGACTCACATGCAAACACACACTTTACCCCAGGGAGAGTGAGGAACATTTTTTTTTTTGTTGTTGTTGATTTATTTAGTGTGAAGTTGCATCCATAAACACGGAGAGTGCAGGGAATCACAAAGGGCGATCATCCGGAGGGAGATTCGAGCCGACTGTGAAACTGGCCAAACCATAATAAAGGAATAACAACTGACTCAGAAACCACACATCCTCTTTCCTTTGCTGTCATGCTACTTGCCCGGAATGAGATGCGGACAGCACCGTCTGCCTGGACGTCATTGGGGGGGGGCGGGGGGGACACCCTGGACAGGATAGCTGTCCCTCACGGTGCACATACACAATCACACACCTTGGGCGATTTGCAGCCGCCAGTTAACCTAAATATTTAAAATATTGTGATTTTTAATATTTTTTGAACCTCAAAATTCAAAGGCTTCCTAGAATCATTAATGTGCACAAGGGGCCTAGATTAAAAATAAAAACCAGATGTGGTAAACTTGTGAAAAATTTCCGAGGCAAATCCACTATACTTTGTACTGTAATTTTTTTCATTTGCCATACCTCAATGTATATATGTCATTCATCTCATTATATTAACCTTCAAGGTGCAGTCAATCAAAAAATTTGTGTGTGTGTGCTCGCCCTCATTGTCACTTCATAAAAGACCTCTTCTCGCAAATGACGGCAAACATTAAATAATCTCTTTAATTAGATCTCCTAATCCTCTCGTGAGTCGGCCTTAGTGGGAGGGGGGCCCTGTTATTTAATGGAGTTAGCCATGGGTGACTTTAGGACTGGTCAAGTTCTATTAAGGAGATAGCAGCATTAAGGCCCAATGAGCACGCATCACTTCCTGTGACCTGGTGCTCCCGGCCTGCATTTGCCACGCAAGCTGTGACTGGACGCAGGCTGTGTCAGGGGCTCTTGACACAGGCGAGACACAGAGTAGGCTCTGTAGCGACATTCCGGGCCCGCCGAAAAACGACTTACACCGTTTGTCAGCGATAACGCTGGCAGATATATCTCACCGGGAAAGGTGCCACAGTCTGTCATATATTTACCGGGGGTAACAAAGAACATGCAAAGGGTTACCGCTGGAGGGCTGACGAAGACGGGCACGTTAGCGTGGGTGACAGGTGATATCGGTCTCAGTGAGTAATGGAGCAGGCCCTTCTCAGTGAGCTTGTCGCCGCACACCTGAGGAGTGACTGAAAACGGCCATGTGGAGGACACAGGCCGGTCCAGTGGAATTTCCAAACCGTTTTGATGCTGGGTTCCGATCAGGGGTTACTGTGGTTAGGGTTAGGGGAATAATCCTCTCCAGGAAAGCCTGGCTGACAGAATGAAAGTAAAATAGTGTGCATCATCCAAAAGAGCTTGACTACTGTTGACATCATGTCCGGTTTTAAAAAAAATATCAAGGCTGTGTGGAGAGAAATAGAATCTGAGTAATGTCGGGTCTGGCACTGCCCACCGCAAGAGTTATGAGAGGCAAACTCTGCATTTCGTAAAATGGGTTAAATTAATGAGCCTTGAAATGGATCATTAACGAAAATGCAAGTGCCATACAGGAAACAGACAGATGAAAACGGCTCTACACGCAACACACATTAGCCGTTATTAATGGCTGCTCTTTAATCATCTCAATGTATGCCATAAAACAGCACTGTCATCAGTCAGACGGCATTTCCTTATACCCAGAGAGACAGAATAAATATAGTGACAGCCATTTTGTTGTGAAAAAGTGGTCGCAGCCCGTCACAGTATCAGCTCAGGGATTCTCTGAGATGGATGGTTTGTGAAATGTTTTATTGCTTGCAGATCAATAATCAAATTCAGGTCATTTCAGGTCAAGGTCTCTCAACAATGATTGACAAAGCAATGATATGTAGATTCTGTACGTGTTGCTCCACAACAATACAATAAAGTCCAAATTCCCCTTTCATAAAAACCTCCAATGCACGGCATAAAATGGGTCATGTCATGATATAATACCTAACAGGTCTTTCAAAAAATGTACCTGCTCTTAAAATAGACATTTAACAGAACCAGAGATAACACATCCATCTATGCCAGAATCTACACGCTACACTAAAGCTTTCATTCCTGGCCCGGGGAATTTCGACAACAATGCTGTCTGTATGGGAAACAGCAGGGTTTTTTTTCTCCTGCCAGAGTTTACAGTTTACCAGCTAAATGCCCTCCTTTTAAGAAGGTTGGACTGGAGTTTTGTGGTGAGTAATCACTTTCCCACATGCAGGTGGGTCGCTAGATGGATGCGGCAGGGCGGCTGCTCTTCCTCGGCACACGGCTGCCTGTTGACCAAGACCCAGCTGACAAACACACCTGGCTTCCCTCTCTCTCCCTCTCTCTCTCTCTCCCTCTCTCTCTCTCTCTCTGCTGTGCAGGAGCCTCTTTCTCTGGAAAGCTGGGGCGGCCTCTACCTGTCTCGCGCTCAGGAGTGCGGCTCCAGCAGCTGCACGGAGAAATTCTTAGCAAACACACGTAACTCGACTCGGAGATTAATTTTTACCTACCACACTACGCCTGCGGGAGGAG
>JAODLC010000140.1:10857833-10885326 GCA_026781145.1 Hippopotamyrus pictus
GGGGGCGGGGGGGATAAAGATTAGAGGGAGGGAGGGGGGAAGGGGGCTGTCTGGGGAATATATTTGTTCTCATTCTGACAGCATCTTTTCCAGGTATTGATTCAGAATTTCAAGGCGGTGACATTTCAGCCTGAACATAAGTTTAACCAAATATTAATGAATGAGAAGCTGCTCCACTTAAGATTTGATGTCCCTGCTCAGCAGCTGGGTCTTTCCATTTAAATAACTGTCGTGTAAATGGCCTTATCTCATTGTTAAACCCTTTACGATATGTTGCAACATGATATAACTTCAGTTGTAGGTTTTTGTGACAGGCTGTACTTAAATTTTTCCATTTGACTGAATTTACACACACGGTGACTGCGGTTAATGTCAGCTTAGTTGTTTTACGACTGAAGGCAGAGCCAGATCACATTTTGACATGTTAAGCAAGTGGAGTTTGTTTTGGTGGTTGACAACAAATTTTGAACTGATGCGAAGCAAAACGTACCTCTTGATGGCGAGAGGAAGTTGGGGACCAAAGTAAATTTTAGGAACCAAATTCGGTAAGGTTTGCACATAAACCAAATTTTACGCCCAGGCGACCATGAAACTTGGAAGTGTGGAAAGAAATGAAGTTATTTATGTCAGAAAATAAGCAAGAATGAAACACAACAGGATAACTTGACAAATGAGTGCAGTACGTTTGCTTGGCGAGTGGCAGCACCTTAGGACATCCCACTGTGACCATTGCCTAATTGCCCGACGACTCACACGACCCCGATGTAAGCGTCCTCTCAATAATTACTCCTTCTAGCGATCTGTCAGGTGGCCGCAGATTGTTTTCTGGCTTCTGCAAATCTGAAAGATTAAGAAGATCTAAACGAAAAAACCAAAGGTGTCGCCGTTTTCCTCCCACCATGATACTTGCTTTCTTCTGTTGTTACCTTCCACAAGACGAGGGGCGGACGAGGGGATGGGACGTAAATTTCGTTATCGGGGGTTGGCTGCGGGAGGTACCGGGGAAGTTCCTCACAGAAGTAATCCATTACAGCATAAAGTCACACTCACAGAGTCCTCATCTCATTGCTTGAAAGGAAACCTTGTACACCTCCATCTGTAATGTATTACTTTAGTGAGCAGCTTCCCCAGCACTGGGTTCGGATGACTGCAGTTAGTGCTCATGTTTCCTTTTTTGTGTGTGTGTTGGGGCCCCCATCGGAAGGTTGCTGGTTTGAGCCTTGGCCTCGGCAGAATAGTGCCATGTTTGTGGGCCCCGGCTCCATGGGTGCCGCTGCTGCTGGCTGCCCTTCACTGCCAGGCTGAACGTTACCTACATCTTGTGTGTCGTGGGGAGCAAGGGTGGGGAAGGCGAAGAGAGAATTTCCCCACAAGGGATCAATAGTGTTGTCATTATTATTATTCTTATTAAGAAGATGTGAGGTGGGCATCTCTGAGATTTACACCAAAAGCAGACCAAACCAACTGGCACAGATATGTGAATAACCCCATCAAGTCTGACTGTGTTTGAACAACGTTAATTTCATTTGGACTTGAGTCAACCATCGCTTCTCCAGCTGCACTAATTCTTGCAAACAGCACGTCTGAATGACTTTTAAGATACTTTTAAAGATTATTAAACCACTGAAAGACAAATAGGTAATTCCTTGTCATTTTCTGCTTGGTGATCAATAGCAAATGGAGTTTATTGATAACAGCGGCTGAAAGAGAGACCTGAAGGGACTCACCCTTACACCTCGCTGAAGCTCTTGGCCGAGCTGCGCCTGAGAATGCGACAGGAAATTGCAATCATGATCAGCCGCAGGAGTTTCTGCAGCTGCGTTTTTCCGCGGTGTTTGCACTGGGAATGTGTGGCCAGCGTGTCGCGGGTGAGCGATGTCATTTTGATCGTTTCTTTTCTTCCATGTTAGACATGCAGCCTTCAGTAAACAATGCAGGTCAGGAGACAAAGAAGATCGATCTTCTACATCGGCTTGTCTGACGTTGACGAGAAACACTGCAACGTGTGGACAGATATCACCCGGCATAATGAGACTGAAGATTAATTCTACGGATTGTAAAGAATATATGTTGACCACTCTATTTTCCTTTGCACTAGATTTAAAAAAATCAGCTGAAACCGCCCATCTTCCAGGCTACATCGCAGTTTGGCTCCATCATGGTCCCATGGACCCATCTGTTACCACATCAAGCATCTGAGTTGCTTGATTCAATATTTGCGCATCCTGTGCCTTCATTTGAAAATATCCCAGGGCAGAATTCCGGGTTGGGAAGGGGTGTCTGACAGCAGTGGCCCTCGCGCCTTCATTGCGGGGGGGACAGTGTGAGTTTTGCCGCAGGGACTTCCTTACAGCTGCTTTATATCCAGTGATCTGTTACAGAATCAGCTGCAGTTAATTTATTAAGTAAATAAATTGATTGGGGAAGTGGTCATCTCATCGAGCCTTGTGCCCTGTTTCCCCCAACATGACCTTGACCAAGAGAAGCAATTAGAGGATGGATGGATGGATGGATGGATGGATGGATGGAGAAAAAATGCCACTGGCACCTGAGTTTCAGGATTCTACTAGAGGGGAGTGACTGGAAGAGGTGATCGGTGGGGTGGGAACAGTCAGCAATGACCTTCACGGCTTTAGGGTTCACTTCTTCCCTCTGGACTCCAGCTGACCTTCCCTGAGGACCTCACACCTTCACTGGAGCTTCTCCTTGGAGTGGGACGTCCACTATGCCTCCTCCCTCCTGGAATCGGCTCGAGGCTCATTGTGACTCTGGGATTACTAGTAATGGATAGATGAATTTAACCCAGTTGCCTTTTGGAATAAAATGCTATGTTCCACTCTGGGACACAGAGGAAGTACAATCTTCCGGATTCTGGGCCATATTAATGTAACAGGACGACCCGTGAATTTGGTGAAATCTGCCAGGCCAGTTCACTTTCGAGCTACGTTATGGCCTGAGGGAACGCATTACAGCTGGGAAAATTATACCATGCCAAGCATTGCTGATTATACAAGAAATGCCGCTGTTCAGATTATCATCTTTTTCTTATCAAAATGTTCCCAGGAAAAGCTGGAATACTGTACTAATGAGAGGAATGAGGGGGTTTTCTATTAGTTAAATATACAAAGGTTTAGAAAAGTTTATATATAATCACCATTTGACCTGCAGATTCACTCCAAATTCCAGTGAGGACATTTGATTACAGTGAGCAATGGCCAGCTAACCACACCCCCTCCCAGTACAACATGTGACCTAGTTGGGTATGGTAATAGAGCATTAAAAATTGATGGCATCATAAAATTTGGCACTCCTTTGCTGATTCGGCAGTATTAGCGAAGTCGACTGAGTAAATAATTTATCACAGACAATTCTCCTCCACATTTTTAATTCCTTTAAGTAAACATTTTTGCAGTGTCCGGCTCGGCTCGTCAGCCTTGCTGCTCAGAAGGCCCATGTCCCGCTCGGCTCGTCAGCCTCGCTGTTCAAATAGCCGGTGTCCCGCTCAGCTCGTCAGCCTTGCTGCTCAGGAGGCCCATGTCTGGCTCGGCTCGTCAGCCTCGCTGCTCAAATAGCCGGTGTCCCACTCGGCTCATCAGCCTTGCTGCTCAGGTGGCCCATCGTGGATCCTCTTGTCTCAGCTGAAGCTGGTCTTATTTTTTATTCCCTTTGGCCGCTCAAATAGGGCTGCTTAGATAAACGCTTTTGTTCACCATATTGTTTTTATACATCTTCCGGCTGCTTCTCCTGGCCGTTGTCACGGCGATGCTGGGGCCTTTAATACACAACACCCAAGGCTGCGATTCACCCCGGATGGGTTACCAGTCTATCACAAGGCAAACACACACTATACCAGTAGATCTCAACTCTTTTTCTCCAAGGACCACCCCCCCCCCTCACCAGTTATGATGTTCCCTCTGTTTGCATTCTGCAATAAGTGCTAATGTTTATGATTATAGACATATTTTAATTTGGTTACTCTGCAATGTAATTTCTTTTGAACGCGACTCAAACAAGGTTTCGCTCCACTGTCCATCAGCCCTCTTTCCTTTTTCTCGGTTTATGACACGGAAGTTGAATGTTTATGGACGAAAAAAAAAACTGCATCTAAAGCCAATTTGGCAAAAAGCTCTGATTTCAGAAGCCTGACAACCATCACAAAATGTGAGCTTAATAACTGAAAAAAAACCCTTATTTTAAGATATTAGCCTTCAACAAAATAGAACAAATATTGCATATTATGGTATTTTTAATAATGTAATAAAACGAAATGAGCAAAGTAACAATGATTTCTTCTCCATTAGCTTCCCCGTGAGATGCCACTAACAATGGTTTGATTTTAGCTGTGAATTCTGGGTAATGAGGCTCTAGTACTGCTTAGAACCAGGAATACTATTAGTTTCTATTACAATAGTTTCTATTACAAATCTTTAATAAAACCCTTGTAATGCATAATTAATGCAAATCAAAATATATCGTTGTGTCATCCTATATCTTGTTTTGTGTATATTGATATTTTCTATGCTTTTCATGTAAATTGACTGAGGCCCCCTAGTGGGCCACACCCCCCCGGTTGAGAATCACTGCACTGCACCAATTAGTCTAATTGCACCTCTTCGACCTGCTAGTGAAAATCTGTGTGGCACAAGGAGACCATGCAGACTTCACACACGCATACAGTAGTGGCAGGATTCAACCCCACAGCCCAGGAGATGTGAGGCAACAGTGCAACACACTGAACCACCAGGGTGCCCCAGATTGTTCACCTTCAAAGTTTATTTTTAAATGCATCATTGAGGTACAAACGCTATGGAGCATGAAAATGCTATGACTGCACACATGCCTGTTTTTGTCACAACATCCGAGCAAAAGCTGTTAAACCGGCTGAATGTTACAGGATAACAGACTCCAGGAACGTCGAGGTGGCTGACTTATGGGTCAGGACATCAGGGGACGGACAGGATGGCTGTCGAACTTGCGGGACGGCACCAAATACTCAGGACTATGGTTCCGTCTGAGCATAAATGCGTTTACAAGGGGCACTAAATGACACATTGTAAACGAAAGATTTGAAAGATTCACAGATAAATATTTCAAGTGATTCTTAATTTTTCAGTAACCCTAAATGCATCTATCCCTCCTGTTATATGCTCCCGGTGGCCCAGGACCTTGTACCGCAGGAGCGATATGGAAGCCGGGTGGATTGGTGGAGATGGACTTGATGTGGTCAACTGTGGAGATGGACTTGATGTGGTCATCTCAGATGAAGGATGTTTTAACTGATTACATCAAACACGCAAATTTACAATTTGGTTTTAGAAAGAACAGAATAAAGAGAAGGCAGGTAGCTAAACTGTTACAGATTGCTAGTGAAATATATCACTAGATATTAACATTAAATATCCCAGAAGACTTCTGTTACTCAGCCTACTTTGAGGTCAAGCTGCAATGGACTTTTAACAAATGCACTCGTTAGAGGCTGAAAACAAATTATTAAAGAAGGTAACTGCCGAAACACTGTAATAACAGGCGAGGCCACCCATACAAACATGGATGAACCTGCTCTCAGTGCCCCAGAGAAAAATGTGAAGGGTAGAGGGGTGGACGGTTCTGCCCAATCCCGTCGAGGCTGGGGAGGGCGAGGGAGGGGCAGTGACAGGGTTGGAAGGTTCTGCCCAATCCCGTCGAGGCTAGGGAGGGTGGTGGAGGGGCAGTGACAGGGGTGGACGGTTCTGCCCAATCCCGTCGAGGCTAGGCAGGGTGGGGGAGGGGCAGTGATGGTGGTGGACGGTGTTGCCCAATCCCGTCGGGGGTGGGGGAGGGGCAGTGACAGTGGTGGACGGTTCTGCCCAATCCCGTCGAGGCTGGGGAGGGCAGGGGAGGGGCAGTGATGGGGGTGATGGATGCACGCTGGGCTTTCCTTCCCCCCCGCACCTGCCTTCCCCGCCTTTCACCTACACAGACCTGCCCCCACCTGCCCACCCGTAGCCAGATTGACAGCCCAGCGCTGGTGACCTCTAAATCTCCCCCGGCACCTGTCGCCTTCTGTTACCCCAACCCAAACCACGCGGAGAGTCATCGGTGCCAAGGTTACACCTTTGTTAAAGATCACTTCCTAAATTCCGCACTTTATGGAACATAGCAAGTCAGAAGATCATCCACGGCCGCCACAGCTACCGTGTTTATCCGGGGTTGCCTTGTCATTGAAATGGCGGATACCAGTGGCTTAAGCATACAGGAGTAAATCCTTTTTTTAATTTAGGCTGAGACCCAGCCACGCGCTGCTTCAGGCAAAGCTGGCAGGGGGGCGCAGCCCGGGTTCGAGCGCCGGAAGCGGGGAGGCCCCGGATCCCTCGGCTTATTAGGCCGACACGCGGGACGCGCTGTTAATGGAGACATTTACACCTTACTAAGAGCTGGCCGGTGTCAGACAGCCTGCCAGCCGTCGTTAGGAGGCGTGCCAAGGAGCTTGGCCGGCAGCCGCGCTCTGCCGAGTGACGGAGGAGTAGCCGGGCATGGGAAGCTGTGCTGCGACCGTGACTCCGGAACATTCCGATAGGGCGGGGCCTTTCCCATACAGCGTGCCCGTTCCGGCTGTCCCTTTATGAAGATGTAGGAGGTAGAGGGTCAGGGTGGTGGTGCGCGGGGCGGGAGGGGGTACACCATACATGGATTGACTAAAAAACCCAGGAGACCCAACCAGCCCCCTCCTGAAACCCCCAAACAAACACTGCTTGGATAGTGGGTGGCATCTCTCTGTACTGAAATTTTTCTAAATGTTTAGCAGTGTTCTAAAGAGCTGTGTAAAGCGGGGCCTCTTGTTGATCTACAGCTTGATTTAAATTTTATTGCTGACCGTGTTTCTGCCCTTGTCCCGAGTGTGCGGGGGGGGGGGTACACAATTCCACAGCGTTTATGATTCTTGACATGCGCTTTGCTGTCACCTTACGCTTCCACGAGTCCTTAGAGTTGTTTTGAATGTTGGTTTTTGTTTCCTGTATGATACTAAGCAGAGAGATGATTATGAATTGTGAGTCTGCTCCATATTCCCTGCCGCATGATGTGTGTGAGAAGCACGGTGGCAATATTTCACGCATTACTGTTGTTTTGGTTTTGCTCTAACATTTTAGAAAGAGAAAACATCTGGAGAACAGAGAATTGTGCAGAGATGATCAGGAGGCACAGATGCCCAGACAGAGCACCTTAAGGGGCTGGCTGAGTTAAAGCAAGAACAGTCTGGGGTGAATATTGCAATACAGAGGATGTGGCATTTAGTAACAATCAATTATCAGTCTGCAAACACGTTAATATTGACGAAATTCTGACGGCTTTGTGCATCTAAAATGCACATTGGGGCATAGCAAACATCTCATTTATCCAGGGTAATATTACTTATTAAAACTGCATTTTAAATGTTAATTCCCTGATGAATGCCCTCCACTGATTCCCACGGAAACATGAAGACAGCCAGGACTATATGAGCTGGAAGCAAATTGTTCCTTTCCATCAAAAAGGCAGATAGAGATCAGCCTCTATTTCATGATGAATTATGCCAAGAGAGGCAGGGAAATTACAGAAAAAGCAAATGGTTTAAATTTTAATACCACCAGTTAGGTAAATGTTACTGAGTGCCCATGTGACTTTGTTTAAAATATCATGTATACAAATGGGCTCAGTCCTCCGCACACTGTCAGCTTGCAAAGTGATGTCTTTTACAATTTGTTTTTCGTCGTATTTTACAGACTTTGGTGTCAAACTTTTTGAAAATGATTTTTTAATGACTGAGGGAAGGAGGAGTATTTAGAGGTGGTCAGGGATCCCAATCTAACCCTATCAAAAGGTCAATCCCAGAGAAGTGCTTAATTACAATAGCTTCAGTATGTTTAAGTACAAATAGAAAAACTGAGTGAACATGCTAAATCTAATTACAATGAACAAACAAAGCTTTCTGCTTTATAAAAGATCATTTTATGAGCGCCGGGGATGACTTTGGTGATCAGGCTGCATTTTTTTTTTATGAAGAACTACTTCCACAGTGGGATGCTGAAAACCACACATGGGTCACCCTTTGGAACTGTGGGGGGGACGCGAGGTCACGTCACACGACGGACACACACCCTGCAGTAGGAGAGCACACTGTCCTCTTGCGAGAATGATTAAATATTCCCGGCACCCCATGTCCTATTAGACCTTGGGATAAATGTGTGGAAATTCTCCATCAGGATAATTTATGAAACAAGGCAACAAGAGAGAAGTCAAATAATTGATCACACCCACTAAAACAAAGTGTTCCTTCACTCCAGAATATGTGTCAAACTTCACTCAACCCAGTAAAGACCAGTTTCTAAGCAATGGGGATCCATTACTTGCAGCACAGAATTCCAGTTTAATTAGCTAACAGTAGCAATACCTATATTTCCAGTTTGTGCCCGTAAATACTACAAAGTTGTTTCTTGAAATGTTTAAACACACAAACACATTTGATATATGCGGTCAATCTTGTGAGATTTCACCCAAATTATTTTGCTCCGGTCCTCAGAATATCTGAATATTTTCATAAAATCATTACCTTCGGGCAGCAGACACGGCTTCATGGGGTGCGGAAAATTAGGCAAAAACACTGACGGTGATTGTATTTCGGTCTGCTCATATTTTTAATTAATAGTTGTGAGCAGCAAAAGGCAAATTAGACTGGAATCAATCAAATGTCCACGTGGAGGCGAAACCCGCGGCGTTGCGGTGTGTGATGCAGCGAAGCGGTTTCGTTGTAAATAAAGTTAGACTTCTTGATCTTTATTTTTTACGGGTGAATATTTCCACACAGAGTAATATCTAACTGTTAGAATGAAGCCCAATCAGATGGAGGGCTTATTAGCTTTCAGGTGGAAAATCAGACTCAGGAATCGTTAATAGGACCGACGCTGCGGCGGTAACACAAGTAAATACCGCAGCACTAAAGGTCTCACTTAGCCAGTTGGCCCCCTCTATTGTTGCCGACCTCACGGCCCAGTGAACAGCAAATTTTCTCTGTCACACTCCAATAAACCTAATTGTGCAAAATAAATGAGCTAATTTCGGAAGTTCCAGTTTCAGCAAGAGATAAGGGGGCTGCCTGATTGATTGGCTTTTTTTTTTCTTTTAATTTGAAAGAGTGTCAGTTGTGCTTTGGGTGAGAAACCCGGCTGTTTGCGTGTCTGCCTCTACTACACGCCCAGCCCTGACCCCGGATAATATACCCACCCCGCTCCCTTCCTCCGCTGCGAGGCGGCAGGAGCGGGTCCCCGCGGACCGGGCGCAGGAGGCGCCGGCACCTCATTTGCATTTTACCGGGGCTGTTATTTGCGGCATCGCATGTGGCGCTGGGCCCTGAGGGCTGCGGGGGGAAAAGGCAGGTAAGACATAAATTAATCATAGGACTTTTGAGAATTAGCGGCGCAAACGCAGCTGGAAAATTCCCCGTATCGGGAAAAGACGGCTGGAATTCCGGGGGGGTTGTTTTTGGTGTCGCTGGGAAGGAAATGGGAAACGGAGATGGAAAGTTTTGGGGGGTGAATCTGAATTCCCCACCCGCCAGAAGTGGGGTCAATCAAATCTTTTTAATCCTAAAACAATACAATAAATTGAATTGCTGAATATATTGAAGTACTCTGTGTAGTTACTCAGTTTCCGTAGCGTAAGGGTAAACGTATTTGTTCTCTTTTTGGCAGTAATTATGGATAATTCATCTTTTGTTATTAGTATGATACTCTCATTTTATTTTGAAAATTGCAAATGTCAAACTCAGATTCAAAGTGTTTTGAATGTGGACTTTCAGTACATTAAAACAACGTGACAGAAACAGTCACAATTGAAATCCACCCGCTTGAAAAACTGCCTTTTAAAAATTATTTCACATGAAAACTTTATGGTATAAAACTGTTCCAGCTATTTTAAAAGCACAAAATATTAGGATATATAAAAAGTATCTCAGTCTGTCTTTGGCAAGGAATTACTCAACTGCCCGAACGCAGGAAATTCTGTCACAAGGCGGCCCATCTCAGCACCTGGACAGAAGCTTTCTGACCTTCAACCGTAAGCATGAGGCCTGAGCTGTGTCCCTCACCATCAACTCTGAGCAGATGATCATTTTTTAAAACTTAGTTTACAGTACCTGGAGCTTATTTCACATTCAAAGCTTTTGTCCAGTTATGGTCTCCCATTAGTATATACTGTAGTTGTCAAACCAGAATGATAAGCAGACTGTTCTCTACTGTGGGGGAAAAAACACACGCAGACACGCATACACAGACACCCATAGACAGAAGGCACATTCTTATCTCAGTTCAAAGAGGACATGACAGCATACTCCCTCATAACTATTGTGTGCAGTATTATTTTGAACCCAGAAGAAGCTGTGCTTTCGTATTATTTCGAAAATACATAATAAGTTTGTAATATTTTTAAGTGACACCCCCGTCACAGGTTTGGAGCGGGGAAGGAGGCCGGGTTCCAGCAAACATGACATCGCCGGCCGCTTTGGGGACGCCGGTTCTGCAGGGAAGCATTTCAGTCTGTTTGTTTCACAACATGGGGAAAATGGCCTCCATCCATCAACTTAATTAAATGGAGAAGTGATTGCGAGACGGTATTACGCCATTCCCCGCCCCCCCCCCCCCCAAGCACGGGATGGGGTGGGGGGGCGAGGAATTTTGCATGTTTCTGTGCTTACATTGAAATGGCCGGACAAAGATAGACAGGAATCTCTCCGCCTTTCTTGCTCATTTCTCAGGAATGATCAGTTAGCCGCTGTTTCACTGGGAAGGTGGTCTACGGGAATCTTTTTTTGGCTAAAAAAATGCTAATTTCAGCCATTTGAGAGTGATAGTGCATGACAGTTATTCCAGTTTCACGTATGTCATGTATTTTTATACAGGATAGTGTTATACGGGGTGGACCCGATCGACAGAAAGGACTCTCAGGAGATCCTGAGCTGTATGTATTGGGATCCTGCCGCATTCTTCAAGAGAAAAGCCTCCAGATCATCGAGAGATTAAGTATTTCACACTCTATTCCAGAACTTCCCACGAAGGCACGATGATGTGCATTTCTGGTATCTCTGGAGGCCATGGAGGACATTTGACTTCATCCTGGTGCTCATTTGTGTAGCAGTGCTTATGTGGGTGCTAAGGTCCTGGAATATGGGAACATCTTGTGGGATCTTTGCTTGCACCAGTGGGTGAACCTGGTCCTGGAGAATGGTCTCAGTTCCATGGCTGTGGTATGACAATGCAGAGCAATCACTGGACCTAATTAGTCCCACAGTTAGCTGCCCATTAGATTATGGTTTGAAGGCCTCCTTTGGCTTTTTGAATGTAGGAAAAGATAGGAGGAAGATCTCTTCTCCGACCATATTTCTATTCTCCTGTTTCTCAGAGGCCCAGGTTTTGTACTTCTTATACCAGGTTATGTGTTTTTGTGTGTTGCCCTTGACTATCAGCATTTTTTGAACAAGTCCATCCATAAATTCGAGCTTTGTGACGCTCACAACATACAATTTTTGTTGAGACTGTCACAGAGGTCAGTGCCGTTTTTTGAGACTGCTTGTATGATCTGTGCACCTGAAATTGAGGGAGTTTTTTTTATCATCCATGCACCTGGAATTCTAACTATTCGACTCCTTTGGAACTCTGTTAGTTGCCTTGCTTTGCTTGAAAAACACACATATCAAAGTGCTGATGTTGGACTTCTTATTATAGGTAAGTCATACCGCTAATTATTATTCACCCTTTTCCATGTCAGGAATTTTTTTTCAGGAACCAGGAACCTCTATTGCATTCCCAAACATAAGAACTCGGTCTAATTGTAATTCCTCGAAGGTGGATCTTGTTTTTTATCCCCTACTCCAGACTAAGTACTTTTCCTTTGACCACAAGGTACTGGGGGGGCCTTAGACGGATAAAGCTGCTGATTGGGTGACCACAAGCACCAACGCTAACTACTGCGGGGAAAAAAAGAGACAGAAGTAGTACAGTGAATATTGAGCAGATGGAATTATTTTTGTATTTGTTACATTAAATGCATTAATGAAGATCTTTTTGCTTGTGTCTCCATTTTTCTACATCGGAAAATTCAATTGATAACCAATATAATTTTATCCAATATCCCCGGTTTCGGTAGCAAAACTTGCCAGCACTTATTAGCAGAACCATGTTGCATAATTTTTTTATTCTGTGGAAAATGAAAGATTGATCTGCTGGCCAGGTTTAATAACGAATTATAAGCATGTTGCTGGTCATATAAATAAAATATAAATAATAGGCTGTGTCCCGTTTTTCAGACCTCACGATCGATCCCCGCCATGACTAACAAATAACTAACCGGCGACTTGTTCGTCCTCCATTGTTTTGGGATGGCGGTGTGGTTTTGTGTGAAATTACTTGTGGAGTTTAACCCACGAGCCTTTTGCATCCCCCATGCTTAGCATAAAGGTTACAGCTCCGTCTGTGCTGCGGGAAAGCGACAGACGAAAGTGGCCAGGAACTACAAAAGTTCTCAATAAAGACAGCCCAGGAACTCAGAATTTGGTTCCTGAAGTTTGGTGGGAAACTTTTGTCGCTGTGTTTGTCATTGTGATTTAGTGCTTCGAATTTAAAGTCTGTTTTGAAGCGGTGTTCACGTTATTTTGTTTATGTTGATGTATCACTTTGTAGCATTGAACTGCCATCAAAAGCACTGAACAAAGTATAAACAAACCACATAATGTTAGTTACATGTTAGTCCTCAGCTTGACGTCACATGGCGGAAACCCACCATAAAGGTCAGGTTCATGAACAGTGCTGGCCCAGTGCCCAGATGTTGTGAATATTCAGCTTCAGGTTACACTTTTTTGCTGAGTCACCATCAGCTGCCATCTGTACAGCAGGACTGGGGCAGCCAGGACGAGGAAGGGTGCCGGGGGGGACGCCGATGCCCGGAAGCCGTTGGCGTTAGGGAACGACCGATGCCGTCGAACTCCGGTCCTTTCTGACCCGACGCAGCTGTTGATCGGTGACGCATGGAAGATGGGTCCTCTGAAGGCAGCTTAATGGCGGAGTGTCCTCAGAAGGACAGAAACCTACTTCCCAGACGCCGGCAAATGGATTCGCTTGAGCAGTAAATCACGGGAGGGAATTAGCGCACTAACGCAGATGGTGTAGCTGTTTCCTTCAGTCTCTATCGGTCACCAGTAGGCTAAAGTCTCGTTGTGAAAGACGAAATTCCTATTTAAAATATAAGTAGGTCATTCAACAACTTATCACAAGTCGTGTATGATTTATTTCTGTATATTATTAGAGGGGCACTGCGTAGTAATGAAAACATACTTTGTTGTTTAGCGTCGATGATGCTGCTGGGCGTTTACTTTGTCATCTAACCCATCATCCTTGAACTGAAGCTCGTTGTTAAAGTTGTCAGCCGTTTTGTAGACTTTCAGTAATCTATTTTAAAATTCATCAAGATCAGACCCATGAGGCCCAAGGCCGTAGCATGCTAATGGAGCTTCGGTTGGCGTTGCGGTTAGCTGTCCATATTTAAGCATTCCAGTAGGTGTCGGGAGAGGAGATCGCCACCCCTGATTGGTCGACCTGAAAACAACCGACACCTTGTGGAGACGAGAACTGGACACTGCCAAACATGGGCCTTTTCGCAGTGAGAGTTCAGGTGCTATGTGGGGTGTCCGATGACAGCCCAGTTGGCACCCCTCTCCCGCCTGCGGCTGCGTGCCATACGGCTGCCACTGCACAGTGGGCGGTGGGTCTCCATGCGCCACACACCCACGCGGGGGGAGGTAAACAGTGGAGTAGTGGGCAAATTTACATTAGTTTCTGCAGTGGCTGGCCAACAGCAGCTTCGGATGGGAGAGAGGGTACAGGGGACCAGCTTGTGGATGACATGGCACGTTCCGAGGTTTACCGCAACCCCCCCCCACCCCGAACACATCCTCTGTCAGTCAAGCTCATGCGGGGCCCAGCCATCTGCTCCAAAGTCAACGGGAAGGAGAAAGAGTGAGGAGGTGACTGGTGTCGCGCCCTGGGGCCGGCGGAGGGTCAGGGGAGCGCTGTTCTGTGGAGGGCATCCTCTGTCCTGTACCCGGGAAACATATGCACCGCCTGTTCCCACTTGGCAAGCGGCCCCGCCCACCCAACACCCCTTCCACGCCAACTCTGCCCGGGATTCGCTGGAGGCAGTGGGAGAAACGCTCTCATTTAAATGTCCGCATGCATATTCATCTTTTTAAGTGTTCATCGTCAGCGGTTATCGGGCACGAAAGTGGAGAATTTTTTTTTTCTTTTTTGAAATAATAGATCTCCGAAGTGAACGTGGATAGATAAAGTCCAACACTGGCGGGTCCAATTTAGGTCTCATTTCGCAGCATATTGTCGTGAATTCGCACATAATTATTGCACGGCTGTTTCAGGGGAAACTCCCAGGAATGTTTCTGCTAGGCAGAAGATGGGAACGAAATTGACAGGCTTTATCCAAGAAAAGATAATGGCCTGCTTGCGTGTGGACACTGCAATAGATTAGCTGAAATACTTTGCAAAATATAGCCGTCTGGATCGTGATTCAGAAATCATAAAACAGTGAGCTGTGTAGCTGTGAAGATCATTGCTGACTGTTCCCACCCCACCGATCACCTCTTCCAGTCACCCCCCTGTACTAGAATCCTGAAACTGAGGTGCCAGTGTCATCTTTTCTCCATCCGTCCGTCCATCCATCCATCCATCCATTCATCTTCTATACCCCCCTGTCCTATGCAGGGTGGCAGGGGTCTAGAGCCCGTCATGGACGCTATGGACACCAGGCAGGGAATAACCCAGGGTGGGGTGCCAGACCAAATAAAAGTGCTATGAATGTCACAGGCTATAGAGCAGGACAGACGTGGAAGTGTCACTATGTGTTGCCGGAGTTTCTGTTCGGAAAGGGAGTGCAGGTTGTTATAATCAGCACACAAGCAAAAATGAAGACATGGATGTTATTGATAAACTTTCTTTGGCCAGACAAGCAACCCACCCGAAGTAGGCCTGAGCACAGCAGTAACCTGATACGTATTCCAGGATGAGTGAATAGGGGGCCTCAGGCTCGAACCCACAGCATGTGAGATAGCCCCCTGCTGGGGAGGGGGGCACATAACAAAGGTGACACGCTGGCTCCTGGATCAGCCCCCCTGTCTGTGCATGACACCCCCATCAGTCATTTCACAAGGTGGGAGGTACTGTTCCTTACAAACACCTCTGCCCCCCACCCGGGAACAAACGTGAAGTTTTTCTGAAGGCGAAGCCTATGGGAATCGATGGGTGGGGCGTTGGGGGGGCTGTCTGGTCTGATCGCTCTGCTGATGGGTGCCATGTCTGTAATCCTTCGGGATGGGATTCCTACGTTTCTACACAGAGATGAACGTTTGACAGGTAACCTCGCCGGGGCGGTCACGGCACCCACAAACACGCCACCTTCCCCTCCCGCGACGGAGTGCGTGTCTGTTTCTGTGTGTCAGCCGGCCTGCGGGTGATTTTATTTTGACAGCAAGATTTGACACAAAGGGCTTGAGAGGCAGCATCCCTCCCCCCCTCCAGCATGCGAGGGCAGCCTCTAGGCGGGTGTGACTCCTGCTTTCACCCCCAGCATCTACATTGTCCAGCTTCTGACACCCCATCTGGGTCTCCTCCCCAGTTGCACTCACGTTCACCTCATTGACCCCCCCCCCACACGCCGCCGCGCGCCGGGTTCGAGAGCCCCGAGCCGCCGACAGTCACAAGCAGACAATCCTCCCGCTGCCCTTCAGCTAGATAATTTACTTGCAAAGGAAACATAAAATATTCAGTAAAACGTCTATCTGTATGCATTAACAAAGTGTAAACTTTTACACTTGGGTAAGTCGCTGAAGGCATCTGCTTCGGAAACAACATTAAAAGTGAAACGGAGCAGTGGCAGGGCCTGCGAGCCAGTCGGCAGCCAATCGGAGGCAAACGGGCTCCTCGGCGCTGCTAATTTATTCGTACTTATCAAGGTCTTTAAAAAAGACCCATTAAAATCACAGATTATTAAAAAATATTTCAAAAAAACTGCTTCCGTCCCGCTAAACTGCGCTTAGCACTCCAGCCCGAAATGATCCCGCTCCCTCTACAGTCGGCCGCTGCGGGCCGTTTTTAAATTAAATGAATACATTTTTCGTTCAGCCTCGTGCTTCCTAATAGCTCACTTTATGTTCTGTTACAGATATGGATTAGCTGGGCCGAGCCGGAGCGAGACGGTATAAAGCGCGAATCCCGTGCTGAAAGGCGTCGAGGGCTGGCGACAGGCGCAGATGAAGTGGCCTCGCTGGGTCCTGGCAGCCAACCGGACGGCGGCTTAAAGAATCTGGCTGAACAGAAAAGCCCCCGGGCAGAGCGATATCCGAGGCCAGGCTTTCTGACAGACACACGCGGGCGTCACGGCGCTACTGTCGGTAATCCCTAAGCGGGAATCGGGAGGTAGGCCAGCTACCGTGACATTCGCCGACACCCTGCGAGGGATACTTTTCTTGCGCGCTAAACCAATTAGCCGTGGAATTAATCGTGTCGTACTTAATTAATCGTATCCATATATTTTTTCCGCACCGATTCTTCGCTCAGGCATTATAACCATTCCTTATTACTTTTTATTATTATCACTATTATTAGCAATAATAAAATTCTTCTAGCGCCTTAAGGAGGCCTGTGTTCTCAGTCGAGCGGCCGTTCTGTTTCGCAGTGCCGCCACCTGAATGGGTCATGTGATAACGATGTTAGCCTAACAGCTCGTGACAAAGGTTTGGAAATTTAAGCCGTGTGGAATTAAAAAGACAGGAAGGGATTCCGGGGCTTTTCAGCGCCATGAGAAAAAAACGCGGCGGATAATGAAGGCCCACGGAAACCAGCCGCGGCCTCCGTTAGAAGGCCTGCTCCGCGGATATTGTGCCCATTGTGCGGCTGAAACGCGGAGGAGAGCAGCTTGGCTTGCTCTATGGGAATCGATGCTTCAAAACCACAGCTGTCACAGAGAGGGGACTTGAATTCTGTCACAAAAGTTCAATGATGGACTTCAATGGTGTTCTGGCAGCCGGAGGCGCTCTTTACTTCGTGGCTCAAGCTGCAGACGAGAGCCTGTTTGAAACTAACTCTCTGTTTTTCTCACACTGGTTTTTTTTTTTTTTTTAATGGCCTGAACTTGACTAAACAATCAACACTCTGTGACGAGTCCTCCCTATGCCGCTCCTCAATGGAATGCTGTTCCCAAGCTTGCGTCTCGCCATGGTTACAGGGAATGTCCGGCTTGCGGGAAGGTGACTGCCACAGAGGGAATCTGAGGGGGCTGAAAACAAACACCCATCCACTCTCACAGCTGTGCCTGGGACGCGTCCCCTTGGCCTCCCTGAAATTTAAGATGCTCAGAGCTCACCTATGCCAAGTTTTGGTTTCTAATGCATATGTTCAGTCGCTTTTTACAAAAAATCAATGGGGCTTTAAACCGGGCCAGTCAAAATTCTGTTTTTACTAAGTGGCAGTTTCAGAGGAAGTTGAAAAACATCTAAACCCTTTCAAAAAATGGGATAGAGTAGGAAGTTGGAAAGAGTTTATAAAAAAGCACAAAACAGCTAATTTGATTTTTAAAAATATGTCAAATTGGCATGGCAGCTGCAGTCAGCTGACTGTGTGGCTGGTTGACATGACCCCTACAACATCTTTGTAGAGCAATTTTATTAATTAGTGCTGGAATCAGTGTGTAAAGTGACACGTGACGAAATTGGTACTAAAACAGGCTGGCCTTAGTTAACACTGGGGAGAGGAATACAAGGTCAGGGGTACGAGTCGCTGTCCGTTTCAGGACAGTCACGCCACACCGTCAGAATGAAGCATTTTGGCGTCCTTGCGGCCAGCTCCGTGCCAGCAAGCCGGGTCGGGATGGGGTCGTGACGCCGATGAAGCCGTAATTACCCGACCTGGGCCGACGCATGAAATTGACAGGGCTTTCTTTGGGAAGGACCCATCACACCCCGGCGTATTGTCCTCCGATGAAGAGATAAAGGGCAAAAGGTGAACGCGAGCACGTGCCAGATTAAGCACGAGAGGAGGGAGAGGGATCCCAGCACTGTGGGCCGCACCCACGGCCGTGGTCAAACGCCGACAGTGAGCCTGTTAACCTGCTCACGATGGCCGCCGCTTTGTTCGGTTACTAGGAAACAAGAAAGCTTCAAGCAAGCACCTTGGGTTATGCACTGATACACTGGTGTGACTTTAAAGATGCCCCTCCCCCCACACACACCCACCTATAGAACTTACTCATTGCTCAGCATCTCTGTTTTAATTGGGCTTGGAAAATACGCAGCAAGTTCTCGTCTTTCCCTATTGGACTGTTTCCCATCATCCCATTATGACCGTCGACGGCTGACTTCGTACATGGCTCGGGAGTTGCGTTGAAGTGTACGTTAAATTGCAGATCCAGGACCTTGACATCTTAAGTGAGGTCTCAGCTGTAGGCCATATATCCGAGATATTTTACTCGAAACAGTAATATGCCTAAAACAACCTTGGAAATCTTTGTTTCTCCCTGAATTTGGGAACACGACAAAGATACCACGCCATACCAGCCATGTCTTTATTACAACTATTGTGTGACCTTGTCATACTCTTACCATTACCCATAATCCTTTAGGGCTGGTCTCCTGCGGCCCGCATAAGCTTTTGTTCAGCATGAACCTGAACGTGCTTGTCCCATACAATACTGATTTCTGGGTGTGTCTGAATCTTCTTCCTCAAATAAGATCCGATACATGATTCTGCATGTAATTGCCATATTGTTCAGTTACATTTTACATCAAGTTGCTCTCAAGGGAGGCATATATATCAAATGACACAGTAAGTAAGGCATTTCTAAAGGATTATGAATAAGTAATAAACATCTAACATTTCATATAACTAGTTAATTGACATTTGGCATCTGTTTATAAATTCATGACGCAGTTTGTTTTTGCCTGATAAATTTGTGTTTGATAGAAAGACCCTCCTTAGGTTTCATGAAAGAATTTATATTAAGTCAAAAGTATTTCAGTTTATAGTCTGTGTCTGGAGTAGAAGGCGAATCGTTAGCAAACTAGTAATAAAATGCAGATGTAATAGTGACTAAAAATGAATTAAGATGAGTAGGTTGGCAGCAGGGAGAGTGAGGTGACTCAGTGGGCAGCGCCATAGTCATGTCATGCCTGGGTTGAAGGTTTGAATCAGGATTTTTCAGTTAAGCCCCATCAAGCTGTGATCATCAGGGCCAGAGAGGGCCTTTACTTGGGGCTCTCTGACTGAGCTCCCGGCAATGAGAGGCCTGCAGAAGAAGTTTTCCTTGGAGCTCATCATAGTTTCCGCTTTCTCTTTTTTGGTAAGTGCTTTTGGTTTTGACCCTGCCAGCTTGTATTGGATAAGCCGTTAAAATAATGGAGGACGGGTGGGCTTTCTCTGTGAAATAATAGCACAGGAAGTAAACAAGCCCAATCATTTATCTCCCTTTCTTCACCAGCAGAACCTAATCACTGAAGACAGTCTGTACTTTACACAGCCTACAATTCTTAAAACCCTGTACCTCTGTGGGCAGATGGGTAATATGCTTCGTGGAATAAAAATCCAGTGTTTTCCGATGGGGTTTATGTCCGAGGAACCACTTAGGTAGCATCATTTATTTCTCAGCCAATACATCTAAATTTATCTGACATTTATGCATTTTCTCATGTTAGCATTGCTTGTTATTTGTGACGTTAGTTGTTTGCCACACATTGTGTGAGAGTCACTTGCGCTAATCATTCTAAATAGGGTGGACCAGTTCCTTGTTTTGTTAAACCGCTGCTTCACAGACAACGCCCTGCTCAAGATACCTGGTTGCTATGGAAAAGCATATGGATCCATCCTGATTCGGCCTTGGCCGGTCTTGTTGGGCCGCATCGCCGCTTGTCGCGTTCTCCCCGTTTCCACTTGGGGTTTCCCTCCAAAGTTCAAACACTCGTTCTTCGGGTGAGTTGACGGTGCTGATTAGCTGCTCTTTGTCTTCGGTTGCAGGCTCCCTTCAATGGAGTTTGCTGCATCCACCAGGGTCTGCATCCTCTGTCTTACACGCTGCGCTTCCCCGGGACAGATCCTGTATGAGAAATCCCTCATTTGCGTGTGCTACATGACATCTCCCATGTGTCTGCCTGGGCGTATTCGAGACTGGCGGTGTCTACACAAGGGAGGGGCTGAATTAAACTTGACAGGTTTCCTTAAGGAACTTATAACCTAATTTCTTTCAGCGAGGCATATCCTGTGATACCACGCAGTTTATTTAGTCTGGTCAACGAAAATGAAAAACATGAAGGACATCCCACTGGTAATTAAAGAACCCGTCACAGGCAATGAAGTATGTCGTTCGGACAAACAGAATCCTACAAGCCTTACAAGAAAAAAAAAAAAAGATATATTTTAGGAAATACCATATTAACAGCAGCAGGGTATTTGTCTTCATTTGTAGGGAAGGAAAGATTTGACGGTGTGGAAATACGTGCTTCTCTGATCCTGAGCTGTGGAGATCCCCCCCCCCAGTTTAGCTTCAGCCCCACCATTAGAGCCATTTGCATCAGACTGAGAGCCTATTAGAATTTGAATTAGCCTGACACTGGAGGAAAGGCCTTTGCAGGCTGGACCAGGGTTACCACACTCGCTCCCAGGGCAGGATGCCACCTGCAGAGTGCAGTACCCCGCTGGTGAGGGCCGTTGCCGTGGCGAACGGTGACGGAATCGTCTGGCTCCCCGAGCCGCGTGACCTCACTGCACCCACGCTTCTGAACCCTAACCAAGGAGAAAGACTGACTTATTATCTTCCGGGCAGTTTTTTCGTGAATATTATTCATTTCTTACAAATAGTACAGGGAGGTGAATGACAGATGTTCTAAGCACACGTACCCCGGACCTGCTAATGCACACAAGGTCCTGGATGCAATGTGAAATTAGAATTTGTTTTTCGCAGAAAGGGGCAAAATCATCTTTTGAAGCTGGAGGTAGGTTAGTGCTTGGTATGATTCTCAAGAGGGCTGAATGCATATTTATATCAAGTCCAGAGATAATATTGTTAAGTTATGCAGAATGTACCAAGTTGTTTTGTGGTTTATTTAAAAACCATACCGAATAGAACTAAACCCAGCCTTTTCAAATGTGTCCTTAAACTGTCAGCTGGCCAGGGGTCCAGATCGCCAAACACCCAGATCAACAGAGTCCAGTTCCCTTCGGAGACACCATAGAGCAAACGGGAGAGCTGCATGAGGAGCAGTGTGGATATTTGCAAGGAAAACACCGCATTTTCACCCAAATGACCAAATGTTTGATCCTGACCATAAATGGTCAGTTTCCCAAGTTGTTAAAAAAAAATGGAACATGTGTTGCCTGAGAAGGAATGACGCTTACTGAGTCTCGGACAGTGAGTTGTGAGCTGGGCTGCACTATTTCCTCCAAGTCTGGCTTCTTTTTTCAGCTAAAACAACAACTCGGGGGTTGGGATCCAGGCCTTTCGGCTCCTCGTGGCAGTAAATGGAGAAGAAACATCCCTGTTATGCTGGTGCTTTGCCAACGCGGACATCAGGAATGAAATATGCAGGCTTCCTATTTTGTCTTCTTGTTGATTAAATTTAGCCCCTATACTCCTGTGTCTCAGTGCTGCATGATCTTGGGAGTGTTTAATTTGCCCCAAACAATCTTCACATATTATTATTATTATTATTATTATTATTATTATTATTATTATTATTATTATTATTATTATTATTAAGAGTAGTGGTATTATTAGCATGGTTGTTTTTTCTGACTTAAACATTGACTTAAAAACATTATCAAATGAACAACATAAATCCTACAAGGCAACTTACAAAGCCTATTTTAATATAATTCTCTAGCCCATTAATACAGTACTACTAGGGGGTAATGGGAATGTCATACCTGAATCTGAACCCTTAATCATTTCTCAAGTCAGGCGCTCCAAATCCGCGCCGCACGTGGCCTGTCGACCGTCGGCAGCGCACACGGGGGCCGGCAGCGCAGGCGCCGTGATGAAGACGTCTCACCACGGACCGTCGCTGGCGGGATGCGCGCGGTGATTTGGGCGCTGTGTGGGGGGGCTCGCTCCAGGATTGGAGGAAAATTGGCTCCCCCCTGAGGGTCTCCTGCTCCCTGCAGCATGTGGAAACCGTGGCTCGTTGCCAGGATACAAGCCCCGGGTCTGTAGTGACAAGAAGACATGAAGAGCAAAGATTAATTATTTACAAGCAGACCCCTGTACACCGCGACAACTTGGCACTTTTCCTGCATTAAATGTCACTATCTATGAAGCCGTCGGTTTTATTACTTATTTATTTGGTTATTAATTCTAACCTGTGCCCGGACGCACGCAAAACCCCTTAATCAGAGCTGTGCATGCATTTTTTACACCCGTTTTAAGTTCATAAGTGCAATTTCAACGTTCAGTCACCTGAGAATGGTTAATGTCACTTCCATCAAGGCATTTGTGTTGCATCGATGACAGTCTTTAAAAATAACAAGTCATTGCGGTGTGCATGGAAAGGGCAGTCTCTAGTTCATATTTGGGCTGTATATCACATTGTTGTACTGTTTGGACTGTGTCATAATATGTCCTCTGGGTCACATTCTCCCCCCAGCCGTTTCATTTAATATTTATGGGATCTGTGCCATAGCGTGAGAGATCAGATTTCAGACCGTCGCTATTTACACAATAAATGAAAATGATTTATATCATTAAATGCCTCTAGGTGCATGCGTTTTTTTCTCTCTTTCGCTCTCTCTCTCTCTCCACGGTTCTGGTTTTTTAAAAAAGCTGCACGTTGGGGTGGTGTCGCGGAGTGACTGGTGCTTAAGCGACACCCGGCCGCTGCGGTTTAATTTGCCGGGCTGAGTCCATCCTCTCTGCTCCGCGTGACGGTGCCGCGTCCATGCTGCGCCGCCCGAGAAGCGCTGCCTTTGTTCAGCCCCGGAACCCTTTGTTGTGCGCCGCGCCGGTTCTTATTTGCATTCTGCTCAATAAATATTCATGGGTGGAAGGGGGTCAGTCCGTGCGGAGGTGCGGGTTTTAATTGGGATCTGGTCAAAGGCGCGCTTTGATAAGAAATTACAGGTGAAGAATTAAAAATTACACTTTTATGAGTATCAGTCACCAGCGTTTTTCCCTTTTTGTTATTATGGTCGTTGTTAAGAACGCCACGTCCTTTCACAAATATATTATTTAGATTAATTTTGATAAGGTATCGACTTTTGAAGATATGGTAAAATTATTCCGATTTATTTAAGGACAGGAAAATTAATAAAGCTCAAAAATAGAAAACAGAAACAATGCAGCTTAAATTGTTATGATGATTTTTTTTTTGCCTGAAGAGCACTCTTAGCAATCCTTCCTGGATATAATATCGCATTTTGACGTATTATTTCATCAGAAGAGTCTGTATAACGTGCATTCCTGTTATGGCATTTTTTAAGAATAATTTTGTGTTTGACGACGTACAAAAATCAACGCATATGCGCGGCTTTGTATATGTAAATGAAATATCCGATCATTTACAGCGGAGGGTTGGTACCTGTTGACATTGTATCACCTTTAACTGGAGTAGACACAATAAGAAAGTCACTAATTCTCACAATTGAAGACTCGACATTTGTAGGCGCAACTACCATGAAACTGGTTATCAATTTTATTATTCATATAATATATTAATATTCATCTGTATTCCAAATTATAGAAAGACTTTGGCTTTTGTAGCAGAGAAGCTCTGTTCTCTCCCCACGTCTCCACTTTGGATTTGGATGTTTTTATTTAACGCCGTAAAGCATGCTGGGAAGAGGCTACGCAGTTGGGATTTGACAGTAATTGAAATGATACCCGTGGCAGCTGCTGGCTATACCTACATATACACATTAAATTGTTAGAATGTGCCTTTTGGATAGGCATATAAATTATATGTCATTTACAATTTAATTTGATAATAAGGCATCACATTCTATTGTATATGAATCCTTGGGCCGGTTCTGCGGGGCAAATTTTTAATATTATCGCTTATGATGTTATAATGAATTCAAGTAGTCACTGTAGTGTATTGTTGCCATTAATGCAATGATTATGATAAGAATAGATCTCTAACAGAACTATATTCTGCATTAAAGTCACAACCAAGCTAACTAGCTTCTACTTGCTAATAATTGAGACTTTGTAGACATCACCAATGGCTTCTCAACTAACTCAGGGATTTGGCAATGATGGAATAGACCCCCTACAGATCATCAAACATTACTGGTAGATTTACTCTGGTCCATAATTGACAATAGGCTGACACAAAGATCAAAAAGTTACAAGTCAAAGTGTATTAAAACCACAACAAAATGTTAAATCCTCAAGAATCCCTACAGATAACACAAAATCACGAGCTATTAGTCATTAAGCTAGATGTAAATTGTGAAAAATGGCATTGTGAAAATGAAGGTATTCTTTAAAGATTATATGCAATGAAACGTTTCTGTCATTCATTCATCAAGTCATGAACACCCTAAATAAATCTAGCAAGCATTAACAAGTAACACTAATTCCCAGTGAATTGTTTATTACATCAGCTGTTAATTAACAGAACCTTTCTTGGTAATAAACATGAATAACCCATACTAGTCATTTATTGGATTATAATGGAAATCTAGGCTACTATGCTACTATTGTGTGACTTCCCCATCTGTTATCCAACTCCGGATGTTTTGTATTATCTATCTATCTATCTATCTATCTATCTATCTGTCTATCTATCTATCTATCTATCTATCTATCTATCTATCTATCTATCTATCTATCATCATCGAGAAATATTTATAGGCCTTTATTTCTCTGTGTTTCCGTGCTATTGTCTTCTTCCCGTGTAAACAAATATTTGACAGCCTCTCAAACCACTGTATACGGCATTGAACAATGCACGTTGAGTGACAGCTGGTGTAGCGGGACTTTAAAGTTATGTTATATTACAGCATGTATATGTACATCATATATTACACATGAATATATCTGTGCTTTATTTTTATCGGTACGCATTGCGTTGCAATGGAGGAACAAAGTAATTCACGTCAGAATCTAAAACATTTCAAGAGGATTGTTGTAAAAGTCTACATTATAGTTAAGACCTCTTTGTTCCCGGCGTTGTTCATAATCGACTGACCATTGCCCTTGCCTCCAAGCATTAGTAGATATTTAGCGGCACTCCGCATAAAAATGTCATGCATATCGCTACCGTGACATTCATTACGCACTTTTTCATGATTACTCCCTCATTGTTTTGTTCAGCATTTCTTTTCATCAAAATTGTGATTACATTGTACTTGGTGAAGGACATTAAAAAAAAAAAAAAAAAAAAAAAAAAAAAAAAAAAATCTTGCCGAAAGATGCGAAATACGTGCGCCGCATTAATTGGGAAACTGTCACGTGTCGGCCGGCGCATCTCGGGAAGACCGTGGATGTTGGAAAAAAAAAACGCTTAGAATTTTCCCTACTTTAATGCTTTTATTTCTTTTCAGCAATTATTTAATTATGCGACTGTCCTGCTTATTATTCGTGAATAATGCACGCTCAACTGTGAGCGAAGAATGCCCTACTAATGGGTATGCATACAGTAATAATCTTAGAAGAGTGTCGTGGGGTGTCCTATTATGGGGAAAAAATAGAAACCTTAATGCAGTCGGGCTAAAATAAATAGGTGCACATGGTTTCAAAAAATCGGTCATGCCTAAGTAGTCCCCTCTGTCCGTGACTGCATAAGTTGCATTAATACTCCCCTTTCTGCACCCTAATGTAGTTAGGAGTGGAAAGGCTTGTTTTAAATTAAGGCGCTCGGTAATGACTGATGCGGACAACCCGTGAGCGCGCGCACTGATTGCTACAAAGAGACGTTAGAGGCAGTACTGCATGGCTTGGTGCTGAATCTTTTTTTTTAAAAAAAAATTTGAAGCCGATCCATCATAAGTCATTTAATTATGAGAACTGATGGCTTTCCGAAGAACGCCTTAAACTAAATCTTGCTCTTCACCAGGGATCTGGTGCGTCCTTTGCATTCCTTTGCCTTTGTTTTTTCTGTAGTCCGTCTCATTTTTCTCCGCTAGTCCTCGCGTTGAAATTCCACGTGCTCCCCCCATTTACAGCCGAACAATTAGTTGCGCTCTTTGATGAAAGGAAAATCTATAAGGACTGATCATCGCGATGGGATTTCATATTGCTTTTTAAAATCCAATTAACTTCAGAAAGCTAGTGGCTTTCAACAAACGACGTGCTATAAAACTATTGTCGAGAAACATTGTAGAACGTGATAACTGGCAGCTGTTCAAAGGGCGTACAAGAAAGGACTTTTTGGTGAACAATCAAATACTCTGCTTCAGCAGAGACCTGAGTTAGCAATTCTAAATCTGCCCTTTCCGTCACTCTGACACAAACCCTTAATTCTTCTGTCTTTTATGGATCAGCTATCTGCAATGATCTACAACCTCACTTCACAAGACAAACGAAACAGTTTCAGAAATAAAGGCAATTACCACATGGAAATGATACACAGAATGAAGGGATGGTGTTTAGCCAGTGCCCTCTGTAAACAGTCAGCAACATCCCTTGCTTGGTGCCATCTAGACAGATTGCTGTCATTCAGGCAGATTGAGTCTGCAAGATGGTAGAGGGGTAATTATGCAAAATGACATTCATGAACCCGTATTGTAAACTTTGATGTAGTCAAAACAAAATGCCTGCGGAAAACCAGGGTGGGGGTTGTAATTAAAATGAGTTTTAGAAACGAATCAGATTATACTATAAGACCTAAATGTGTTGAGACCGGCGTATCACAAATCTTTGCCGTACAATGCATATTTTTATGAAATTCAATCCAACCTTCCAATCCAGCATCCAGTCTTTAGTGACAACTGTATTCCTACACTTATAAATAATATAAGTGGGATGTGTTCTTTTAGCTGAAAGTGTCTCCCCATAAAATATCACATTTCTTTGTTCAGTCTTGCATGTTATCATGCGTTTTCAGTATTCACTGCCTGTTCGCTCTTTCATCGCAGGTCACATTGGTGCCAGAGTCTCATCCTGGGAATTGATGTGAGTGAAGTGGAGTGACCCAAATACACAGGGATCAGTGGGATCAAACCCACTGGGCTGCTCGCTCCGTACCCCTTGGGAATGCCATTCCTCATCTCACCCCCTCGCCTGGCATGTTCATGATGCCAAAATACACCCCAACCCAAACCTTTTTACAACGCCAGGACAGCATCCCCAGATATGTGTGTGTACTCACTATGGGAACCCCCCACCCCCAGACAGCTGCACAGGGACATTCAACCTAATCCAAGTTTTGTTTTACGATTCCAAAAAGTGGATTCCAATACTGTACTGGGGGGGGGGGGGGGGGGCAAAGGTCATAAGGCAAATA
>JAODLC010000140.1:10896446-10910990 GCA_026781145.1 Hippopotamyrus pictus
GGGCGGAGGAAAAGCGAGGACGCCCCCCCCCCCCCCCCGCCACCCCGTGTCAAGCTGGCCTTTCTATGCTGGTTGCTCGTTTTTTTTTATTTTTTTTTTCTTTGCACGGGGGGACCCTGGCTCGCCTCCAGAGGCGGCACCTGCGATGGGGTCCGTCCGCCTCAATGGCCGGCCCCGCCACCGGGCCCCCGGGTGACCCTGCGTTTGGCGCCGTGACCCGTAGCAGCTGGCACAGGGGAACCTGCTGACTCTAATGGAGCCAAGAAGTAGCCTTTCATTGGCCGGGGGAGGGGGGGGGGGCATTCTCAGCATCCGCACTCGCTCCCCCGTACGGTTAATGGACAAAGCCCCATCTTTGTGTGCTGGTGAACCAGATGCACCACGGCCTGAGCCCCCTCACCCCCACTGCTCACGGTTTGCCCCCCTCCATCCCGATGTCGCCGAGCCGCTCGGGGAGGGAAAACATCGTGAGCCGTTAGCCTATCAGGGGAGAGGAGGATGCTGGGAAAGTGTTCTATGCTGGTTTCGGAGCTGCCAGCCAGAGCTGCTGTTTCTCGCAGTACCTCAGCGTTCCATATGGCACCTCGACGCATTTTCTGAGACGCCATCTGCACCTTTTCTATTCATGTAGCCACATCTAATGCATGAGTCGCTTTGTACTAAAAATGTAAGTACACTGGCAATATGAAGTCAGTGTAGAGCTAAAGGTGAAACTTTCCTCTCAGCAGCTACAGGCTTGCGGGTGGCACAGTGGGCAGTCCTGTGAACTCACACCTTTAAGGCTGGGGGTCCCGTTCCTGCGGTGTTTGCCCTGTGTCTTGGTGGGGTTCCTCCTGCAGCTTTGGAACACGTGACTTGGCGAACTGGGGTCTCCAAATTACTCTCACCTTGTTTGTATCTTGTATTGAAATGACTTCCTGGGACTGGTTCCAAGCTCTCCGCGACCTTGTGCTGGGTAAGTGGTTATGAAAGGAGGACAGATGTGGAAACTTTCACAACTCCCTGCACTTTCTGTCCTCCCGATAAAGCGTCCCGTTGATCCGGTCCCCTTTTCCAAGCTACTTCGGCAAAATAAATTTAGTTATGTTAATGCGATGAGCTGTCACCTGTGTCAGCCGCTGCAGCCGAAATAAGGGCAATTAATACGATGAACGATAATCGCAGGTATTGCATTAGCATAGCGAATGCTATGAACGCTAGTGTAGCTAACTTTTTAGAAAAATCACTCTCCTGGGTTTTCGCATTAAAGACAGAAATACAGGCGCAGGTGAGGACATACTCAGGTCGCTGGCGCCGGCAGGAACAGCGTGTTTGTTTGTTCTATTCAGAAAGTAGCAGGCCTGCACCTCCGGTTGTACGGTGGTTGTGCTCCTAATGCTAACTGCTATTAGCTAAATTCCGTGGACCGTGCACAAATCTCGTGCAGCTTTCTAAAACAATTTATTATTATTTTCCTGGTTCTTTCCAGAGGTTTCATCTGTGGCTTGAGGTTCGACGTGCTGCTATACTTTCTTTCTCCTTTGAGAAATTCGAGCTAAGTACCGAGCCCTAGGCTACAGTGAAGCGCATTTAATCCTAAACCTAGAAAATTAGACTAATCATAACCAAAACAGCTGTAGCAGTGAATATGGACAGATGAGAGCAAAGCATTTGTGAGGTGTGTAGTTTTAGATCTAGTACTTGGGGTGCTTTGTAGCAGGTGCATGGTGCATATCCACTCAGCGGTTTATTTTATTTATTTATTTATTTCAATGCCCGATTAAAAAGTAACCCATCGAATTTCAAGTCCATCATTCCTTACTGGATATGCGCCTTCAGTCACCAAAACTCCACATGCCTGACATTTATTGGGAACTCTTCAACAGTTTTGAAATTTACTAATTATATAATAACATATATCAACAAGCTCATGGCTGCACAGAGGACGTCTTCTGCTAATTACCAGTGACACACCACGGAAACTCTTTCTTGCAATACAGATTAGCCATGTCCCAAGGATCTTTCTATCCATCATCTGCAACTACTTATCTATTAAAATAAAGCCGTGAGACCATCCCCAGAAGCACCGAGGTCACCTCAGATGAGAAGCCAGTCCATTTCAGGATACACACACACCTACATACTATGAGCAATTCAGTGCCTGGCAACATATTTTTGGACCGTGGAGGGAAATCCTGCCAAACACAGGAAGAGCATGCAAACTGCAGGCATCAAATCCCCAACACTGGAAATGTGAGGCAAGAGTACGTTATTAAAGTCATCAATATGAAGACCGTTGCAATCACTGATTGACTTGTATACTTCCAAACTCATTATGATGTCATGGGTGAAATTCGATTTGCATCCTGTGTGAACTCACCACTGCAGCCAATGGGAATCAGCCTTTCACAGCCTGTGTCCAGTTCATTATCACTCCTGAAACTTGAGTCACCCCTTCGGGTTTAAAGAGGGGGGCAGAATTATATCCGTGTCCCTCAGAGTCACTCTTCACAGGCTGCCAAGGTTCCTGTGAAGGTGGAAATTAAAAAAGGGGGCATCACATTTGCACTGTTCAACCTCGAGCTGTGACAGGGTGAAAGTAGTTTTTTTTGTGTGAATGAGTCCCAATTTTGTCTTTGTTGCACTGAATTATACAAATTAATTTAAACCCACTTAGTGTGACGAATTTCTTAAGCATCGTTTCACCGTGGCTTTCCACGTCAAACTGTCATTCGAGACACGCTGTAGTCTGGCTTCATTTAACTTTGCTGCAGTTAAACTGTATGGTTTTAATTTATATTTTGCTTTATTTTATCGATGTCTTCATGCAACTTTTTTGTAGGTTTTCATTTGGTTCAGTTTTTTAACTTTTTATAAACATGATTTTCATCACACAGAAAGAAGACAATATCTTATTGTCTTAATAATAATAATAATAAAAGGGCACCCCTTACACACACACACACAGAGGTTTGTAACTATACCTTTGTGGGGACCCTCCATTCATTTCTATGGGGAAAACTCTAATTCGTACATGACAATCTTAATCCCTACCCAGCTGTAACCTTAACCACAAGTAACCAGCAAAATACGAGACCTTTTAGCTTTTTGATTGCATTCACTGATCCTTCTGGGTATCTGAAAAATGGTACCCACAACATCAAAATAGCACGTTTTTATTGCATTGTGGGGAACATTAGGTCCCCACAATGTAATATAAACCTAATCCACACACAAAGAGAGACCTGTACTCATATTTTTGTGGGGACTGTCCATTCATTTCTATGGCCAAAACCCTAATCCCAACAATCAAGAATGACAACCAGAACCATGAGTAACCAAAGGAAATGCAAGTCTTTTGGCATTTTTTTGTTTTGATTTTTATAAACTTGAATTAGGCGAAAAGTTAGGGTTTTTAATCATTACAACCCCCCCCCACACACACACCCCAGCCCTTTTACCTGGCTGCATGGCTTTAGACTGTGGGGAGACACTCACCCAAACACAGGGACTTAAAAACTCGAAGTCACAGCCCCATTGACACACACCAGTGTCGGAACAACTGTACACCATGCCCGCCCCCTTCCAAACTCACACCTACGGCCTGCCTATGCCAGTTGCAGATGATTAATGATAAATTTAAGTAGCCTCCAAATACCATACCCATCATGCACTGCAGTAGTTAACAAATTCCACAAACATAATTTTTTGTTAAATACATGCCTCGACAATATAATTTGATTACATAACATTGCCAACTATTACATTTTAAAATCGTTCACATTTTGTACCAAAAATTTTTAACACATTTTGTTAATATTGTACCAAATATTTTTTGTGTTATGACTCCCACCATAATGAGATTATATATATATATATATATATATATATATAAAAATGAGAGATATACAAGTAGAATGTCACATTCTTATATAATATGTATGACATCAGCTGCTTAATCCTCACACGAGTTTTGCATATATCTGAGATTTGTAGTCAGAGGGGGCTTTCAACTTTGGGGGGGCTGGACCTAAGGTAGCTACCACGCTGCTTACCACCCCCCACATTGCAAGCTGGAAGTGAGCCTCCGTGGCACCACACCAAGCACAACCCTGTTAGGATATCATCAGGTGTACAATTTCTCTGCATCCAGAACGTCCTGATATTCTACAGTGATGTATTTTAGCAGTACTAAAATGTAAACATTTCACCATGCATTTCTGTGACTGTGTTCAGATGCAAAGGGGATACGAAGGTACAGATCTTGGTAAAGACGGGGGTGTCTGTAAAAAGCCGATCGCTGGGGCTAACGGCCACGGCGCTGAAGTGTGACTGAAGGCAGCACTCCTGATGCTTATCCGGGGACGCATCAGCGTGACGGAACTCCGGGGGTCATGGGCAAACAGTGAGGGGGGGGGGTCGGTGACACCGTCTCAGGTGTGCCCAGTCCCTCCGCTCCGCAGGCCGATCGCCGCACGGCACCAGTGCTCTCCAGAGCGATGGCGCTCCCTGGCCCCCATCACAAAAAGTGCTAAAGAAATCTTTAAAGCATTTCGCAGAGCGACGATATCAAGGAGCATCTTAGCGGAATGAGAGATGGGGTGAAAAAAAGTGCCTGTTTTGTTCTCTCCCTTTTCATCCTTTCTTTTTCTCAGTCGCCCACAACAACAAGCTCATTAGACTGCACGTGCACTGACATTTCACCCCGAGTTCGCCCCCCCTTCCCAAGCCTCACATCATTAACTAGCGATATGCCACACAAAGGTAGCGTCCCTGCTCTCTGAGCGAGCGTCTCCGCGCCAGGAGAGCCAGTGTTTTGATGAGCTTGTCACTCCTTTACCCCAAACATGTCTCATTAATAGTTCAGTCCCAGTACCCCTCTTTTCCCCCATCCTTCCTTTCCCCCTCTTTCTCTGCACTAATTAGCTTTACTTCTTCCTTCTTCCGTGCTTCCCCAGTTGTCTCAAAGGGAGACGGATATAATTTTTTTTTTAACCCAAAGGCCAACTTAATCAGCTGAATTAATGACTTTATTACCCGTTAGACTTCTGGCCACACGACACACCCCCACCCCCCCAAAACCCAACTTTCCCGCCTCTTTCCGCTTCTCCGCTTCTACAGAAACTTAAAAAGGAAAGAAGATAAACAATAGAAGCAACAGAGACAATTCTGGGAACAATGTTTACGTGAAAACATTCACTTCATCATGCTGTCTTTTCAAATTAATTTTTTGAGGTAAAAATCTCTCTCTTTGCATCAGTCAAATATAAGTAAGCAAGAGTAAGCACAAATGGATTATCACACAATTATCTTCAGCAGACGTGAAAAAAGATAAAGAATTAAATGAAAAGGAACTATTTCTGAGAAAAAAAATGAATTAATCTCACCTCAATGTCAGAGATCTCTTGTGAACAAGACCTACAAACCGCCACAAAACCTAATCAAACTCTGCTTTGAAAATTCAGTGTTAATGACATTTTTGCATTTTTAAGCAGTATGAGAATAATTTTGACGCACAGAAAGATTCTCATACCTTCAGCTGTGCCGTTTGTTATTAAAATTCAAATTCAAACATGAATGCACACAAAGATGTGTCTGCTTTTGGCTGTTGGTGAAAAGGTACCAATCGCTTCATCGGGGCTCCTGCTGCAAGTACCGTGGCTTACATTTCTGCATCTAGAATGTAATGGAACTGATTTACCTGCAGTAATGCAGAGTGGAAATGAAGATTAAGCGAATGTGCAGTAGTATTGATTCCTTTCCATATTTACTACATGCTAGTAATCCCGTCGTCATCTAACTTCTTATCCTGCTCAGGGTCACCCGAGGCCGTCACAGGACACACGGTGTGAGAAATGTAAAGATTACAATTTCCATGTTTTTGTACTGGAAAACAGATCAACGGGGGGAAGCTATAAAAACTCCACAGTGACAGAGCAGGGCTGTGATCCAGGCCCTCTCCACCACCATACAACCCTTAAATGTAAATAACAATGAATTTCTTTATAAAATTGAAGGACAGGATGAACAATAGGCAGGCTGCCAGTTTAGTGAAGAATGGTCAGATATAGCCAAGGTTGCTCATTTGAGCAGAACAACAGAGCATCATGTTTCTTGTGCTCCAGCAGGTTTGGATGCTGTACGTGTGATTAGATGGTTGCTGGTTCAAATTCCCTAGTTAGTGGTGTGATTTTTTTAGTGCTATCCATGGTCCTTAACCGTCAAATGCCCCAGGCACTGGCTGAGCCTGCTTTCTCTCAAAGATGTACATCGCTTTGGATAAACATGCCTGCTAAACAACGAAAAAGTACCTGGACTGGGGGGAAGAAACAGATCCAAGACTGAGATGGAAAGAGTGCCCTGTCAACGACTTCTTTTTAGAAGTGCTTTAGTCATTCATCACCTCCAATTTCTGCAAATGAGCATCGCCGTTTGAAGCAGGCCCCGGAATGCGTGAGGAAGAAGACCGACCCCTCAATCTTGGTGTGATTTATAGGCGTTGTACCAAAATATAGCAGGAGAGATGAAGAACTAGGCATCTGAAATGTTATATTTAAGTCCTGAATGTGACTCTGTAAGATTAGGCCTGACACAGGCATGCTAAATCTCCAGCTGTCATATCGGGCAATGACGAATACTTTACAGGTGCATTATAAATTTTGCAGTACACACTGTGCTAAATATTAGTACACAGCACACACGGTACTGCAAGCGTTTCAGAGACCTGTCGAGCATTTTAAAATGTGTGCACACTGCTCACTGGTGTGACTCTACTGCGGTTGTTTCAGGTGAAAGTTCAATGCTCATTTAAGGGCACTGATGAAGGTTGTTCGGGGTCACACGCCGGTAGCTGATGTTTCCATCATCATCTCGCATTATGCGCCGCCGCCCGAACCTGCCGCGCAGCCGCTAATAAGGCTTCGGCAAGGTGAGAGCAAGGCGCGAGCTTCTCCCCGCGCACCTGTTCCCGCGCGCTGCCATCTCGCGGGGCCTATTAGACAATTACACCTGAGCGATTCTGCTTAATATGGGGCGAAAAATACCCGAGATTCCCCACGTCAGGCGCTTCCTTTCACCATCACTTCCTCCCTTCCCGCTCCGTAATAAGGTGCGGAGGCACGCGCGTCGGTAAGGATGGAATTATTCATTAGCTTTGCCGAGCCCCCCTCACCCACCCCCTCCAATCCGCATATTCAACAACTTTGGGATAAACACGGAATTGCAAATTTGCTCGCAGCGAAATTGAATAAATTGGATGCCCTGGCATGCCTGTAAAATCCGGGCTGATGCCGACGTTTGCCTCAGTCACGCTGCTGCGTCGCGGCCGCGCGACGAGACCGGGACGATTGGTGGAATGCCGTGGAGTTTTTAAATTAAGACGGCTCCTTAATTAAAAAATACTAATTACATGTTAATTATATGTATTAATTAAATGTTTGTATAACTTCAATAAATTAAGACAGTCTAATTTTAATGACAGGTTTTCTGTCAGAAACCACTGGTTACTTAAGTAAGCCTTCCAACTTTATCCAGTTAACTAAAATACCTCGTAATGGATGATGAATTGCTTTATACACACACACGCGTATAGGAATTTTAAACCTTAGTTAAATTCCAAGTTTCTTCTTCAACGTTATACTCCGATCCACACATATAGGAGTGACATCCGTACAGATACTGACCATGAAAAGAAGATGGATGGATGGATGTATTGATTGATTGATGAATGCGAGACTCGGATATTCAGTCAACATACAGCAAGAGTGACAGAATTTTAATACGATCATTCAAAAGCCGTCAGGAAGAATAAGTCTGTAAAAACTTCCGTTCCCAAAAGGTGGTTTACTAAAAGCACAAATCAAAATCAATTAATAAAAACAAATAAATAGATACACTATTAGGCCTCGTCATCTGAAATTATCAAGTTAAATACAGGCGGATACCTAACTAATCTGGTTAGATTTTATGTTACCGTTTCCCTGACCTGAGTCCCACGCTTCTGGGGTTAAACTCCACCCTCCAGTGTAGATGTATGGATCGATCGATCGATCGATCGATCGATAGATAGATAGATAGATCGATAGATAGATAGATAGATAGATAGATAGATAGATAGATAGATAGATAGATGGATCGATGGATGGATGGATATATATGCACATGTTGGGTTTGCCTTCCTCTACCTTCGCCCGGACAGGTCCTGACTGGGCTCACTTTAATGTGCGCTATTTGACTAAGCCATAAATCACCACTAAATGAAATTAATGACATGATATAAAAAGTTAAAAATAATATATTTAACTTAACACAGAATTGTACTATAACTGACTGTCAAAATACAAAATTTCCATTGTCGGAACAAATTTCAATATATTGTGGGGAATTTTTATCATTCACTAGTGACCTTTTATATTCCTATATCCAAAGTATATTAAACTTGAACTCATTTCCTGACAATAATTGAGAATTAAAACGTGATAATTGTCTTTTGAGCAAATTAGCATTTTATTTCCCATTTTTAAAGCATACACGGAGAACTCTCCATTGACAGTACTTAACCGCCGCCTTGTGGATAGGACATAAAATACACCCGCCTTTACAATTACCGTGCGGTCAATATGCAAGGGGCGGCAATAAAAACGTAACTTACAATCACGTTGTAAAACTTTCAAATAGATCCGGGGTTGCTTCTGATTTTTCTTTCGGCAGAAACTTATGTTTATGAACCGGAACACCGGAGATGTGATATCCCGTGCTACAAGTTCCGGGAATTCTGTCTAATGTTTATACAAGACCGGTGTGCTTCATTAATTACCACGTCATTTAAATAATATTCTTAAAAGAATAATTAACTAGCTAAACACTGAATATATGGTTATGGAACAGTTTTGTGTGACCAGGTGACGCTTTCAGGTCCTTAAAGTCGCTCTCTACTCCGTCATAAATCGCACCTGAGTTGCACTTGAAAGGCAAGTGTAGGCGCCTTGCAGCATGAAAAATAATTTAGCTGTGTGACTAGGAAATGACCAAAGTAGGACAAATATGGTACAACAGCAGCTGTACCATCTACATAAGGGGTGGCCAATCTTATCCACAAAGGGCCGGAGTGTGTGCATGTTTTAGGGGTAACCTTTAGATCAGCTGTTCAAACCCAGGTGTGAGGACTCTTCAGCCAATCAGTCCCCTAATTAGTAATCTAAATAGGGAGTTGCAGTGAAACCGGCATACACACTGGCCCTTTCTGGACGAGACTGGCCACCCCTGATCTATATCAAGATTGACTCCCACACAGACCACTGCCCCCTGGTGGCAGGGGGCTTGCTCTCCTTGCCATCTGACAGAAAAAGTCACAGATGATCCAGAGACACCAGTCTATGAGGAGGACAGGATACCCAACGAGGGAACTGTATGAGGTGGGGGGAGTCTCTACAGATTAAGGATTTGGCTGTCATGGTCTCTGAGCACTTTAAAAGACTATTCTACTGGGATAATGGAGGAGGGGGAACCCACACAATTGAATTCTTTGCTCTTTTGGCTATTGTCCAATTTATACTAAATTATAAAGGCCTTACTGCAAAGCATCAACGCTGCTCATTATTATACATAGTTTACTTTTTCTGATAAATAAAACATATACACTTTTACAAAAATAGAGCTTTATATACACAGTACAAAGGAAACAAATGGTTTACATTTAAAAAAGCAGGAATATGTACAATATGTACCAAAAACACAAGTAAGAACATGTTTGGTTCCAGATGCCAAGCAGCATCCTTAATCGCCTCTTGGCAATTAATACAGTTCATCGGTCTCTTCCCAAGGGTGAGATGTCACAGTACCGATCGGTACTTGCAGGCAAACATGATCCAGACGGCGCACGCAGACTCGGCGTAGGTATAGACCCGCACTCGGACCGCCAGCCTCACCTGGTCACCACGGCAACACAATATCTCATCACAGAACGGAGACCTGTTAGATCACAAAAGGGCGGTCACCTGCCACCTTCACAGAATACTGTTAAGTGTGAAATTGAGTGCCATAGCGCTCACCCCTCCCTGCAGCCCTGCCTACCGCATGCTGGTGGCGAACGCCCTGCGGGCATTGCGGTGCGTGAAGTGGATGGGGAAGCCCTTGAAGGTGTGGCCGTCGGGTACTGCCCGCCGCACTGCGTCCTGGAACTCCTCGTTCCCACAGGACACCCCTGTGCTGCGCTCCAGCTCGTAGGCCGACAGCGCCGCCGACAGCATGTACGACAGCTGGTCGTCCCACGCTGTGGTCATACCCAGGTCCTGGAAACAGGAGAGCACCAGAGCAGAGGAGTTTGCCTGGTTCCGTTAGCCAGACTGCACTAGAGTCAGCGAGAAAGGGCAGGCAGTAGTGTAGCAGTTAAGGCTGTAGACTCTGAAGGTTGCCGGTTCAAGTGCCAAGTGGGGACTGTGGTTTTATCTTTAAAGAACTTAAATCAGAGCAACCGCAGTTAAATGTACAGTTTTAAGCATACCAAAAATCCACTGCATAGAGTGTCAGCTAAGTGACTCAGACCATCGACGAGCAGATGGTACCTTCCTGTGCTCAGACACCAGCAAGCGCATCTCCAGCTCCAGGTGGTTGCTGGCAGCAGCTGGATCCAACGCAGGGCCGCAGAGCGGGGGCAGGGGGGGCGCCGAGGAGCCGGATCCCGGGGCGCACACGGAGAGCAGGGCGTCCTCGCTCATGGACTTCCACAGTGACGGCTCCCGCAGGTCAAAGACGCACAGCTCCACGGCGTCCGAGGGCTGGCAGTTGGCCAGGAAGGACTTGTGGTTGAACACGCAGCCTACCGTTCTGTACGGGTACGAGGGGCGGGGCTGCGGCGCGAGAGGAGGGTCGTCTGGGTTGATGGGCTGGTGCAGGTATCTGCCAAACACCACAGGTTTGTTGTACACATAAAATAAATAATCCACAGAAATGCCAATGATACAAGAAACTGGTGCCTCTGAAATTTGATACTTGTTTCATGCACTATTTCCGTTGCACACAATCAGTCATTTTAAGGGTAAACTGCACATAAATAGTTTCCTAGTACTTAATTTCCGGGCATAGATACCTGTGCCCAGTAAGACTCTCCCAGAAGGTGACGGAACCTTCGGTGCCACAGGTCATCACCCAGGCATGGGGCACGGCCTTTGCTTTGGTGCCCACGCACACGTAGGCATCCAGGCCGAAGCCGAGCAGCAGGCTGCACAGGAGGGTGGCATGGTCCTCGCAGTCACCCTGGAAACGCAGACGGACGTCAGTCCTCCGTGCCGAGCACCGACCACACGCGCACACACTGGCCTGGAAAGAAGATCTTTGCGGTTTCCTGGGTAAAAGGACTTTTAACTCAGTCACCCCTCATATTTTTCCTGGGCGTTTCCTGCTCACTACGCGAGCATCGGATAGATTCACACCCCCAGCGAACCTCACCTATGCTGCCCCCTGTACAGCAGATTCATGAGATTCAAGATTCAAGGGAAACGGCAACATAGACTGGGATGGGAGGGGCCTTCTTCAAAAGTAAACACAGCAGAACAACCCATAAACAGACAGCAGCATACAGGTCACTCAGTTTCTTCAGTGAAACATAAATAATGCAAAAGACGCATCTTCAGCTGTCGGTGGCTGAGTCTTTGAATAAGCAGGGCAAGGCTTGGCAATCAAGAAAATTAAGTCTCATTTCTGGGTGGAATTCCGATCCCCAATGCTTACCAAAGGAACTAGGGTTTAACTCACTGTATTACCTGGTAAGTCAGAAGTCAAATGCTTGAAAAAGTAACTAGATCACGGGGGAATCCACAAGCATGCGGGGCGAACAAACATTTCTCAGGGCAGTGTTCCAGTCAGAGCCAATCCCCAAGCCCCTTCTCCAGAAGTTGACCCGCGTTGCGCTGGGCCAAGGCTGGTGCGGTCAGGATGACGGATGGCTTGCAGAACCATTAATATGGACCACACAGTCCAAAGAGGTCCCGGGATAGCCTTAGAATTAATTTAGCGGCGACAGAACCAATAAATCACAGCGTGGCGAGCTGCACTCCAACCCACAGGAGTCGAAGAGTATGATTTTAGAGATGAAAGCACAGGAGTGCCCAAAGGTGCAGCAGGCAGAAGATTCCAGAAAAAAAAAAATACTAGCAGCTCTGGGATTTTTTTTAACCATGCATCATCCAGACAAAACTGGTCTGGCTGTTTCACATCAGCTGTCAGAGAACACACTGGATGCTTTGCTCTCTGTCTACCGAATTCTCTTGATACAGCCCCCCTGGAAAAATGGGTAGCAGCTTCAAAATGTTAATTTTATTTCCCCAAAAATAAAGTATCATGGATAAAATTATCATATAAAAATGTAGTTATATTATCAGAAATGCAAACATATCAGCATATTAACATTTTCATAGAAACATGATATAAAACATATGCCCATATACTTCCATGTACTGTGGGCGACATGGCCCAGACACATTTTGCACGTTATATGTAACGTTAAAAACACTGCCGGTGTTGGCATGTGTCGAACGAACGGTATCTTTGCAGTTTGCAAATAACTGTAGATTGCTGCATGTAAGATTTCTCAAATCCAAGCCATTGCTAAGGATCACCATTATGTCCAACAATATATGTGTGTATATATGTAAATATATCTACATATATATCCCAGAATACTGTTAAGTGTGAAATTAACCAGCATTACCTTGTTCCTGCAGAGGAAGGCCAGTAGGCTGCACCATTGCTCATGGCGGCCCCCACCCCCCACCACGGGGGCCCTCTCCAGCGGCAGCAGGCTGACGAAGCGGGCTACCTGCCGGGGGCTCTCCAGGATGCGGCCCGCCCGCAGGACACGCACGTAGGAGCACACAGGGCGGTTCACACCATTTTCGTCCTGCGAGGCAGTACACAGGACAAGTGGGGGGAGATGGCTGTCACACAGCCAGTGGGCAGCAGAGCCTCACACGGGGGGGGGGGTTTGTTGGGAGATGGGGTTTTCCTAACCTGGGCAAAGATCTTAACCAGCTTGGTCTGGTGTGACGGCCGGATCTCCAAGAACTCCCTCCACCACTGCTTGGCGTAGACTAAAAACAAGCGCTCCCTCTCTGCTCTTCTCTGCCGCTCCATGGATTGCTGCAAATGCCAGTTAGGGTCACTGCGGGAAAGCGGGGACTCGGCACTTTTCATGCAAACAAACTGGGTCGGTTAGCCATGGGCTGCATAGTCACAGATACAACACAAGGACAGAGGAGCATTAAAACGGGAAAATAAATATGTAAATTCACAATCAGCCAGCAGGTGGCATCGTACAAAAGCAATTTGTGCTCCAATAGCCATTTGTGGCCACCTGTTGTTGCTGTACCTTTGAATAAAGAGTTAAACCCAAAGTTTATGGCTTTTTTTTACCAAGGGGGAAAGGTTCAGTCACTACAAACAGAAAAATCTGCTAAGAAATTAATGACCTTTTCCATTGTCACTAAGAAGTGAGCCGTACTCGATTTCCAGCCATCATAAATTATAGGAGCCATTCCCCAGCCGTATCCGAGCCATTCCCCAGCCGTATCCGAGCCATTCCCCAGCCGTATCCGAGCCATTCCCCGTAGCCGTATCCCTTATATAAAGCACTGCAATGAGACAGTTCGTTGTTGTCAAAGTAAAATTAAATTATTGTCAATTTTGGTTTTCTGGAGGTAAATGAATCGTTTAGATTAATGAACCAATGGGTAAAATAATCGATAGATTATTCTACCGAAAAATAGTCATTACTGGCAACCCTAATCCCCGCTATCCGACTGGTCAAAACGCCTGGAGATACCGGTGATCTGTGTCGACATGCATGGATTATCTTACAGGAAAAAGGACATATTCTATATATTATTCATTATTACTATCATCACACATCACAATGTATTGATACATTCCTGATAAAGGTTGGAAATTTTCAAGTTCCAAGTTTACTTGAAGTACTAGGGAACGGCTGAACGGAATGGATTCGTAATGCAGATTTACGCAAGCTAACGCCAATTCCGCTAGCGTCTGATGCTTACATAACATGGCGATTCTCACAGACATGCTAGCGGAAATTAGCACATAGTAATCATGATGTACACCGTGTGAACAGTAAATAGGTGTTTCATAGCTTTACGTCACTCTCGCTCTCCAAGCCAGGCAACACCTTTACTGAATCGACCCTTATTCGGTGGAAAACCGAAGCGAGCTGCAGCCGTGCTGTAAGTAATGTCTTTTTGTGGTACGGCTCGGTTCCTGAATGCCAGTGGAAAAGCGCCATGAATAGAACCTAGAGCACACATTCTACACTGTGTATGGTGGCAGAGCACGGCAACACGGAGCAACACACCCCACCTGTGTGCCAACAACATCCGGGCTCAAGGTGGCCCTGAGGGGGGGATACAGCTCCAGTTTCACGTTCAGGACACCGGCTGGAACTTTACATTCACTGCCTGTTCATCCAATGAGGGGATGAGATATATGTTTTTCAAGCATAATTCTTTCAGAACAGATTTTAAAATATTATTTCGACATATGTTTTTTTTCCCCATAGAG
>JAODLC010000140.1:10925410-10953959 GCA_026781145.1 Hippopotamyrus pictus
GAGCGCTGGTGACTTTTACACACTGTGGGTTTCAGTACTCGGAGACCCGCTCTGACACTTTACATGATCGACCGCTTAACCGCTGAGTTTCTGTTGTTCCTAAACGCTTCCGCTTCGCAACAATACCACTTACAGTTGACCGTGGAATATCTAGTAGGGACGAAATTTCACAAACTGACTTATTACAAAGGTGGCATCCTATGACAGTACCATGCTCAAATTCATTGAGTTCTTCAGGACGACCCATTCTTTCACAAATGTTAGGAAACCTGACTGCATGGCTAGGTGATTTTATACACCTGTGGCAATGGGTCTGAATGAACCACCTGAAATCAATGATTAAGAGACGTGTCCCAATACTTTTGTCCATATTGCATACATCAAAACAAATATTCTTACACTGAATTAACTGTAGTGCATGTGGTGTTTGTGAGCCAAGCCCTGTAAGCTACTGTGGCATACGCCCTCCACCCAGCCCCAAACCCCTACCACATACCTGGACAGATGCCTGCACAGATCTGTCCCCTGTGATGTACTGGGAACCCTCCTTCACAGCCATGTAGGAGAAGCGCAGCTGGTCAGGGGTCTGGATCAAGCCCATACGGTACCGCCTCATATCCAGAAGGACCTTCTGAATGTCCACTGTGGATGGGTCTTTCCTCTTCTCCATCTAGAACGGTGTCGGTACTAGTCAAGAGACCTACTTTCAACTATTAATCATATCCACTGTATTTGTCATACTTCTCACATCTCAACAAGACAATGCAAAAAGTACCACCAAAAATGCATGTGAATGTGTCTACTTCATGCAAAATTGCCCTTACAATATCGTCTCAACAACATAGATTTGAATCTGCTCACTTCTGCCACGGGCGTGGACGGTGGCAGGCCGCGGACCTCACCAGAACGAGACAGGTGTCCACCAGAGAGAACGTCCCTGAGCGGCCAATCCCAGCGCTGCAGTGCACGACAGACGGCCCGTATTCCGTCTCCAGGGAGCCCGATTCCCGGACCTTGAACAGGAAGTTCAGGAAGGAGGCCGGGGACTCAGGGACCCCGAAGTCTGGCCACGTGGTGTAATGAAAATGGTAGATTTCTCTGGACTCCCCAGTCTAAACAAAATAAGACAAGGGTCACGAAAAGGTAGCGGAACGGTCAAAGCTAAACTTCTAAACTGCAAAAGGATCTTCAGAGTCAGAAGCAATAGTGAACATCTATTTTGGGTACAGTCACAGAAACAATTCCCACAGGCAGACCATCCCAGCGAACACACTCACGCCCATGTTCTGCAGCTCCAACGCTCGTATTGTGTAGTAGGACTTGACATCCTCTGAAATCAGCTTCACAGTAAAATTTGTGTCCTGAAAAGACATCTCACACTCCTGCGCTGACGGCCAGTACTGCGCACATTTTTCCTGTGTGGGGAAAATGCAAAAAGCTGACTCCAGTATTTATTGGGGAAAAACACACACACACACACACACACACACACAATAACCCCTCCCCACGGTTACTCTGGTGACATACAGGCATCATTAATATTAGATAACTATTATAGGAAAAACATGAATGGAAGAAAAAGGCACATCTGTCCATCACTTTCCGTCACTACTCATCCGAGTCATGGTGCGAAAGGAGCCCCGGAGGGGAGGGGGCCACACGCTGGGTGGGACACCAGGGCATCACCAGGTATGCCAACAAACAGCAGCAGCCAATTCAGAGAGACAGATTCAAATAAACCAGAGAATCTCTGGTTCATACGAGGAAACACACAAATTCAGGAGAACAAGCAACCTGCACAGACCTAGAACCAAGGACAGGCAATGAACCCCCACCCTGGGAGGTGAGGTCACAAAACAGTCTTATTAAAAAGGACTGGTAATAGCATTAATACTAGCTCTAATTATCATCGTGAGTTAGATTCTTACTTATAACCCTGCTACTACTGGATCTCGATTCAAAAGTCTCCACGACCCAACGGTCCAACTATTCCACCGGTGTAGGGTTTTAGGTACACCTGGCCTGCCCAGTCACCCTTCATACCCGAGTCAGGAAGCAGACAGTCAGCACGTTTACGTGCACGCTAAGAAAATCAAATTGGTAGTCCGACTAAAACCGGACTTTTAAAGTACAAAGTAACGTTAGTCCGACTGAAGTCGTACTAAAATTATTTTCTCACAGCCGGGCTTAGACACCCTGATAATCGATTACTCCTACAGGTATGCATTCAATAGGACTGAAACTGGTCTAGGCACTCTGTGCATGCTCCTCAGTCCCACCCCCCAGGAGGCTTTGACCCAGAAGTAACAGAAGAGGTTTGGGACCCTAGCAGAGGCCGTGTTATTGGTGCACTTCAGGACCATACGGCAGTGTCGTCTGCCTTCAGATAACACCATAGCCTCAAGGAATAGCGTGCATCTCGTTTGTTTAAAAATAAAATTAAAAAGAAAAAACCTACAGCACATACAAGATGTACAGTTCTGAAAGCCTGTCCAGTTCACTGCTCAAGCAAAGGGCGTTTTTCCACCACACCGGGTTCAGCCATTTTCCACTGCCGTAAAAAATGGTATTAGTGCTGAATGACATCACAATGTGAGGCAGTGCATTTTATACTGGATTTGAAAAATGGCTGTAGTATGTTATAGGGCTGGACGATGTGCAATATTAATACCAACATCGCATGTTATGCACACCCAGTTCGTACATCGCTAGTCAGATTAAGATCAAGCTTTTTCTGACCTTCGGGGGGGGGACAGGTATCTTCTGGTATGGATATTATAGCACCGGGAGTTAAGTTAAATTAAGTCTAATTAACTTAAATTAAGTCTCGCTAAAACATTTTTACTGTGTCATAGGCAAAAACAAAAAACTTAAGTTTTGCAAATTTAATTGATTATTCCTTTTCAGAATTATCTAATATATGGTTAAAATTCAGTTTAAAGTTTACCTCCGCTGCTTTTGCATGAGTGCTGCATGTGTTCTCCGAGACGATCATAATCATTTTCATCCTTGCTGTTTAAATCACTCCTGTGGTTTTTTTCCATAAATGCCTTAATATATAGTACAACAAAATCACACTGCAATATTTGAACAAATTCCAATACTGTGCCGTCTTAGAATTATACAAAATGTTTTATTTCTTGTTATGCTATCCTGATCTTAAATCTGTTCTTCTAACCAGATCGCAATTAAAGCTTGTCGCTTCATTTGTCCACACATACATTATTACTAATTTTATTATTTTTTTACTTCTGTGACTTGATGGGAAAAAGCCCAGTACCGACAAGCTTAAAGGAGCCATATCGCCACCTGTTGTAGCGGAGTCAGACATACTTTGGTCAATAAATCGATTCCCTTCACATACATGTATACTGGGACAAGGACAGTAGTCTGATTATAATAATAATACATTTATTTTATATAGTGCTTTTCTAGATACTCAAAAGTCACGTTACAAAGGCTTACTTCAGCTATAACTGGAGCTTGGCTTAGGTGAGCATGTAAACGTACGGAGTGTCATGAGTATGGGATGAGTATGGGGCTCTACACCTGTCAGAAAAGCATCTCCACTGTTCAGCGACGAGCTGCTCTTATACTCGCTTGCCGCATTTTCGTCATTCTGGGCAATCTGAATCGCAGCGAGTCGACATCCGCTCCCTTAGTCACCACACCGTTCGTTGTGAAAGAGACGCGTTATAATCAGCCAACTCTTCTTCCGAACAGCCAATCAGGGAATCTCAGTTTACCTCAAGCAGAAAATTAGATTGTCCATAACCAATCTCAGCCTTGACCTGCTTTGTTTACCCCCCCCCCATCCCCCCACCCCACTCCAAACAACTGCTTCTTGTAAGGAGACCGCTGGCGAGGGGCCTTTGCCTCAGGATGGCCGGTGTCCCTCTGCCAGGAGTCCTGCTGATGCGGCAGAGCTACAAGCGGGTACAGGACGAGTCTGGCTGCACAAGCCGTCGATGCCGCACCAGGCAGCCTGCCTTCCGGCTCTCTTCAGCACTCACAGGTGCCTTCCCTCGCCTTTCAGCCAGAACGCAGACACACGCACTGCTTTCGCAGGACGCAGCTCTCCAGAGCAATTATTCGAAACCTCTTCCTTCCTTAGCAGAAATCAAAGCACGAGGACGTGCACGTTTTGCTCCGAGGGCGCTTCTTGAAAAACGGGGTCAATTTCCCTTCAGGGTTTTTCTGTTAGATACACAGCGGGCTTCAACTAATATGATCCCAACCCTTCAAAATATAAATAAATACATTCAAAGAGATGAGTGTACTCACGGATCCTTTCTCCATAATTCTGTTTAGCATGATTACAGCCTTTGTCCTCTGTTCCCAGATCATTAACCAAAAATGACCACATGTGTTTCTCAAAGGTCCCTGGAAAGGAAAAAAAAGAAATAAAATTAAAAACATAGCAAGCCGATTCAGCGCCATCATGGAGCAAATTCATCACCCTTCTGAAACCTGTTCACCCTTCGTTCCGGAGAAGCGAAACATCTTTCAGTGTTTTGAGGATTCCTTTCGAAACACAAGTCATTAGCGGTCGGGCGGAACACTGTGGTTTTTGTGTCCCACACATGATCGTTGCTAGATGAAACCCAATCCACAGAGAAGGACTTTTGTGTCAGAAGTGTTATTTAATCCCTGTGCGAGTAATGTTTGATTACAGTGACAGTTCACAGAAAAGAAAAAAAAAAAAAGTTTCTTCACTGTCTCTATGCCCACGGGAGTGACCGGTACTTCATTTATGTGACAAGTTTGCTGGGAATCGCAAAATAATCACAGAATTATAAATAACAACCCATATAAGTTTATGGTTACTGGAGCCTGGAGGTCAGTAGGTAGAATACTGGTGGACTCATAAACAGATGGTTTGCTGATTCTAGTCTTAAGACAGACCCTGACAAAATAACTCTGTTAAATAATAAAAAAAAACAACACTACCACAAAACAAACGTCCTGTTGTATTAGTGCATTGAACATGCTAGTGAATTTGGCAAAACGACAAGGGCCATTTAAAAAACATTATTTTCAAAATTAAGGGCCGCAAATTTTGACAAGTAACTCAAAATTCACATATCATGTGGAGTCTTATTTGTTGCACTGATGTTTATTCTCAGCACCTCAGTTTAGTGGATAAAAAAGACTGGACAACAAAAAAACAGATATAAATATCCAGCCACTTCCATATCCCAGGAGGAACGGGGCACAAAACGGGATGGGGGGGGCACATTCACATGCACAAATGGGCAGATTAAAGGCACCGCTTCACCTAAGCACATGTTTCTGGATTGTGGGAGGAAACCGGAGAAGCTGCAGGCGGCCCACATAACACAAAGTGAGAACCAGCAGCAGACACATTCAAAATACCACCCACATCAAAATGAGCCAGTGTAACCTTCCAGAATAGCTGACAATGCACTTACCTGAGTTAAGATGTAGCTTCTTTGGGCTTCATCCATTACGATTAAACTTGCGTTGATATAGTCATTTTCTGAATTTTTTAGTTTAACTCGACTGTGATCGTCTAAATTAAAGGACAGGAAAATGCATAAACTATAAATTCTATATGCGAATAGCACATCAGAATCCCAAAGGCACCCAAAATATATTATTTTATCGTATTTTTAACATACACCAGACTTTAGAGTAAAATATATAGTTTGGGCAATAAAAAAAAACAATAAATCATAAAGCTGCATCTGAGAAAAAAATGTAATTTAACAACAAATTATTAAATGGGATTACAGTAAACAATACCTGGACGAATACTTGCATTTAATGACAAGAGGCAGGTTTTTTGTTACTCACATGGACTGACGTCTCTGTATCTATTCAGATTACGATTCTCTGCGTATTTCGCCACTCTATACGAACATTCATGTGACTGGTTACGGATTTCCTGAGCACAAACACACATCAAAATTAGTTCGTGTAATACACTCATAACAAAATGAACTGCACATATTTTTGGGGGGTATTCCAGTATTTTTTCTCCCCCATGTCCTGCATTTTTATTCTTTGCTCTCTGGGTTCAGCAGAATTACCCAGATTCTCGCATTTGCAAGTGATGAATTTTTTACAGGCATTGAAACTAAATCGAATTCATTAATCATTTTTTTTTTTTTTAAATAACAGCACAACAAGCACACATTTTATAGAAACAAAGGCATGCTATACTGCTTGTATTAATATCATTATTACCATTTTGCCCATATCATAGTGCTATATTATCTTTATTAACGATAATATTATAAGCACAAACAGTTCAATATTGTTTGCATTCGTCCAACTTAAAAAAGCCCAAAACAATTAATGGCCTTTCCTGCGACAGGCGTCCCACGCACCGCGGTGTTCAGTTCGCAGTACTATCTGAAACACAGGTCTGGAAGGTACCTTCAGAACTACAGTGTAACACGGTTACTTTGTTTATATTACAGTTACACAAATGATTGCTTTAGGGAAAATACTGCTCATACATGACCTGATTATTTGACAAGAGTATTTACATAACTGACATTTATATAAAATACTGCTGAAAGTTGGTTTTCCCCGTCTTGTAATGTTTAGCTTTATTGAACTAAGAGTAAGATCATTAACTCACAGCTAAATGAAAATACTTAAGGGTTTCTCAGCACCCCCTGGCTCCCCTGAGCGTCACACCGATTTCACGCCGTATGCGCGTTCCTGAGTCTCCCCAAGTGTTACACCGATCCCGCACCGCGTGCACGCTTCCCCTGTGCGTTACATCGCCTCCACGCCAGATGCGTAACTCAACTGATAAAACGAACCGGTCAAATACAGGCGGACGCGATTTTCTTAAAAAACAAACCTAGCGACTCAAACCGTACGATTGATGTCGTCGCGTATCATTTTATTTCATAGCACTTAAATTTAATTTCTCATGTATTTGGCGTAAAATCGATGATTACACGGAAAACCTGCGGCCCTTGAACTTCCTATGAAAGTGGAGACATTCCGACGTCTCTACCTACAGCACGATTTGGTCCGGACGAGCATAGCCGAAAGCCGGTGAACTTACGATGTATAGGTTGTGCCATCGCTCCGCCGAATCGGCGTCGTTCAACTCACGGTCCATCTTGCTCTCGGACTAGCCCTGTTTCAGTTGGGTATTACTGAAGAAAGGCTCCGGTCACAGGCCAGCTCGCCGCCTATACCCTGGTTCGGCCATTCGCCGGAACACCGCGAAGCCAACTGCGTGTCCGTGTCGCCGCTGAGCGCGTGTGGCGCCCTTCGGCGCATGCGCGGTACGAACACCGGCCGCCTCTGATCCTGTTTCTCCAGCCGGCTTTCATGGGCTTTTGACGCTGCTAATAGCAGCCGATTCTTCCTGAACCGCTACGGTTCTTAGTCATATTCCGCGAACAACCACAAGCCCAGCCGCCTATCAAATAGAAAACGAGCTGTCTTTCGTTTCGTAAGGAATTCCCGTAGGTGACGGTAGTGTTTCGTTATGTGTGGTTGCGTTTCAGATAACGTTTGGCTTCATCCTGTGTCGTTTTAGGGTTCCTTTTAATTGTGTTTGCTCATTATTCGTCTTTGCATTAATGCTTTTAAAAGCATTAATAATTATAATAGGGATACCTCAGTGCGGTCTATTTGTCATGCAAGTTGATATAATGGGCATAGGTACCGGAACGTGATGTTACCCTAGCCATTAATGACGCTTTCCCCGTGTAGGTATAAGTGCAAGGATCGTGAAAATGTACAGATGAGTTTGTCAAAGTCGCCCTTTGTGAACAGAGGTTTATAGGACATGTTTGGTAGCCGAACAGCTGTAGTGGGGCACAAAGACCACTTCTGTAGTGTTAGTACGACTTGAAAAGTCAGTTATTTCATTATAGTTGTGTATGACGTTACCTTACTAGTATTGCTAATCACGGAACTTGTGAATGAAAAAATATAATGCATCATCCATGTACAGTTATTACCCCGTGACCTCCGACTCATTTCTGATTAAATTGCATAAACCACGTTCCCCTGATTAGTGATCTAATGTGGGTGTGTTTGGAAAAAGTTAATTACTTAAACTCCTTACAGATCTTCCTGCCAAGTCAGCCCAACACTGACACTAAAGTTGTCATGCTAATCTTCTCTAATGCCCTAATTGGAGTGGACTTGTAGTGTGAATCACCAGCGGAACCATGTGGCATGCCTTGCACGATATGGGTCAGTGTGGCAGAACGCTTGTGGCCAGCTGGAGTTCGGATAGGTGTTGGTCTTTTCCGCTACTTACCAGACTGCTGCTAGGTAACGTAAATTGTGCCACCCCTCGCACTATTGTGACAGTGGCAGTACCAGGTCCGTTTGTGATTAGCTGCTGTTGAGTGATTCAAGCCAGTCCCTGCAACCCTATTGGCCTGACGTTTTCTGATCCTCAATGCATGTGTACATATCTCTGACTTATTGTTTCCATACTCAATTTGTTCCTGCGGGTTGAAAATCTGCAGGAGAATGATGGCCTTGGTAAAGTCAAATCCTCAGGTGATGCCGTCCATAAGTACATTGGTTCTGTGTGGCTCAGTAAGTTAGGAGACTGTACCTGTGAGTAGTAAGTTTCATGGATGGCACAGTGATTTTACAGTTGGGCCCTTGAGCCAGGCTTTTAAAACATATGTTGTTTTTGATAAAGGTGCCTGTTAAATTCATAAATAAAAAAGAATGACTACATATTTCGCTGATGGCAAGGAGTGTGTGTACGAGGTGCTGGATGCAATTAAGCTAGCCAATGGTACCTGTATTATAAACCCGTCCAGGTAGATCGATGGTTTTATTTTGACCTATAGCTTTTTGTTTTGGGTTTCCCCCCCTCCCCCCCTTTGTGTTTCTCTTGAATATTGGAGAGGATGGGGCTGTGAGGTTGAATGGCTATGGATTATATAACACTCTGCTGATCTCACCAGTGGGGATCTTCAGCCTTGTGTGGGAATCTGTTTCGATAAGCACCACTTACTATGCGGCAGGTCATGTGTGCTGAAGTTCCGGGAATCCTGCTGTGTTGGCAGGGATTCATTAAATTTCCTGGCCTTTCTCGGAATTGATCTAATCATTTAATCATTTCTTTTTAACCCTATTTCATGTAAAGCACTGAGTTTATCTAATAAAATTGAATAATTTGGCCACGATTGGCATTTTGCAGTACAGTAAGATCCCTGGTTAATGCCCAGAGTCCATTCCTAGAACTTCTGAAGGTTCTAAACATCAAAACTAAATTTGCAAAAAAAAAAACAAATTCAATATTGAACTTTTATTACTTTTATTCAGCAGTACTGTTTTATTGTATTAATTTGTATAAAAGAACGTTATACAGTCATCTGTTAACTTGTGTCCTGTCGAGTAATCTTTGATCGTATGTATGTCTCCTGAGAGCCTTAATAAAATGTATCAACAGGCGTCCGAAGCAGATGTAGTGGCCGTTTGTTGATGTATTTTACCACGTGTGACATACGGCAAGAACCTAAACGAACCTACTGCACTGCCACTATAGAGCTTTAGTATATGTGTGTGATATTATATTTTATACAGTATATTTGATGTCACCCCTATAATGATCGAGAAATGTCCAGACTGACATGCATGCTCTCTTTTTGGACGAAAGCTGGACCTAAGTCGATAATTTGCATAATTCTTGTGATAAGACAGGCTTCCTCAGCAAGATTAAGTTCATTCTTCAGCCTCAGGCAGCTACCCTAACTTAACATTCACCTGCCACTAACCAGCTTAACACTTGCAGTTTTACATTCAGGGAAATGCTTTTTCTTTATATCCATACCTTTCTTCAAGGTCTTTGGGTTCCCCTGGAGCTCAGACCTTGTGATCCAGGTCCATGACTGTGTTATGGTGCCGACTGCTGTTTGACAGGAGGGAGAGAAACTTCCCTAGTTCTCTGAAGCTGGAGGAAACTGGTGTTTGACAGCCGAAGCTCCCATATGTAGTGGCTGGGAAGGGCCGTGACGTCACCTTCTAGGAGGTCGGGGGGCCAGTTGGTGTCATGACACAGGAGATAACTGGGGCTCCTTCCAGAAAAAAGGGAAAAATCTCATGTCTACCAACCCTACTGCCTACACACTGTTGGACTGTACAGCCACAAATGAGTCAGACAGGAGTGTTGTCTTTGTTAGGTTAAATGACCTCCACCCTCCCAATTTGACTTTTGTAGAAAACAAGGATTTTCTTTGACTGAATGTTTGTACAGATGTTTAGATAGCTCTGTTCCTGTTTGTTCCCACCGAGATGTTTGCCAGTGATGGAGTGGGGGAGTGTCTTCATGTTACCACCCTGAGTTTAAGTCCTCAGAGTCAGGTGGTCTCTGCTGGGTTCACATTATCCTGGGATGAGTCAGACTAGTTCTCCTTTCTGGTAGCTTCTCGTTTGCGGAACACAAAGGCGTTTCAGAACTCTCAGAATGCCCTTTCTATTCACCAAATAACCACAAGGAGAGCTGGTGGCGCACAGCCAATCTGAGCGGCGACACCTGCAAAATGGGTGCGTTATTCACCTGGGATGGGGGACCCTGGCAGGGTCGTGGGGGTCTGGAGCCTATTCTTGAACAAGGCAGGGAATAGGAATGGGCATCACGCCGTCACACATCATTCATGCCTACGGACAGTTTGGTAGATCCAGTTCACCTTAGCATGTTTTTGGACTGTGGGGGGCGGGGGTAACCAGAGAACCCAAAGGAAATCCACACATACAAATTCCACACACATTGAGCCGGGGCAGAGACTCCGATCCCACGGAGGCGTGAGGCAACAGCGCCAAGCACTGTAACATGGCGCCACCATTTGGTCACAGACATACTCTACTGAAAATAAATGCATAGTGATGTTCTCCATGTATTTGTACAAACGGCTGTTGTTTTTGTGAGTACTTAAGTGCCCTGAGACTGCATGTGAAAACAAGAGCTCTGTGCCTTGTAGGAAGTGTGTGGGCCCCTGGCAGGCTTGTACATTCCTGGAAATGGACTCTCCGGTCGTCATGGGTGGTCGGGATTGCACGGAATGAACTCCCTCCTCCACCGAACAGGTTAGAGCTGAAGATACCGGAGTGCAGCTTTTCCTCCTGAGGTCTCCAAAACTGACCAAAAATGCAATTTTCTTAAAATGAATGGTTAATTAGAGACAGCATGGAATGCATTGTTTTCTAATAGCTACTCATAGTCATTCAAATGGTGTAAATGAAACACTGTATAGAGCTAGAGTCGGGTGTCCTTTTCCAGTAGCCTGGGAGCACTGTTGGTAAAAAGTGAATCATGTTTGTTTGTTTCAGGCCACTGCCCAGAATCCTCCTTATGACAGTTCCATATGACTCCTCTTGTGTTTCCAGGAGGTGTTTCGCGGATTAGTGGTAACAGTCCTGTCAACCTTCAGGGCTGATCTTCTGATGTCTCTGGTCTTTCAGTGTAGTAAACTGAAAATATTCACTGGATGCCTTGGAACTTTCTCGTTCCTTTGTGCTCTGCTAAAGAAAGACTGTATCATCTTTTCTCCTGATTGTGGTGTCAGTCGTGGTGTTTTTAACTAATAATGAAATTATAATGTAGGATAATGAACCAACCTCAGTTTTGATGGCAAATTTGCATTGAAAAATGGGGACAGTAAAGCAATTGGATTGTCATTTTGCTACTATTTGGACTTAGTGTTTAATATAGAGAGGTAAGGGGCTGATTACACCACACTACAAACCACCTCAGGGATGAGAACCAGAGTGCAGCCATGAGGCAGATGATACCTCAGCACCACATTAATCCGAATGGACCAGTGAGTTTTTTTCCAGTGGCTGAAGAGCCAATCCTGCCGCCAACCCCCAAATTTCCCTGTAAGTGGGAGGACCTTATAGGGCTGGATGTAGATTAACATCATACCCAGGATGAAGCAATTGCAGGTTAAGGGCCTTGATCAAGGGCCCAGTGGAGTAGAACCACTCTGGGTATTCACGGGATTTGAACCAGCAACCTTCACTGATCCCTAGCCTCAGAGTCACCACTCCACCTTAAAGGGGTGTTTAATATATATTGGTTTTATTTAACAACTGCAAGTCAGAATAATGCAGTGTAAATTGCTAGTGGAAACAGATTTTAACTGCATTTTTGAAACATTCAATTCATTCTAAAGTCTAAAAAAAAAGTATAGGTTTTAGGATGGCTTGGGAATTTTAGGGTTAAAATGTCTCAAGTACAATTTTTGATATAGCTTAAAAATCGACTGGATTATTAAGACAACATTACATACAGATCACTTTCAGTCCGGAAAAAAAGTTTGAATATTAGAGAACAGTTCATAAGTTTAAAATTGCTGCCACAATGAGCACAGGGTGTAAGCCTGTGAGTACCCACAAGATATTTCAAAACAAAGTTACAGGTTATGACGTGATGCAGTACATGATGCAGTATTTTTCACTGTAAAACGTGTAATGGTAGCCTGTGTTTTTTTTATTGTTCCATTATTATTTGAGGGATATGAAAAGCATGATTTTCATTGCTCTCTCATCCCTTGATACATTATATTCTTTCATTGCTATATCGTCTTACGTAAAACATCAGAATCCCTTTCATTTGAGCATGTGCCGCACTGTACAGTACTATACAGCAATGTACTTTAGTATTACCGTATTTAATGTTGGTGATGCCTTACTGTATGTACACAAAAATCAGGTTATATATGGGGTTCACGGACGGCTTGCTGTTATTCATGGTTTCAGCTATCCATTGTCTTGGAAAGTATTACCCACAGATATTGGGGGGCTGCTGTATTTTTATAAAATTCCATTAACTTTAGTCTCACTTTTAAATGTGTTTTGGCGGATAAAATTGTATCGATCTTGTTTTGACAGAACTACAAAACGAAACCATCATGGAACCAATAAGCTGTTTAGCCCGGTCAGAATTTATCAGAGCGTGTCCAGCTAGTGTCACCCTGTACTGTGTGAGTTAACGTATTGTCTCCTCTCACCAAAAAAAAAGGCTGAATGTTCGTGTTGAAAGTGAATAATTTACTTTGCAAGTAATTTGGGATTTTTATTTTCCTTCATATTCTTCATACTTTTTTGCCAATATGGATGTGAAATTGATCTTAAAATGGAATCATAATGGTCTTAAAAAGGTCATTAAAATGAATAAACTTAACTTGTTGAAACCATGTTTTAATGACCCCCCCATCCCCACCAGCACTACTTCCCTGAAGGAATAAATTAGTCTAAATACGGTTGATAACATCTGAACCTGACAAAATTTTTCAGCTTTGACAAAAAAATGCATCCATACAGAGAGTTTGTGTATAAATACCTTCACCTGTCCTACAGCAGCCCAGAGCTTTAGCTGTGTTAATATGTACTGTTATGCACATTCATGAGTATTACTGTTTGATAATTCATAAATTATTATTAGAACTATAAACTGAGTGAAAATGGGGGTGGTTGGGGAAGTCAGACTTAGCCTGAAGTTATTTGAAAATTACTTCTGTTTTGTTTTTTATCCTCTGTACATTGATGAATGTAAAAAAAAAATGTAAGAAAACAGTGAGCTGACTTCTGCTATGATTGTTGAGTTGGTTGCATGCTGATGAAACTGTACACACATTAGTTTGAAGGTAATGGCGGCATATACTACTGGAAAATACAACCTCAATACATCTTAACATCCAATTTCCCAGTGTGGGGCTCAGACACCCCTTGGGTACAGGATGCAAACAACCGACAGTTCAGAGGGAAAGCCTTTATACTGTCTGCCTGGATCGTGGGAGGAAGCCTGAGCAAACTCAACACACAGGGGAAGCCACAATGCTGGAGCTGTGAAGCAATTGTTCTGCCCATCTTTGAGCTTGACTGCATGATGGAGAATTGCTTTGTGGTGTCTTGTGGAGAAGGTTACTTATTCCGTAGAAGGAGTACTGTGTTTTTATGATTGCTGACCATGTTTCATCATTTGGTTAGAAAACATATTGTACCTTTTATATGTTATCTCCTTATTTAAATCAATTTCGTTTGCAATTTGTAAATCGGACCTTTTAAATTTTCCTGTTTCGGAGCTTGATTTCTCTGCAACTTACCCTAACACCCTAAATTGATGTGATGAGCATTAACTAATGTGATGGGCAATGGTGGCTTAATGGTTAGGGATGTGGATTTGTAATTGAAAGATTGCATGTTTGAATCCCTGACCAGCAAGGCACCACTGAGGTACCCTGAGCAAGGCACTGCCCCCTGTTATGTCACATATGGGTTAAATGCAGAGAACACATTTCACTGTGGTGTGTCAACAATGACAATTAATCACTAAATTATAATGGTACTGACTGATTCCACATCAAACTATCTGTTACATGGAGGTATGACTGAATATGTTTCTTGTTTTTTATATGTATGTATATACTAAATATAGTATATAGGCCCATATATTTTTTTTAATTTCCCTGCTTTTTAAGTGACACTATCTGTGCCTTTTCTCCTTACAACTTCCCCTTTTCCTGCTAATGTTAATTCATGTTGTTTGTTTTTTAAAGGTTTCTAAGAAATTGTTTACAGAATAATCTAATAGAATGACAAAGGACAGACAATACAGTGGTTGGCACTATTTTTTCCACCTCAAAGTAGATTGTATATGGTTTTTATGTATCCTATTTATATTTGTGCCAAACACTTGATATGCAGGTCAGATGTGTGTTTTTTCGTATAGCCTGGAGTAGGATTTAAACAGCTGCTGCATTTAACTGGAAGCACTGTGCTACCAAACAGCTGGGACGCCTGATTATCTCAGCGCTGAATGCAACAAGATAAATGTCCCGGCTGCAGTATAATATGTAAAAGATGCTCCCTTTAGTTTTTAAGCGTGGTTAGTGGAAGGCCTTAGTCCAGTCCGTGATAAATCTGTGCATACTTTTTGAAACAACCCATTAAGTTGCACAAGGAGTTTAACCAGCAGAAAATCTGGCGAGTAAATTAAGTGTAGGTCTAATTTCGGCAGTGCATATTTCTGGGTCTATTTCTCCGAACTACCCAGAGCGCACATTTATGATTAGAGAAATACGCTCTCACCACCAACAACTACACGCAAAGTGTTCAGCTTTTTCAAAAACGGCTTACTCAAGTAGCGGAGCAGCGTCTGATTGACGCAGAGATTGTCCACACAATGGTCGCAATTTACATTCTTGAATTCGCAGCGCCAATGAGATGGCCGTTCTCCTCTTCGACGCCCCGCCCACGCAACGTGACGTCTACGCGGGCTTCCTGCGAAAGATCTTACCGGACAACTGGCACCCTGGCGTATGCTCCCGGCGGGCGGCGCGTTTTGGTCGGTTTGCAAACCCCATAACTTAGAGGAGAAAGAAGAGAAAAGAAGCCGCAGTTATTTGAACTTTTTTTGAGCGTGGAAGTGGATGAACCTGTCGACGTACGTAGGGGCTTGCTGCCTTGAGTGCCCAGTTCGGTTGTTTAGCGCGGTTCGGGGGGCAGGGGCTGTTATTCGGCACTCTGCTGGCGCCGCACCGTTTATCCCGCAGCGGACGGCGGGGCGGATTCGCTCCGCTCGCGGAGTGGTGGCCGTTAAAGTAAGTAGTCGGTGCTCGGCGAGATTTAAGGCCGTTTGCGTGCTTTCGTGCGCTGCGGAAAGTTTTTACTCTCGGAGTAACTTCGCAGGGTGCCGGTGTTGTGTGTGAATAAAGTCGGCGGTGTTCGTGTGAGCTCCACGGCCCAATAAACGGCCACCGAGGTGTTCGGTACCGGCGGGATTTGGTCGTTAACGTTGCCGTCCTCGGCACCGCCGCGGCTGGCCGACGAAGGTTTTTATGTCGCCCCTACCCTCTGCCTGGCTTGGCTCAGTTTGGATGCAGTAAAAATGACAACTTTGGATCTTACCCCCACACCTCCCATCGTTATCATTTTAACATCCAGTGAACGTATAATTATACGTTCCCTTCTATTTGAATAAGTTACTAATAATCTTTTAATTTCAAGCAGTAAGATATGATACTTTAATATTTTGGCAAACAATATGGCATCCATTTGATTAATCGGATTTTACGTTGCGAACTCTTGATATTGTATTAAGAGTGTAATTAATGCTACTACAAATTTGAAAACCCCTGTCTTCTCCGCATCATACAGTTTGGTTAAGCAATATCACGCCTGAAAATGGTCTATGGGTGGGTCACAGACCTCCGCTTTAGTCAGCATGATCATCTTGTGATTTGTCAGGCTTTTCTCAGGACTTTTGTTTACTGAGGGGTGGAACTGGGTCCCGTCTCAGAGGTCACAGCCTCATCTTTAGACCAGAGGCTGAATTATGTCCAAATGAAGTAGAAAAGCGGAATTGCTCGTTACTCAGTGAGGATGTTATCGTGTAGCCTGTTGACTTGCCTCTCCCTGTTGCCCTTCTTCATATCCCCCTCCACTCACGCATGAATGCGTGACAGGTGATTCAGAGCCTCTGGTGCTGAGCATGACGGAGAGCTTCCGCAATATCGAGGATGAGCCGTTCCCCAGCTTCTTGTCGGCCTCCCTGAGCAGTACCGGCCGGGCCACCCTGGGGAACGTGACGCTGGGCTCCACGCTGGGGGTTCCCATGGCTGCCTCCACCGTGGCTAAAATTAGAGCCGCGACGGATAGCAGGTGGGGCCGCGTATCGTGCCGTGCAGGCCTGCCGAGGGTGGATCAGTAACTGGCATGCACACATTGGCCTCCTGTTTCTTCACTGAACTGTGTTTGACTCGCACTTATTGTGGATCACCTGCAAAGTTTTAATTGCAGGGTTAATCAGGCCTGTGCTGTTGACTGTGACATTGTGGTTGAGATTGTTTACTGGCTTGAAGTGATTTAATGTGCCGTGCTCTTCTGCCAGATGTACATGATGTTACATGTAAGCTGTCATTTATAAACCATATGATTAGGTAACAGCGTAATGGTGCTGTCTCACGTATGTTTCTGCAGGGTGTCCGATTTCCAGGCCTCTTACCTGGAGGGAGGACAGTTTTCGCACGCAAGCTCTCAGTCCTCTAAGGATGGGAAAGCGAAGTTCGCACTCAGCATCAACGATGATCTGTGAGTACTGGCTCGCTCTGTGCTTGGCCTGTGAAACGGAGGCTGCCATTCCTCTGGAAGCTTTAAGTAAAGTTTCCCAGGTGTCAGTGTTTGGGTGCTTAACGTGACCCGATTTCCTTTTGGTTTTGACCCCAACCTCTCAGGGAAAACGTGGACGACTTCATTGCCGCGCACCGTTTCTCTGACATGCTAGTGAACATCCACCTGGACGAATCAGAGTCGGCTGCCAAGCGCAACCCCTCCGTACCCGGGCCCCCTGCACAGTCAGGGCCGGCCCCTGGAGGCCCCATAGACCATGGAGATGGTATGCAGAAGTCACCGTGTGACCTCCCCTACATCAGCAGTCCTTCATTTAGTCTTCCCTTGTGGCTTGTTTACTTATGCCTCATCCACACCTTATATACTTATGTTCCAAATGTCTACAGCAGTTCTGTAATTGATTCTGATTCTAATTCTGATTTTCAGATTGTCCTGATCAACGTGACCTTTATTTTTCCTGTCCGTAGAGTCACGTTGATAAGATTACCACAGTGACTTAACATATTCTCTCCATGTCTCCTTCCAGACATCTCAACAGGGCTGATAACCTTGTCTCACCTCGGTGGCAAAGATGACATGACACTGAAGGTACTGCTTTCGGGGGAGACTTGGCCTTCTGTAGAAATCGCAGCGGTTGCCGTGACACCACCCCTCTTCCTTTCCTCCTCAGGCCACTCCTGCCCTCCCTACGATGCTGGAAGAGGACGGCGCGACAAGCGACGGGGCCGACAGTGACCGCTTCAGCGGCAGCGTCTCCAGCTTTCTGGCCAATGAGAAGCTTATGTCCCTCGATAGCCTGAACAGCGACGACACAGGTGCATTTTGGGTACTCTCTCATGCTATGCAAACACACAATGAAGTGATGTTACCCTCCTTCAAAATTTACATAATTGAAGCATAACTTTTACTCCAAGATAATGTGTTTGTGTGCATTGTATTGTTGGTTTATGTATTTCTTTTTATAGACATAAGAACATGGCTACAGTACTGTAAAATGTATGGTGATGCCTGTTTCACTTTTCTTTCTTAGATGATGATGTTGACCCGCTGCGGGAGGATGAGTTGGAGCTGTATTTCAGCAAGTTGGTGCCCCCTGGCATGCAGAGGGGGAGGGTAGAGGGCCAGGAGATCCCAGGCGCTGTAAGTCAGGCTCTCAGCCACACTGCCCTCGCTGGAGGGGGTGGGGGCAGCATTGTACACAACAGCCTATCAGTGACAGTTTGAATTGGGTTTTAGTGTGTCATCACGTGAGTTTTTATTTTCAGTCTGCAAAGTTTTCTGTGCAATTTTTAGGAACTGACCTCAAACCAAGACAACTCCCCGTGCCCGAGTTCCACTGAACCAGAAAAGAACAGATACCAGTTTCTAGACGACTTTGACCAGGTAGCTGTTGTGATGTGTGTACACATGCAGTATGTGCAAGAGCTATACGAAAGTCTTATGTGCTCAGAGAAAGTGCGGGCTTAACCATTTCGCAACCTTTCTTATATTCACCCCAGTATGGAGGGTATTTTCTGACAACATTCAATAAATGTCATTTAAATGATTATTTAAATTATAATTGAAAAAGTAATTTAAATAACTTTATAAATATGTTTATGTAAACAAAAAGTGCATAGTGCTACTAATTTTATTTGCTTGAAACATTTCCTTTGCCTGCCGGAGATTTTTGCACAGTACTCTACATCAGTGTTTCCCAGTCCAGTCCTTGGGGACCACAGCCAGCAACTGGGAGGGAGCGAACACCTGGACTGTCTGTGTGTCCCCAAGGACCGGATTGGGGAAACTGCTCTACCCGTATATTATAAAGATGAAGTCTCTGTGTTGAAGCTGAAGTGTCCGTCGCTCTCCCAGTTTGCTTCCTAGTGCCAGAGGGTTTTAATTGGGTTCTGCAGGTTGACTTCCAGATGCCGCACGTCCGTCTGGCTGCCACCGGCATGGACTCGTGCCCGGCGAGCGACGAGGACACGGAGGATGAGCGTGAGGCTGCACGGCGACCTGGCGCCTCCAGGGCCCGGCACGTGCTCCACAGCACCTCCAGGCAGCCGGTCAGTTCCTACTTCTCCCCCGGGTTTTGGGCACTGAGGGTGGCTGGGCGTGACTGAGTGAAGGCTGGGGAAGATCGGGCTTTACAGACGCCACACCGTAACCTGTATAAATGAATAAACTTCTAACTGGTTTTATTTAAAATAATCATCTGGGCACTAAAGTCGGGGCTAAAATGGTGACCTAGCTGATAGGCTGGACACCTTCAGTCCCAGGTTCAAAGATGGCCTTAGTTTTGTGTAGTATCACGCTCTGTGGGTTTCTTCCCGCACTTTAAAGATGTGCTGCTGATTCGACGTTATTTTTTCGCTGTGAGTGAGTGTGCGCCAGTGCTGTGTGGAGGCCCTGGCGTTTCGTTGCGGGTCTCTTCTGCCTGTTTTCCGTCCTGTGCTTCCCAGCACAGCTTTCTAATTAAATAAATGCTTATTGAAAAATGATCCTTCAATGTCTTATGGGCTTTCGTTCTGATGAGTGGTTTCCTGGAAGTTCTGACCCAACCCCCGGGGAGCAATTTTCTGAATAGCGCGGTGCTGGGCTGCCTGCTCTTCATGTCTGCTGCTTGCTGCAGGTGGGGGAGAGCAACCGGCCCAGCTTCAGGCCAGGGCTGGAGGGGGGCAGCTCAGACGACGATCTCCCTGCCACTCGCCAAGGACCTGGAAGCTCGGGAATTGAGTTCAGACGCTCTGCGGAAGGCCAGGTCATCAACTCGCCTGTTGCAGGTAAAGAGTTGCTTTGTTTCTTTTAGATTTGCTACTTCCTGGCTGGAAACTTGTACTCTTACTTGAAGGCTGACGTTTGACCAGTATGAGATGTGCAATGAATGGCCATGATTGTTGATAATTGTGGGCCAGCGTGTGGCTCAGTGGGCTAAGCCTCTGCGATCGATAGGTAGCCGATTTGAGCACGTTTGTGAGTCCTTGAGCGAGGCCCTTAACCCCCAGCTCCCTGGGCGCTGCTATGGGGGGCTGCCCTTCGCGGCCAGCTTGCTCTCACTTAAGGAGAGCAAGGTGGGGGAGGTGTAAAGAGAATTTCCCTACAGGGATCAATGAAAAGGATCAATTATTTTTATTAATAATAGGGATGCAGCTAACTGTTATTTTAGTAATTGAGTATCCTATGGATTATTCAATCGATTAATTGAGTAATCAGATAAATTCTTGTCTTACTAAAGAGCAGTAGTAACTATTCAAAAGAGAAAAAAAAAAAATGAACAACTCATTAGTTTCCCTTTTAGAGACATTTTAATGGTTAAACTACATACAGTATTTGTCAGAACTAAACCCTTTAAGTGCATTTATGTACATATGTTTTTTTTGTTTTAATAGATAGATAGATAGATAGATACTTTATCCAGAAGGAAATTTAGAAAACACTTTAACTCTTGTGCTCATGGGACTATCAGGAAACACTATTACATACCTTGGACCTTTAGTGACCCAGCATATATAGGCTATATGTAAGTCAGGTCACAAATAATCATAACTGTGCAGACTTTTACTGAATACATCTTCCTCAAACACTAAAAACAGTTTCGAAACAAATTTAACTTTTTACATCTCACACACTGGTCCCTCCAGCAAACTGGATATTGTTATTCTTACATGCCACATGCTAAAACTTAATTCCTTAATTTCTAAGGGAAAAAAATAATTTAAAAATTACATAGAAATATAAAAATTTCTAACAATTTTGAGCCATTTTCCGATCGAAATAATGTATTGCATAATGTTTCGTAAAGGCTGCCTGGCAAAATATACCTCCTGGTTTATTTATTTGTATAGAAAGAATCGGCCTCTCGAGGGTCCAGTGATCAAAATCCATTGGCAATCTTAATCCACAAATCAAGCTAAACTGGGCAAACATTACAGAAAGCACCACTATATGTAATGTCACACTCATACGTCGCACTTCAGGGACAAAGAGCGACATAAAATAACTTTTGTTTGTAAAAGTAATCCAACGTAAAAATAGACACTTTACCGCAGTGCGGTATTTTTTATTTATCTTTATTTGCTAAGAAGTACCACAAAATAATTTAAGCTATTTTGTCATAAATTTGGTAGTAAATTCACACTGAACCATGTGACACGAGGAGAGCTGTAAACTCATATCTTAATCAGGTGTATTAACATGGTAGCTGTGCAGCTAACTGTAATCATGAAGCCACTGATAACCAGAACAGCTTAATATTTAAAGTTACCCTGCCTCAATAGTAGTTGACAAGATTATCAGTGAAATGGGAATGTTAGCCTTGATAGCTGCTAAGCTACCTTCATACCTATTAGTTATGAAACATTAACAGCTAATGCTGAGCACATGTAAAAACCACATAATATTTAGTATATTAATGACCAGTAATGTATCACACGTTTTAAATTTTTTTTTAACTAACATACCGCTTGGTAAGCAAAGGAAATGAATGTGATTCTATGATGTTAATGTCAGTGTTTGGAACTATTCACCGTCCCCATGACCCGGAAGTTTACCTGAAATTTCTCCGCCATTTTTTTATAATGGGTCCCTATGTGAGTGTCGCCACTCTGTTTTTCCTACCGCTCTGCTACACGTAATGCAGCGTAAGCGCACTGTGCCACAGTAATAATCCTCCGTGTGAAACATAATGATCACTGAGCTGTACATAATCGTGTGGATTAAACGAAGCATCGAAACCAAAGAATTTGCATTTAGGATTTTTTGTAATCAAGTTATTAGTTATTCAATGGATCCTTGCAGCTCTAATAAATAATAATAATAATAATAATAATAATAATAATAATAATAATAATAATAATAATCTGGATCCATATTGACCTTTTTCTTTGTTTTGGCACAGCTGATTCTCCTGAATGAACTTTGGGAACTATGCACTAAGTTTTGTATCTGTTTGTGTTTCTTTTCGGTGTCTCTGCCCTCCTGGCTTGATTGGCAGGTGACGGCGGTGGTGGGGGCGATGGCAGCAGTGGCGGGGAGGGACAGGGTAGCGACGGCGGGGTCTCAGTTGTCCCCCTGACCTCCGGGGGTGCTCAGGCCGCTTATGATGTCACCCGTGGCCTGGGCATCGTGGGAGCCAGTGGTACCGGAGGGGACGACGATGACAGGTTCAGCTGGCCCGGGGTCCTTGGACACAGTGAGGTACAATATCTCCCACTTTCCTCTTTATAGTGGCAAAGCTGGAAAAATTCAGTTTTATTTGTCATATGCAAGTTAGCACAGGGTCAACATTGCAATGAAATGTGATTGATGAGAATAAACAAGTCACTCGGCAATATACTACAGAGATTAAAGGTGGCAGTCAAGTGCCACTATTGCACATAGAAAAAGATTTTTTTATTTTTTTTAGTGATGATAAAAGTAAAGAAAGTGCAAGGTGTGCCTGAGACTGTATTTAACGGGAAGAGGGCGTATTGCATCCAGTGAAGTGTGACGTGTGTGTTCGAGTGTTATAGTTGAGGTGTCGAATGGCTTCATGGTAAAAACTATTTTTTAGTCTTGTAGTCCGAGCAGACAGACTCCTGTATCGTCTGCCGGACGGTAACAAGGAGAACAGCTGTCGTGCGGGATGGCTGTGGTCCTTGATGATGCTGTGTGCTTTACGGAGGCACCACTGGAGATAAATATCCTGAATAGCAGGGAGACTCATGCCTGTGATTTACTCTGCTGCCTTCACCACTCTCTGTAGTGATTTCCAGCAAGCTTTCGATCGCACTAACTATGTAATACGCTATATAATATAGCGTGAGGTGGGTCTGCGTTTGTAGCTGGAAGTCATGTTTGATCTGCATGTTACCTTGTTGGGTATTTGAAGTGAATCTGTTTCAAGTTCTGGGTTTACTCAGCCCGATTGTATATTATTTTTTTTAAGATGGTGTTTGAGTCCATGTGATTGTGTGTGTTTGTTTTTGCTTGCTTGTGTGCGTGTGCTTTCCCCACAGTGATATGTATGACATTTTTTCTTTGCGTGATGTTTCAGATGGGGGACCGTGTTGGACCTGTTGGTACTGGAGAGGCTGCTTCTGCTGACACAGACCCAGGAGGGCATAGAGTCTCCCCGGTAAACTGGAGTATGACACTAGACAGACAGGTGGCCTTGGTAAGTGCCATGAATGAGTTTGTAGTTGACTTGCTTTTTCACATGCTGTTAACTTAAAAAATCTTTAATTTAATTCACGTTGCTTTATGTTAAGTGCAATTTATTCTAATTGGTTTTCCAATGCTGTTTCAGGATGCTATGGACAGCACAGAGTCAGCCATTGTAGCTGATGGTCTCTTGGACTCTCTCTACTGGCGGAGTGCTGCAGGGCAAGGGAGACCCCAAGAGGCATCCATCTCCTCTCTATTGCAGGGAACCCAGGGCAGCATCCACTTGTCCCAAGTACACCCCCCCCATAGTGCCGATGAAGAGGTGGAGGCTGATGCCCCAGGGCCCCGGGGGGGTCCTTGTGGGAACTCCACTCTCCCGGAACCTTCAGATAGTGAGGGGGAGATCTGTGCGGCCTCCCTGGAGGCCAAGTACTTCTCCCGCTCCTTTCAGGAGGAAGACTCTGACAGCCGGAACCGGAGCCCCGATAACACCGGGCTCGATTTCCAACCAGGTGGGTGCCACAGTTCTTTAAGGACTCCTGTGATTTTTTTTTTTTTTTTCTTTTATCGCCGAGTCGATTTCCCCCTGGGGATCTTCAGCACCTTTTTGGGATATTTCTTTTTGGCTTTCCAGAGGCAAATGACGTGCACGGTGTGGTTTACCAGAACGAGGAGGGGAAGTGGGTGACGGACCTGGCCTATTACTCCACCTTTGCAAAGGAGATGGGGAGCAGTGTGCAGGAGCTCCTGGATGAGCAGCTTGAGGGGGAGCAGTTTGTTTCTGGGAGTAAGTAGGGGCTGTGGTATATGACAGACTGGGTTCATATGGAGGGGACTGTAGGCCCCAACACTGCACCGTTCAGATGCCAGTGTTTGTGTACCTGTGTGATACACAGATACAGTCGTGCAAACAGCCGTCTCATTGAATTAGGGTTAAGGTGCAAGAACAGTCCTAATGTACTGTAGTGTAAAGTTTTTAATTTGTGTATGTTGTCGCTCATGACGGCTCATATCGACTGCTTTCAAAATGTAAAACCCTTGTGTTATAGATATTAATTTATTAGAGAATTTGACAAAACATGTTGCCTCACTTCTGGAATATCTTTGTGGATGAAACTTTCTGTGACACTTTCTGCCAATGTGTAGATTTTGTCATTTTGATCATTTATGTGTTAATTTGAGGTTATGATTGTTTGCCAGCTAACGCCATTGATAAGATTATTGAGGATCAAGAGGAATTTGAGAAAGAGCATCAGTTCATGCAGGTAAGCTTTGCAGGCTTTTCTGAAGAATTATTTTACCATGGATGTTTGGGGTGGTATTTATTTATTTATTTATTTATTTATTTATTTTTTTTCTCTTCCTCTTTCAGGAGGAGCAGGTTGTGGCCCCAGACACCAGCCTGGGACTGGGGGACACTTCTTGGAAGCTTCCTAACAGTAACCACATCCTCTTGAGGGTGTCTCAAGTGTCCTCGGATTTCGAGAAGGGGAGCCAAAGCTACCTGAGGCTGTCTCTAGGCGAGTTCTTCCAGCAGCGGTCCGAAGCCCTGGGCTGCCTGGGAGACAGTGAGGAGGACATCAAGCGGGTCAGTGTTTGGGGCGCAGTTTGGTTGTGGGGTGCGTCCACACCAAGTTGGGGCCTTTTTGTAAGAGGGTTGCAAGACGGTTGAGGGATGAATGAGACTATAGTGCTCTGTTGGTTTCTGGGCAAAATTAGATTGTTCTGATCTCTAATCACACCCCTCTGTAGATTGTTTTAGTGTTTTGTGGGAGAACTTTCCTGAAAAGTTGTGGTCACTAGTTGGGGTGGTGTTGGGAATGTCTTACCCTGACCAAACCAAACGCCGCAGGATTAAAGCACCTTGCCCCTTTCTACCTAGCCCTCCTTCGGTTACGTCATCACTTCCCCAGAGAAGAGGGAGCCCTTTGCGCTTATCCGAACCTCTGACTTCTCTTCGCGGGGCGGTTCAGTTCACAGTGACGCCGATAAGACCATGACCCCAGGTATGTCGCGTATTCAGCCCGCCATTGATTTGTGCCCGTTGTCAGTAGTCATCCACTATCTTCCATGTTTCTTCTGACTCTATCCTACACTGTTGAACATGTAGAAGACTTGGACAAGACGCTGGAGGAGGGAGGAGGAGGAGGCAAAAACGGACAAGCGTACCCAGGCGATGTCGGAGAAACGTTTGAGGTCTGCAGGAGCCATTCCTGTTTTTGTTTTTCGAATTTGTATGTGGTTTACTTGGCAGTTAAGGGAGCTAAAAAGTTCTGTGTTTATGGTTCATAACCTGGGTCAAAGTCTGAGTACACTGTGGCCCTGGAAGGGCGGATGGATGGAAGGATGCTTAATGCTTATGCGCTCTTGTGCCTGCCTCTTAAAGGTGCCTCCCTCACCAGCCGCCGGGAGTCAAAGTGCACCGACAGTGAGCCCAGACTCCCTCCATAGCAATAGCAACTTGGCGCTCAGTATCAGCACCATCGCTTCTGCCATCGCCGACGCGTCAGTCAGCTCCGACCCCGCGCAGCTCGCCGCCATGATCATGGAGCTGTCCAAGCGGAGCAAGGCAAAGGTCAGGCAGGAGGGGGGCGGGGCAGAGGCATCCCCGGATTCCCCCATGTCCCTGCAGGGGGACCGGAGCGGCCTAGCGGGGACGCCACAAATGAGCATGTACACTGGGGAGCTGAGCGCCCTGGACATGGAGAAGTACCTGAGGAAGGCCGAGGTTTCTGGCAGTGACGGCGACCTCTCAGTCTCCCCCTACAGCTTTGATATCCTCAGTTGCCTTGGTGACTCTCTCAGGAGGTCCACGCCTCTGCAACGGGAGGAGCTGGCTACTAGCACTCCACCTGAAGGGCAGGCCGAAGTCTGCCCTTCAGGGTGCGACACGCCATCTGGCGGGATCTCTGCCGGTGCTAAGAGGAGCAGCATCCCCAGGGCCAAAGCCCTTGCAAGCATTCAGGCGCCGGAGCCCTCGCCCCCGGCCCAGATAGTGCCAGCCGTCTCTGAGGCCCCAGGCAAGCCAGGGTCTCACACCACCGCTGGGAACGGGGGTGTTAGGATGGGCACCGTCAGGCCTCGCGTGTCCAGCGTGGAGATTGCTCCCACCACAGCACCTTCTCCTGGCCAGCAGGGGGCATTTTCTGGGCCACCCGCTAGCATGGATGCTACATCAAGCTCCCAGAAGCAGAGGAGTATAGGTCGGGAGGTGGACAGGACCAGCTCGGTCACCAGAAATACAGCAGGGAAGAACCCTGGACCACAGCCTGGGACCACAGAAAAGCACGTCTGTTTTGCCGGGGAGGCTATAATGTCCTCCAGTGAGGGTAAAGGACGTTTGTCGCTGAACCAAGCCCAGTGCTGCTTAATCTCTTACTGCATGCGTACGTTCTTGTGGTTTTCTGATTGGCCCACCCCCTTTCTCTCTATCACACTCGTGCGCACACACACACACACACACACAGGTGAGGGGCAAGGTTTCCCCCAAGACCTGCCAGCCGCGGCCGTGGAGGAGACCCAGTGCACATTCAGACCCTCGACCTCCCCGCTCACACACTCGTCACCAAGCCAGACGTCCATCCCCAGCACCAGCAGGTAAAGCAGCCGTGCCTCTCCCCATGTGACTCGAGCGTTCTCGGCGCCCCCTTCTGGCCTGCAGGTTGACATTCGGTGCCATGGCACCTCTCGCTGACGCCCCCTTCTGGTGTCGCCGTCTCTCAGGGCACCGTCCTCCCCTGCCAACGTCGGAGGGCCGGCAGGGAAGCGATGCCAGGAGCCCCTGTCCCCAGAGTCTATCTGCTCTAGTCCCAGCCTTAGCAGACTCACGTACGTCTCCATGAGCGACAGCACCTGCCTGCCAACCCCAGAGAAACACAAGGTGAGAGAGAGTTGAGGATGGGGGCTCAGGAGAGGAGCTCCTCCTCCCCCAGAATGTGATCTTGCATCTACAGATCTTTCATCAGCCGAGGCTCCGTTTTAAAGATGTTCAAAACCTGGTTCCTTGCACAGATAGTGTGAGACTCTGCAGGTTCTGTGGGTCTCCTTCCAGACTGAGGTCTCATTATGTTTGAGCATTAGGATATGAGTTAGCAGGGCTGCTCACTCTCTCCGTCTCTCAGGGCAACGGAAGCCTGGCGCTAAGCACCACCATCGTCAGGGCAAGTCCTACCCCGCCAGTAGAGCCGGACCTCACTCAGAACCTTTATAATCATCTGAAGGGTCCAACGAGGAACCAGGACTGTCGCCTACGGGAGAAGAGCCCTGATCCGGGAACCCGCAGGCAGAGCGAGTGTGACTTCAGGGGTCTGGTGCCAGACTGTGGGAAGCACAAGCGTCACTCGGAGCCCAGCCAGAGGAAAGCAGCCCCAGGGGATTCTGGGTACTCCAGCAATATCAACATGCAGCAGCCCGGAACCAGTGACCAGGCCTCCCAGCAGTGGCCCAGAGAGACGTACCCCAGGGCAGCCTTCGGCACGGACGATTTGCGCTATGTCCCAATCACTGGCTTCAAGCCCCAGGGTTCCCTGCTGGATCTGCCCCCTGCTGTTCCGGCCCTTCATTCTGGCCAGCCACTCTTCAGTCCCCAGCTAAATCAGCAGTACCTGGGGGTCGAGCTGCCTGTGCAGACATACCACATGGGTGGTGCCTCTGGACTTTATGGGCCCCCCAGTGCCAATCCCGCAGTGGGACATATTCCTGGTTCCATACCCTTGAGTGCCTCAGGCCTGCCTGCCAGCTACCTGCACCCTGGCCCAATCCACCAGCCGCCCTTGGTCTCCGGCCTGGGCAAACCCTACGCCCAGCATGACCTGGAAGCTCTGAGCATGTGGGCTGCAGAACAAGGTGAACCAAAACTTGCTTTTTATTTTGTTGGGTTCCTTTGGAATTGTGAGTGTCAAGCATCATTATAGACTGAACCTTATCCGTCTTTTTCGGTCCTTCATTCTGAGAGCGAAAGGGCGGTCTTTAGAGATGCACCGATCCAGACCTATTAGATGGATCGGGTATCAGCCATATGTGACGATTAGAGATGGCATGGTTCATGGAAAAAAAACCGAACCGTTCGGTTCGCTTGTCTCAGTTCGGAGCATGCATGCGTCACATGGTTCGACGGTTCATGACTATGGCGTCACATTAGAGTCAAAACTCACACACGTAAATATGCCACTCGCGAGCACAGGGCGAAGAGCTGCGTGCGCGTTCATCATAATATCCTTCGGCCGCGCTCTGCGCTCGAGGGAAATTTACGCGCTCGCGTTCTGCCGGGGGGAGGTTTTGACAGTTTGGGGGCGGAGTCATGCCGTCTCTGACAGCGAACGTTATT
>JAODLC010000140.1:10984538-11000376 GCA_026781145.1 Hippopotamyrus pictus
AAAAAACATCGAAAAGGCATGTGATGTTTTAAAATTAATATATGGCTTGTTTACCTCAAGAGCTTCGTAAAAAGACATGGGAAAAAAACTGCGAAAGCGTGTACAAATCAGCGCGCGACAGGGGAAACATTGGAGAACTGAATTGCCCGGAACGGCAAAAACTTTATTTCGCGTCGTGCATATCCCACTGGGTCTGTTCATCCGACCATATTGCGATTAAAGTCTGTGTTTCCTCGTTTGTCCATCCTTTCATTTTACTTTTTTATATTTTTGTTTCTACTGCTTTTTATTTATTTTTATTTCTCGCTGTGATCACTCTGTTCGATATTTTAAAGATGGCGGTTGTATTTGTTTCAGCGGCAGGCTATTTGCATAACCAATCGACAGCAAATACGTTTGCAAGTCCCACCCCGAAGTACCAAAGAAGTACCCCAACTGGTTTGGCACTTTCGGTACTCGAGATTTCGGTACTGGTACTCGACCGGAAGTCAATGGAAAAGCAAAAGTACCGAAAGTACCGTACTTTGTGCGGTGGAAAAGCGCCCAAAGACATAAGCCGGCTGTTTTTTATGGTCCATCCAAAAGCTTATCTTGGTCAGGATCATAGGGGACCTGGAGTCTATGCTAGCCAGTACAGGGCAAAAGACGCCCTGGTTGGGATGCCGGTCTATCAGAGTATGCATTCATGAGGTCATATCCTACAGAGCTGCCAATTAGCCTGCCTGCATGGAGAAAACCAGTGCACCCAGAAAAAAGGCACACAACTCAGGGAGAACATTCAAAGTCTGCACGCACACACAGCAGGGGCAGGATTCGAACCCCCACCCCTGGAGGCATGAGGTGGTAGTACCCTCTGAGCCACCGTTCCTGTGCCACACTTAAAGGGTGTACTAAAATACACCCCTGCCTGGCGCATGTGTGTCCCCCCAGGGCTGGGGTGGGGACAGCTTATACTCTCCCATTTGCGTACTGACAGAATTGTTCAGCTGAGGGGAAGCAGTTGTCATGGAAAAGCTATTTTTTTCCCTATGATTGTTTGGACGGTACACTGCTGGCTCACTACGGTTCTTTTGTGACAGATATGAGACGTGTATATTGGTGCGAAAATTACGTCTTACTCTTATCCGGTTTGAATCCCCCCACCCCACAGTCTGTCGGGTGTTCCCACAGGGCCTAACCAATGGGTCATGCACGGACAGCCACTAGCCGGCGATGTCTGACGTTATGTAGCCACCGGGAACGGCGCCGTGGAGGAGGGACCAGGCAGTGTGAGATGCTGAACTTGCAGCTTGGATGTGCTGGTGCCTCTCAGCTTAGTCTTTGTGTCCCCTTTCTTAGGCGCCAATAAGCACCTGTCAATCAAAGGCACTGTGTACGTTCCTGAGGTACTTGCCAAGTAGTTAGTGCAGACGAAATCACAATTTTGCCAATTTGCTAGTATAATTGTTTCATTTAATGTGGAACCAGTGTCTTTAAATAGCCCCCATTAGATTTGCGTGTATACGATGTGTAACGCCGACTGAAACAGAACTCGAGCGTTTAAATTGTTTACTCTGAAAGCAGGACACGATTCCGATTTAAATCAGGATAATGCTGCATTTCAATCTTTCACCCTCAAGTGTCTCTCATAATTAATTCTTACTCAACAATAAGTATAATAATTTATGTATGAGTGTATTGCATTCGCAAGTAAACAACATTCAAGTGATTTCACTGTTAAGCAACATTAAGCAGTGGAGGAAAGTAGACAAATGGCTGATGGCCCTGAAATTCCATTATGCAAAGCTAAAATAAGAATAAACGTGTGATTCTTCTCTAATTGTTCATTTGTGCATGCCAGTGATGTCTACTGGGTGCTGCCTGGCCTTCACGGTCCTTGGTCAGAAATATGCACGCATCTATGAGCAGGTGAAGACTAACCCACAAAACCACGCCCAAGGTGTGTACATGAGAGAAGACCAGCGCCATACATATGTATAGCTTTGTAATTTGCTGGTGACATTCTACAGGAAATATCAGAAATAATTCATGATTCTGGAATGTTCCCTGGTGACCCCTAAACTTTCAGGCACCCACACCCTGTAGAGTCAAATGAAAACATGTGCCTGGTGTGTGTGTGTGGGGGGGTGTTTATCTAAGCTTTCTGCACAGACCACAAAGCCGCTATATCTTTCAGACTTTGTGTATTCAATACCTGACTGCTCCAGAATATTTGGTCTGCGAATTCATTTTCTATCCACGTTCACCTCCTTCCCTCCCTCTCTCTCTCACACTCTCTCTCTCGGAAGAGAGGCTGCTCTGTTTCTTCTCGTCATGGCACTCTCCTTCAGATGAGATGGATTTTTTTCTCCCCCCCCCCCCTTTACATAAATATTTGTCCTCCTAGGTGCCTTGGCAGTACGGAGTGTACTTGTTAGGCCTTTCCTCGCCTGTGTGTGTGAGGGATCTTCTGTCCCCTGCTCGGTTCCTACTGATCATTTATAAGCACAGCTTGTGTGTGTCTGTGTATTTTTAAAACCACTGCTTTGTAAAAAATATATATCTATATTAATACAAATAAGAATAAAAAGGCCCTTTCCTGCAAACCTTTCATAATGAGCGCATGCTGCAGTAGGCTTCCGTCTGCACTCTTCCGCTTTCTGCCTGTCCGTTGTCTCCATCAGAGCCACTCGGCACGTGAAAGCAGTCTCTCTGCCCGGCATCCCGTTTAACTGCCATGCTGTGGAATTATCCCCCTCATCGATCCTCCTTTCTGCCCCCCCCCCCATCCTCACACTATATTAACACCAGATGCTGATGGTGCGTTCCTAAGGTTACGGAACTTCCTCAGACTGGCGACTGTTTACAGAAGGATGCAGTTACACTGGCCCACCCCAATGGGTCTTTAATGTCCTTTTTTTGAAACCAATATGTGCTACAGAAAAAGAATGTTTTTATTCCACAGGATAACTTCAAAATTCATGGGAATCTATAGAGCAGAGCGACTCTAAGAGAAAACTCTTAACTTTGTATTTGTTTGTGAAGTTATTTTCTGTTTCTTGCATCGAACATGAATGTAGCGTGGAGTCATTCAGCCTCTCAATTAAATGTGAACATTATTTTGGTCTTTCTATGTCCTTAGCAGATAACAGAATGCCATTGCAGTGGGTTTTTTGTTTATCAATTCTTTTCCCTTCTTTTCTGACAGCCAGGCCTATTCATTTTAAATGGACATCCTTGCTTGAGGCCCACAGGTGTTCTGTATAAACCCTGTCTGTGGAGTGCTGTGTCCAGGGACCTGCCTGGTGAACGATGTGGGGAGGGGGGGTGCTTTGAAATGGGAGCGTTCCGTCCATCTGACAGCATCGGTACCGCTGAGACCGGCTGTACTAAAGTAAAATGGATAGTGGAATCTTCTAAGTGGGCTGCTGCAGCCTTATCAAAGCTCTCTTCAGATTCAGAAAAATGTTTATTAACGCTATATAAAACGATATATGTTAAGATTTTGTTGCTGTTTTGTTTCACGGTCCCGTAACATGAGATGGTTAGATGAGTTATGCCTCTAAATAAGGGTCTGTTCCCTCACATCTGTCTTCCTGACTCTGCCATTCTGTAATTCCCTCTTTTTCTTGTCCTTTCCGGCTCTGCATAGAAAAAAGTGGCAGATATTCAAGTCCGGCAAATAAGTCAATTCCCAAACACAACTGAACAACAACCAAAAAAAGTTTTGCTTTCTCTTCAATGCTGCACGCCAGTTGAATGTTTTCCTCTTTTTAAAAAAAATTAGGACTTTGATTCAAGCATTTTTTATGTAATAATCACATTGTTCTGAAAATGAATGGGGCGGGGGGGGGGGCTCTCACTGTGAAATAACCTAGATGGTTCCTCTGGCACTTTGTCTGTTTGATTTGGATGAAATCCCGCTTCTTCGTGGAATGCTGCTTTGCGACACGGAGCCGTGCCTTTGACTCGTGGGGGTGTCTCTCTCTTTCTCTGTCTCTCTCTTTCGTTTCTCAGTCTCTCTTTTTCATTTCTCTGTCTCTCTTTCTTTGTTTCTGTGTCTCTCTCGTGTCTCTCTGTCTCTGTCTTGTGTTTGTGTGTGTCTCTCTTTCTTGTGTCTCTGTCTCTCTTTGTGTCTCTGTCTCTCTCGTGGCTGTCTCTCTATATTTCAGCCTCTCTCTTTAATGCTCTGTGCACCTATGTGACCACACTTTGCAGGGTATCTAGGGTAATACGACATGCTTTTCCCAAGAAATGCTCGCTCTCTCTCTCACCCTCCAAGACGATGGAGATGATGGTGAGACAGAAGGGTGATACAGCTCAGTCAGACCCGGGATGACATTCCTCTGCCCACCCCCCCCCCCCGACTCTGGTTCTGACTTTGTGGTAACTTCTAGAAATGTCATCGAAAGTGATGCCAATTTCATCTTGGCAGATTTATGGCAGTATTTATTTTGCCTAATTTGCTTTCAGTTTAAGGTTCTGAGACAAGTGCTTTGCTATCTGTTACTACATTTTAATTGTAAATTGATGCTGAACCTAATTAATGTTCACTCATTTTTAAAAAAGTTTTCTGACTTCAATTTATGGTTTCTTTGTTGTTTATTAAATGCATTTATTGAACAGAAAGCAGTACAATCTATAATATAATTCTGCTTGTAGTTTAAATCTTAATTAAATTATTTAGGTAGAATTGTTACCAAAACAATGTAATTATGCCAATATTTAAGTTTGTATTTGTTCGTGTGTGTGTGTGTGGTGGGGGGGATTATGTTTATAATTGCCCACAATGTAATGAAAACCTGTTATGTTGACATTGTGGGGATGGACCATTTTTCAGATCCTCAGATCTGTGAAAAACAGTGAAAATGCTGAAAGACTTGTAATTTGTCTGGTGACTTATGGTTAGGGATAGGGCTGGGTAGGGGTTAAAGGTCATCATGGTGGGATTAGCATTTTCCCCATAGGAATGAATGGACAGTCCCCACAGAGATATAATTACAAACCTGTGTGTGTGTCTGTGTGAGAATTCAGTACTGTGCAAAAGTCAAAGAAAATGTTTAAAGCTAATCTTGTTTGGGTAGTAAGTGTATACTTATTCAGAAACACAGAATATCATTAGCATAAATGCAAACGAAGAATAAAAACTAATAAGAAATTTTCTCCAAAATGTTACTGAAATCTTGTTGGGTGACTAGATGAACACCGCTTCAGTTCCCAGACAACCTCCGGGGCACCACGGCAATTCTATGTATTCACTAAATTTCACCACCGGCTCACTTTAATTAACTTAGTCAAATAACTTGATGAGGTACTGCTTAGCTAAACATAGTGCGCTTGTGTTCAACTCAAGAAATACATGGGTATATTGGATGGTTACAGCAAATACCGGGGTGACTTTTGGAGGGGTTTTCAAATGTCTAAGCCAACATACTTTGACAGACGTCAACATCAGGGTAATTTAAGCATGGCTTTCTTCGGCACCCCAACATGTTTGCACAGTACTGTATATTTTTTCTTTGTCAGGGAAGGCGGGGGCTCAGCTGTACTTGGGACCAGCTGCAGGGTTTGACGTGGCCAGTTCACTGACGTACTGGAGCCCATGTCAGAGACATGGAATTCCCGCTAAGACTTCTGCAGTGTGATCCTCATTATGAGGCAGTGGAGTCATGTTAAAATTAGAAGTAAAGGATGTAGTGTTGAGATAAATTTAGACAGTCACATGCACCATACTCCGGGATTTCTTCCCCAATTAGGACCATAAGGCCAACTGGCGGTTCTGGGGAGAAAGTGCTGGTGTAATACATTGTCCGGTTGTTACTTTTCCTGTGACCAACACAAGTGTGCAGAATTCAGTCCATTGCTAAGGACAGTGATCTTCTTATGCTGGTTCAGTGACCAGCAGAGTGTGCACACCCAGGTGGTGCACTGTTCCGCTCAGAGTTAATAATAATATATTCACAAGTGCTGAAAAAAACAGGCATGCAGTGTTAAGACTCCACAGTATGTACAGTCAGACATTCTGAGCATGCGATTGAAAGTGTTTTGATCCTTTGTAAAAAATCTCTTCCACGGTTGGTACCGTCCTCAGATTTTTGTGTAAGCTTTCCTTAGCAGGCCTGCCATGTTTTAACGGGTTCCTGTCTGTGAGACAATCCTTTGCATATTTGCATCCTTCCTGATCCGATGTGCTGCTTTCACGTCGGGCCTCATGGTTTCTGTCTTCGTCGCAAAGAAAATCAAGGGTTCTTTGACGCCATTTTGGAATTTGGCTGCAGTACGTCGTAAGAGTTCACCAGAGCCTCCCCTACGCAGGATTAACAGCCCGTTACTCTCTGTATCGTACACACACGTAATTCTTGTAATTCCAAAGGACTTGTACCATATTCTATTACCCGAGCTTACCCCCTACCCATGTCTAAAAGCATATAAAAGAGTCCCGATTAAAGTCTGTCATCTAGAATCTGTTGGCCCTGTCAGCCTGGTTGCCAAAGAGTGCTTTGTGCTGTCCTGTTGTGTTTTTTTTTATCTTCAGTATTTTTAACTAGCGCCGTGTTGTTCATCTTCGCGAACAGACCTCCCTTTATTCCCAGACAAACGCTGCTTTTGAAATGGAAATGCTTTCCTCGGTACACGCCACCTTCGGCTCTGTTTATCTTCCCACTTCAAAGTGCTGCCCTGTCATGTTTTTTTTTGCATCTGAACAAAAAAACAAGAGGGTCATCGTGTTTTGCCTTTTTCAAACTTTGTTTTTTTGAGTGTCACAGTAGGTGGGTGGGGGTGGGGGGGGCTGGGGTTTCCCTGCCCCTGTTCTCCTGTGCCATGTGTCTCTTCATTTCTGTATGAATGCCCAAGGGCCGTGGGTTATCGAGAGACCCTGTTCCTTTGGGAATGATGGTGCATTTCATTTGTTCTCTCTCCTTCTCTCTCTCTCTCTCCCCTCTCAGCTCCTTGTAATTGCCAGCACCGGTTCAAGCTACTGCATCCGGGACAAGGGCCGGCATGCCGATCCAAGCTGCCGTGAAGCAGGCACGTCACTAAGGAAGCTGACGCCCGCACTGACGATTTCGGCCACTGGGACCTTCGTTCAGCAATGGCCGGGTGTTTCTGGCTGGGGGGATAACTCTAGCCCCTCTTCCTGGTCCCCAACCCCTCCCCTTCCTCCTCACCCGCACACGTGCACCCCCCAACCACGTGTCTCAAGGCTGAAAATCAGGAGATCAGTGACATTTGGATCAGAAACCCTCCATCGTACTCTCCATCTGTACGCCCCCTGCTCCCTCCGTCCCTCCCCTGCCCCCCCTTCCCTGAGAGCCTGTCCCAGTGTTGACAAACAGCGACCTCACCCCTTCTGGCTGGGACCCCCAAGGACAGTGCCATGGGGTCCTGAGGGGCTGAGATGGACGGCAGGCGACGGCCGCGATTCTCCCAGCAGCCCACACCCACTCGGACTGGTTAACGTTGGCATCACTGGCTTTGCTGGGGCAGCAGTATGCAGGAAGCTGACTTTCCAGCCACAAATGCTTTCACAGGTAAACCCCAGGAGATGTCAGTGGTTATCACTTTACTGCTGTAAATAAGCATCAATCCCAGGCCTAAACCCAGATTCCCTTTTTAACATTGTATTTATTTTGCAAGCTCTTATACTCTTACCATTAGTCGTCCTGGGTGCCCAGGTGCCTTCAGGTAGCAGACTGGTGTTGGCGCGCGCTGCAGTGGAAGCCGTTTGGGCACCGGTACGCTACGAAATTGCTTGATGTTCCCCACAGCCTGAGTTTCCCTCATAGGATACTTCAACTCCTGCAATCTTCAGCGGCAACTCGGAAATGGAACTGTGTCAAAATCTGATGAAATTAAGGCCAGCTTTAAAAGTATTTTTTTGCCTAATAGATTTGTAAGGCTGTAAATGGGCTCCCCTTTGCAACTCTGAGTGCTCCTACCCCCAGAGTTTGTTTACTGGTTAAAAACGCATTGCATAATACATTAGCTGGTAATTATTTTTGCCGGAAAATAATTTTCACAATGTGATACATGGGTGCATGTTTTGGCTCCATAAAAATGTTTTAAAAAAAAAAAAAAAAAAAAACAATTTTATGGACTTCATATCTTACCACAAACAAGATAATGTCCTTACATATTAACAGTATACTTTTTTAAGGGGAAAGACTTGAAGAAATACTTTTTGAGCTGCTGTTTTAAAATTGGACATCTTTCCATAAATATTTTCCCATGATGCCCCTCTTCAAGGATGTGAAACCAGGTGTCCTGACTGATCACTAGAATGGCAGAGGAGGGGCATGACTCCTGCACATTGAGGATGGGTAGGCAAACAGGGGGAAGAAATCGATACTATCAAGGTTAGAGAGTGTGTTTGTTTACTGTGCAGTTCGTGTTGAGTGAGTGATGCCGCTCCTCTGAATTGGCCGGCAGTATGCAGGCATTGTATGCAGGAACCGTTCCATTCAGTACCTTTGCCTGTAGAGTCTGAGGTGTCGGTATTTGGCTTGTATCCTTACGTACTTTCATTTGAAATGGCTTCTTCAGGGGCTTCCATTCTATCGGAGTGTGTCCTTTCCCCCCCTTGTCCTGAAGTGGCATTGGAAAGCAGCAGGGATGAGTTGATGTTTCCTCCCAGATACCGGTTGCTGTGTTCCGAAGCCAGCTGGAGAGCTGGTTCAGGCCATTTTTCCACCTGTGATGCAGTGATGAGCTCAATCAGGGAAATACCTTCAGCCATGCTGCACCAGTGAGTAGAATGATGAAAGGGGAAGAGAGAGGGAAGGAAGGAAACCTTATGGTACTTCAGCTGTGTCCAGCACAGTACTCCGCTGTATCATTTGTGTTGCCTTTGGTTTCGAGGTGTCTGATAGCCAGACAGAGGACAATGAGCCAGTTAAACTCCATTTTTTACAATGACTGATTTGTGATCTTAATTCCTGGTAGGTTACCGAGACTTAGAAGAAGCTACTTTTGTAATATATAAAGAAGTGGACAGGCCCGCGCCCACTTTACTCGGTGTAAACCCCCCCCCCGTTCTTCCCCGAAATCACCCAGTTTCATGATTATTTATTATTATGTCTCTCTCTCCCCTGTCTACTCTGCTCTGTCCCCTCTCTGAGCAAAGTCTTTTTTCCTGCATTGTGTTGCACCCCCCACCTGGAATGGAATGTAAGCAGCAGAAGGTAGAGGAAGGAAGGTCTGAATACAAAACTGGAGTACTGTATCGTCAGACAAGGGGAAGGCCCCCCTCCCCTCCTCTCTCTCTCTCTCTCTCTCTCTCTCTCTCTCTCTCAAGGAGGCTAAAACCATTTATTAGTAATGTCTAGCAGTGGGGCTGCACCAGAGAATTGTAGCTATCTTCACAAAGCAGATGCATTTTAATTACAAAAAAGGGGGAAAAATAATCCCTTTCGATGCAACCTGCACGTTACCTCCCCACCCTTCCTCTTTCCCCTAGAGCTGCCCACAGAGAGTTAGGAAATACACACTCTAAAGGGAGGCAGAGGCCTGATAGTATCCGGAGCCACGCTGGCCGCTTCTGAGCAGTTTATTTTAACCGAGAGAGCCGCTCCTTAGGCTGAGAGGGATAACAAGAGCCGGCTCTGAGGCGAGCATCATTTACCGCGCCTTGCCGAGGGTGCGCAGATCGGGCGACGTGTCAACGCGGTGTCCCTGCAGACGAGGCGGCTGAGTCACGGCTTGGTTTCCCCCTCCCCCCGCTCCTGACCCGGCGACGTTATGAACCCGGCTGCGCTTTGGTTTTGTTTACTCGCCTCCTGCACTTTTAAAACCCGGCCACCCGACCGTGATAGCGCTAGTTTAGCGTGACCTACATTAGCCGGCAGACTGTGATTGTGACAGCCGGCTAGCGGCGGGAACCGCGCGGATTACGCGAGCTGATACTCGCGCGCAGAATTCCGCGTGGAGTTTTAGTTTTCAATCTTAAGGAGCAACGACAAGCCGCTAACACAATGTGCTGCGAAAAGGTTTACGTAATGTAATTTTTCCTCGCTACTGACTACAGCACTGTAAAAAAAGCTCTAATTTATTTAACCTGAATGCTAAATATGTATGAAAGAAGTGCATATTGGCATACTACTTCTGTTTGTCTTTAAATACCACGCTAATGCCTCATTTATATGGATCAAGTTATTTCCCTTCAGAACATTTCAATGGAGATATTTTTTACGTGCTCCGCTTGAGTGACCTTGTTATTCAGTCATATATAAACACACTTTGGCGTCCCAGTAAAAGCCCAGATGAGCTCTCTACCTTTTGAAGGGTGGTGTTTAGTTGTCGGCTGTCATGGGTACATTTATTTTGCGTTAACCTAAAGTTAACCTTGCGCGGTTTGTTTTTCTTTCCTAGAATGTTCTCCTGCTTTCCTGTGCTTCTCTTTGAACGTTTTTGATTTTGTTTGCCTATGTGTGTCTGTTTTTGCCAGTGTCTTCATTTGTTTTTCTGTTTGTCTGTCTGCCTGCGTTTTTTGGGTTTTTGTCCATCTGCTTGTTAATTGCTTGGTGTTGAACGACCCTTCAGGTCATTCGGGTATTGGGGAAAGTGACTGAAAGTCGGTAGTGTAAGCAGAGAGGAGACAGGGAGTGTTACATGGTTCATCGTGAGTGCTTAATCCTAGCAGTGATCATTGAAGGGTGTGTATGGAGATGGTCGCCAAGTGAAACCTGAGCGCTCCCGTGCGCACCTCAGTCAAACCTGTCGGTGACCTTTCGTCCGCTGTGGCGGCCCAGGCCGTGAAGTACCTGGGAGCTCTGCCAGAGAACCAGTACGGCCTGCAGAGACCCTGTAGCGAGAGGCCTTGTCGTTCCACAACGTGCCAGGCGGGACTCGTCCCGGAAACACTTTCTTGCTGAGATTACTTGCCCGAAACAGCCTGTCAGTGTCCTAGGGGCAGATCCTATGGATCCAAATTAAGATCATGAAGAGGTTTTTTTTTTCTCACTGCCTTTGTTGCGCTGTGTCCGTTAGCCTGCAGTATAACGTGGCCCTACATCAGCATCTCAGGTTGTTCTCGGTTTCTGACCTGCCGGTCGAGTTAAGCATTGGACTCTAGTATCACAGTTGTCTTCAAGTTGATAAACAATGGAAAGCATTTCTTAATTATTAATTGGGTCTGCAGGGAACACCATTTGTTTAATCCTGGCTTTATGAGATTTCTTAGGTCCTTTACTGGTTCTAAACCCAGGATTTCTGCGATTAAACATCCAGCTGTATAAACCGACAATATATGATTGAAAGGCTTCTATAACACAATCACGACGATGATGATAATGATAAATATTAAGAAGTGTTTTCTGGTGAGGTTTCTGGAAATTAAGTCATCGTCCAGTAGGAATTTGAACCTGAAATGTAGTCGCCAATACAGCACCCTTTGCTGATCTTTCTGCAAAATGGATTTGGCTCCTCTGCGTTTCCTTTGGTATGATGAGATTTAAAATGCTTTGACTTCCATTGGTCCACCACTCACTACCCATCTGACAGACAGTTGCCCGGTTACTGAGCCCCTCATTCGGGCTCTGTTGCAGGACAGCGGTGCAGGGGATGCGGTTTGAAGATCCTCTCTGCTGTCTCTCTTCCTCCACACCTCTTCCTCCTGCTGTCTCTCCTTGCTTCCCTCGCTCCGCTCCCCTCCCTCCCACTCAGTGCGTCAAATCTGCCACCTCAGCACATCCCAGACATGCTTAATTATCCCGGCTGAGCCAGGGGCCGGGGGGGGGCGGCAAGCAGAGGAAGGATGTCCCCGATCCCTCATGCATCGTCCGTGCATCTGCAGCACATTCATTACTGGCACTTGGTGCAGCAGAGGCATGGGGGAACTCGCTGAGAGCAGGCCGGTGGGGGTTAGGGGAGCTTGCTCGGGACAGGTGATGTGGAGGTCACACCCTCTTGGGGGTGATGGCTGTCACTTCTGGTGTGTAGGTGTAAGGCATAGGGTGTCTCCAAGGCCACTTCACCCTGCCTGTTCACAGGTGACTCCTGCCTCATTTCTCATCGTGGCTGTAGTTTGTGAGCAATGTCGGGTTGGGTGTGGCTTGTTTTGTTTTTAATTGTGCCTGCAATTAAGATGGGTCTCGGTGTAGCCATGTCAGCCAAAAGGGTTGGAGCAGACGGGGCCAATAACATGGCACATGAATTCCAGCCGTCACCCTCGGAGATGCCAGACGCCGCTTGCAGTGTTTTAGGTGTTGCCGCATTACGGCACGCTGTAGGTGCCCCGTAGGCTGTAAACACTGGAATGTCTTAATTATCATTTGTCTGAAAGCCAGAAGGGTCATGCTGTGACTGTCTGCGGGAGATGCATGCCTCTTTCTCTCATTAAAAGTCAAGCCCCCATTTCTCATTTAGTTTACTCCCATCTAATCTTGAAAACTGGGCCTGTTTTTTATTTTTATTTTTACTTTTCGTCCGGGTGGCGCTGTGTGTGAGTCGGGTGGTGCAGTGGTGTGAGAGTGCACGCTAATTGCTGCCCAGGAGTGAGGAAGTGAAAGCTCTAAACGTGCTGTTTTCTCCTTTCACGCGGATCTCTCTTTTTTTTTTTCCCTCCCCCTAGCCTGTCTAGACGAGTGAAGCACAAGCTGTTCCTGTTCAACAGGGAGCCGCGGGGAGGGGGCTTGGGGGGGAGGGGAGGGTTAGGAAATCTGCTTTGTCATTAGGATCTTTTCCTTTTTTTATTAGTGTCGGCCTGATTTTAGAGCAGGTCAGCGGAAATTGCCTCCTGCTGGAAGTACATTTTGAATTTGAACCTCGACTGTTTTTCCCAGCCTGGCCACACGGCACGGAAAACACCAGACTGGTGCTCTCTGCCTTTGAGGCCTCACCGATGGTTACCATGTGCACCCAGAGACGCTCTCGGGCATATTTTCATACAAAAAAAAAAAAATCCCGGCCCGAGGACGCTGCAGTGGTGCTGTGTGTCAGGGCTCTGGCAGTGTCTCTGTGGGGCTGCTTCCCCGCCCTGCCCCACCTCACACCAGGCCCCCGGCTTCCTCTGTGCCCAGGAGGGGCGCCGCTGTAAACCGCGGGTGAGCAGCTCAGTAACTCTCCCACTTACCTTTTTAATCTGCTCATTTATTCACTCCTGGAGTGCCAGGTGGGGTGGCTTCCTATCCAATTAGTGACTTTAAATAAGCAATTAACTGAAACGTTTGCGTGAGGCACCGCAGACTCCATCTTGGTTGTTGTTTTTTTTTTTTTTCCCTTCAAGTTCTGCTCCAGTCTGTCAACCCTGTTTTTTTTTTTTTTCCTTCCTTTTGTTTTTCTTTGTATGCACCTGAAAAGCCTTAGAAGGTCTTAGTTTTGTACATTTAAGCCTTGGTAACAAAGTCAGACAAGAAAATGTTGAAAATCCCTCACAGGTGAGGCTGGAATTTTTTTTTTTTTTTTTTCTTTTTTCTCCTGAATACAAATTGAACGTTTATATTTTGTCTGCTGGTAGCTGATTTGCGCGATGATGTGAAGCAAACAGGAGTCTGCCGCCCCCCCCCCGCTGTGGAAGGGGCGCACGGGGAATATGTTTGTTTGTCATTGTCCTCGCTTGATCTCAGTGGTACGGCATCAGTTTGCAGTGACTGATAGACGCAATGGCCGCCTGGTTGCACCCATAAAAATCATTCCACCATTTAGCCATGGGTTCCATCCAAAACAACTTGGATATCTTACAGTTAGTCATATAGCTAGCTTTGTTTATTAGATTGAGTCGAAGCATCATCCTTCAGCAAACGACGGTGCCGTCTCTCACGGGAAGCGGTGAAACCCGGTCCTCACGGACCGCTCTACCAGCTGGCCCACGGTGTCCGTCAGCCTGAACGTTCAGGACCCAAAGCGAATCTCTCGGCTCATACGAGCAGATCAAAACAGAAAAGGGGGTGAGGTGGGGGTGGGAGCAGGACTGTGATGTAAAGGAATTCAGTGAGGATAAGAGCTTGGGTCAGAGTGGCTTGGGTTTGCTGGGGTGGTGAGGTGCGAGCTGCGAGTTTGGTTGTCATGGAGGCCTTGGTCTCTCTCCCCAGAGTGCAAATTCCAGTGCACCAATGGCAACTGCTTACGCCTTGGCTCCTTAATCTGCAACCAGCTGAATAATTGTGGGGACAACAGCGACGAGGAGAACTGCCCGGTGGTCACCCAGCACCCCCCGCCCGGCATCTTCAGCTGTGAGTACCCCTCCCTCCCCCTCGTCGTGGCCTTCGTAGCTTCAGACACACTCTCCCTCTGTCTCACACTTTTTCTTTTCTACCACCTCCTTTAATCTTTATTGCCATTCATCCCTACTCTTCTGCTCTCCTGCTCTTCATTTTTATCACGGTGCCTCTGTTCTTCTTTTCCACTCCCGTCTGGGCCTGTTTTCGGGCATCACTTGTCGTCCTTGCCTCTCCCTTCCTCCATCCTTTTGTCATTTCGTCCCTCCTTCTGCCATCCTTTGCTTGCAGTACATGTTCCTTCTCTGTGCTATCCTTGGTTCCTGCTTATTCCTGTGCTTGCCGGTTAGTGATACTCCTCTGTTCTCTTTGCTATCGCTGTTATTATTTTTGGCCCATGACGATTCGGGTTTCTGTCTTTCTGGGCTGCGTGTCCCCCCCCCCCAGCCCCTGTCCCATTCCCAGGGGCCCCAGCTCAGTGTGTCGCCCACCCGGTTTCCTGCTGTTCATGGTTTTCAGTAACGAGAGCGACCTTATTTGTGAGGACAAACCCCACCCTTCTTTGGGTTGTGGACTTGCGACTGCTGCAGTTTCCTCTTGATGCACTTTTCTCTGTGGGGGGTTTGAACTGGTGGTGGCAGTGGAGGGGGGGGGGGTATTTCACAGAATGTCATCTTCTCTCTGCTTCCATCAGGCTGGTGATGGCCGACCTCGGTCGACTGTCTGTCATTCTGCACAAAACAGAAGCAATTTCACGGCTTCTTAGTTGACCTTCCGCAGTGTTTTGTCCATGTTAAATGTACTTTATATATGCATTATTTTACCATTTCTGTACTGCTTTGGAAATGGAGGCTGCTCAAAGTGATGATGTTGCTTTTATTTGCCATTTGCCCAAGTACATTGGGAATCTGTAGTTTTTGCATATCCCATCCTGCTCTCCTCCGAGACATACGCGGACATAAGTGTTCATCAGGTTCCGTGGATAGCATTCAGGCATTCGGGCTTCTATCCTTGAGACTCCACTCACAGGCTGGTCAGTGCGGTGCGGTCCGCTCGCAGCGGCACCTGGGGTGCAGTCAGTGGTCTGTCTCCAAAGTGACGAGGCCAAAAAACAAAGTGGCTGTTTTCTTTGACTGTTTTCTTCTGAGGCCCAGCAGGATTGATGGGATGGGGAAGAATCAAAATCAGACTTGGTCGCTGGGTGACAGATGGCTTTGATGCGTTCAGGCTTTTGTTTTGGAAAGTTTTGCGCCGTGGGGGTAACTTTGTAATGGGTCGGTAAAGTGCGTGTGTGTTTCTGTGTGTGTGTGTGTGTGTGTGTGTGTTTGTGTGCCCCACTCTGCTTCCGTAATATTTCAAAAGTAGGGCTGCAAACTGTGTGTCTGTTTTCCTTTGTTTCTTTATTAATTTTATCTTTCCAAATATGTTCATTCCCCCCCCCCCCAATAGTCCCCCGTGCCATTTGTAGGGGTGGGGGGGGAGTGCGGGGGCATCGTTTTCTGTGACCAGTGCGGGTACTTTAAAATATTTAGCCGTCTAGAGCGGATGTTAATGAGAGCGTCTGGCAGCACTATTACGACAAAACCCATAGAGCGATTGTCATTTTTCAGAGCCGGAATACTGATTCGCCGGCAGCGGGAGCGAGGCGCGGAGCCCGAGCAGGAGGGAGGGGGCGGGGGGGGGAGAGGGGGAGAGGGCAAAACAGG
>JAODLC010000140.1:11000476-11013104 GCA_026781145.1 Hippopotamyrus pictus
AGGGGGGGGGGGGGGGGGGGGGTGAAAATGTTTCAATTCTAATCGAGTTTGCCATCTTCCCGGCTGCGCCTCTGCCAGACAGATGGATCATGAATAGTGTCTAGACGCTGTGTGCTGGAGTGAGGTGCTGGGTCTCTCAGGACAAACAATGAAACGGCAGCTAAGTAACAGGGAAGTCAGGGTCTCTCCCCCCGAACCCCCCAACCACCCCACTCCCTGATCAAATGGCGATCAGTGTGCTGGATGTGCGGTCGGGGTGGGGGCTGATGGACAAAGTCCTCATTATTACAGATACAGGGAGGGGGGGGGGGAGGCGGCAGCTGACCCCCAGACTCCTAAGAGACGCTTTTTGGGACGCGTGATGGCTTAATCGATCGGAGCCAATTCTGATTAGTTCCAGCCGACGTTGTGCCTGGGAGGGAGTGGGTGGGTCTGGTGTTTTGGAGATGTACCTCAGCCTCCGACGCTGACCGCTGTGGTTAATCGTCACACCACATCCATAGTCTTTTAGCAGACGTGGCAGGATTGAATTTTTTTTCATTTTATGATAGAAATGTTCCGAACTTGAATACCCTTAGAGCGGGGGGGGGGGGGACATTAGTACTGTCAGAAGCGATATGTTTTTTTTTTCTCTCTCTCTCTCTCTTCGATATTTTCGGATGAGACGGTCGCACAGATGGGTAATCTGAGCATGTTTTTCAAATGTGTCACATTGACACTATGGACACTAGTACAGAGTGTGACTTGGTACTGGTGTGACTAGGTTTCAGCTCCACCGTGGCTCCATGGCCCCCAGCATGGCAGAGATGGGGCCGGCCCGGCCCGGTCTGTCTCTCCACCCCAACCGAGCCCCCCCCCGTCACTTTATTTCTCTGGGATATCGCTGCCCACACTCCCTAACCCCGTTACCGACACTTGTCGCCGCCTCCCTAGACATTTTCATCTCTGTTTCCCTTTTAATGTTGCCTCAGTCGTTTCCCAGCAGAAGCAAAACAAAAAAATAAACTGAAATTTCAGTGGCTGCTGCGGCAGTTCAGACGCTCGGGCCGAATCTGGGACAAAAAACACGATGTTGGGGGGGGAGGCGGTGGGGGCAAATTCATATGGACGTGAAATAAACAGGCAGCCAGACTTTCAGCGTTTGTTGCCGCGTAATCAGTCCGATCTATAAAAAGCATGTTACTACAGAAAGGGCAGTGGAAGGGAATTACTTTACATTGGATTTTGTTCACAGGCACACTAATAATCAATTAGTACAACTTAAAATTGCGATGCAACTCTTAATGTGAACAGTGGTATTATACATAGTTTACATAAAGCTTATATAAAGTAAGTACTCTACTAGTCACCCCTCAGGTGTCGGAGTGTACTGTTTTATTAGTTCTTCACCTATATACATATTTCCATGATGTTTATGGCTGTCAAGGATTGTAGGTCTGCCTTTGTTCCTTCTTTTGCCCATAAGTCACAGCACTTAGAAGCCAAACTCCCGCTTGCCGCATTTTTTCTGGGGATTTCGCCTATTCATCGCTTCCTCTCGTTTTATCGCCAAACCTGATGACTCTGTAAAGATGGATTAAGCACTTCGCCCTGCGATTGAAAACGGTGTTCGGTCGCTGTGAGAGTAATTAGCCCGAAAACCTGTAAGTGTGCAGAGAGCCTGAAGCAGGGCCAGTTGCAGCTGGTTGGGGTGTTTGGTGCTCCCCCCCCGCCCATACACACACACACACACACATGACTGAGATCAAACAGGCAGAAAGAGTGCGTTCTCCGACACTATAATTGAAAAGGCCTGTCGCTGTAAGAAGTGGGACACTTGGCTGGGACCTCTTCTCGCTTTTCACAGAGCGGTGACCTCTAACTGCCACCTTCCCCCCCGTGAATGGGGAGGGGGCATTTTACACAACCTGTTTGTGGTACTTGGTGGGGTGGGGCTGGGCTTGGGGCTGGGGGAGGGCTTGCCCGCCCGCTCGCCCCACGCTGCTCCTCTCTCCCCAGCCGGTCATTGGTATGCAGATTTCAGTGTCCGCCTGCCCTGCTCATTTCCATGTGTTTAAGGGATTATTTTAAGTAGACCATCTGAGTGGGGCTGGATAACTTCAGGGTTTTTTTTATTATTATTTAACCCCAAGCTTTCGGTCTCGTTGTTTCTGTCGGCTGCCAGGGACAGACTTTGAAGCCAGTTCTGCAGTCTTCGGGTCAGGAGAGTGAGTGTGGTTCTGGTGGACTGTGCTGCAGCAGCCCGGCCCGTTGGTGGCTCTGGGCGCCGCGTGGCTCAGACCCTTGGCTTGATGTCTTCAGCACCACACAGCACACCCTCTCTTCTTCCTCTGGTGTCCATTTGCCTCCGTGTGCCCCTGAAAGGGAGCCGTCTAACCTTCCCCGCTGCCAGCGTCCCGCTATCTCATCCCTGGCGTGGGTATCGGGTACAGGAGAGGCATCGCGTGCCGCCTGAAACCCATCCTCGGGTGAGAGGGACGAACATCTTTCCTTTTCCCCCACGGCTTTTTTTCTTTTCTTCCCTTTGCATCCCACAATACTTTGCATCTGCTGCTGCCTCCTACTCTTGGGGGGGGGGGGGGGTTCATGGCCCACTCTGTGTATTGTGTGTGTGTGTGTGGACCTTTAGGGTGTCCCTGCTGGGGTAGGAGGGTGTGGGGGGCTCCTGACCTGTATCTGTCCCTTGCCGCCCGAGGCTCACAGGCTGCAGAATTGTTTTTGTCCCTGACCTCCCCCCCCACCCACAAAGCAGACAAAGGGAAGTGAAGTGGACTTTAAAAGCGGCCCCGTCGCGCCCGCAGAGACGTGCTGCACAAGATGTTTTATTTTAACACTGAGGGCCGTCATTTGCGCCAGGAAACGGAAACCGAGGCAACAAAGGGCCCCGCACGTGTCACCCCCCCAACCAGCCTCCCCGACATCCACCATCAGACCCCACGACGTCAGGAATCCGCCGCCGACGGAAATTAGGGAAGTTTCTCCCCGCACGTGATGTCTGTTTGGAGAAAGCCAGCAGCCTTTTCTTAGCCGTGCAATGTGTGTTTGTGCGTAGTTTTTTAACGCATCATTTTCTTATCCACGTTGATGCATGTTGATAGTTCAAAGGGAAGTGGAACCCTAAGCTGTTTATTCATCACTAGGCGATTTCCTGCCTAGAGGAAGGTTGATCACATGAGAATGTCACCCTTTGACGACGTTGGGACGTTTCTGTTCTGTTTTCAGTGTTCACAGAGCAATTTGTGCCCTGTACAAATGTCAGTATTCACATATACCACCTTCTCCTAGTTTGTCTCCTCTCAGCTGATGCACTGAACCTTTCAAAACGTCTTTATACTGTGATACACAGCAGCCTCTTCTGCTTCTCGGGACTCAATTTCCCATCCAGCCTTGGCGCTGCATAGATAATGAGCAGTTTGGGTGATGGTCACATTCTCACTGGGATTCCTACGCCGACTGTAATTTTTCTCTCATGCCCCCCTGCCCAAAAAAAAAAAAAGTTGATCTGTCCCTCTAGATACCGAAATGGTCTGTTTATTCCGAACAGAGTAACCCCTCCAGGAGCAGCTTGTGAAGGGCTTGAATTTCCGCGGTTTCCACCTTTAATAATGCAGCAGGACATTGTTTAAGCAGGTTGTTCGGTGAGCCGTGGAAGTGTGTAGATCCTCGCGGCTTCCATTTCCCCCCCCACAACCCACCCCGCAGCCCTGACGTCAGCCGCACGGGGGCCCCCATTCGTAGAACGTGGTAGGAGGCGGAGGTGGGCGCGGGTAATCGTGACAAGTCTGACAGCCCCCTCTCCACCCACTCCCCCCCGCCACATCGCCACGTGTCCCTCTGGGCACAGCGCCCTGGCACTGACGAGGTGCCGAGAATGAGCCCAGAGGCGTCTGCTGGCTACTCAGATGTCCCGCCCACTCTCCCCAGCCTATAAAAAGGACTTTTTTTTAATTTGTATATTTATATATATTTTTTTCTGACTGCTATTTTAGTTTTGGCGAGGGTGCTGGTGACGTGGCGCTGCGCTTCTCGAGCGCGTGGTCAGCCTCAGCTGGTCATGTGTGTGCTGCGCCGTCCAATAAGACGCATGATCCGTCCCGGGAGGATGATGGGATGGAATGGGATCATGCAATCAAACACCAGCGCTCAGGAGTGCCTTTCCGTTTCGGCGTTTGCTCAGTCATGCCTGTAACAACATGTAAACATTCATCGGTCCATCTATCCATCTTCCAAATGCAGGGTCCATCCATCCATCTATCTTAAGCAGGGTCATGGGGAGGGCAGCTGGTCCTTGTCCCGGGCACAAGGCTGGAGTGCATTAGTTTGCGAGCCTGGTTCCTCTAGCAATTACAAGGCCCTATGTTCTACAGCAGTGTTTCCCAATCCGGTCCTTGGGGACCCACCGTCAGTCCAGGTTTTTGCTCCCTCTGAGCTCCCTGCTAGACAGTCCACATTTTTGCCCGGGAGTTTGGAGGGAGCAAAAACGTGGACTGTCTGTGGGTCCCTGAGGACCGGATTGGGAAACACTGCTCTACAGACCTGGCATACCTAATGAAGATGTCATGTTGTGTTTATGTTGACTGCTGTGTATTAGTGATCTTAAGAGGCACTCGTGTCACCCAGCCAACCGCAGCAGCTGTATCAATGTCCCACATTATGGCAGCAGGCTTTGTATCGTCCTCCGGACAGGAGGAGTCCCGCTCTCACTGTCGCTGTTGTCATTGAACCCATGACTCAGCTCTTGGTTCTGGTGGCCAGATGCGAGAGTGGAAGGGGGTGTCACTGTGGGAGGGGGGTAGTGTGGAGGACATGGTAAGGGCACAACCCCCACCCCACCCCCATCGGTAGCCCTCAGCTTTCAGGCAGGAGGTTGTGGACCTGGCGCAGGATAGAGGGGCCTCCCACTTAGGGGCATCTTGCGTTGCGATTTCGGGGCAAGCGTAAATTGCATTCACGCCGCAGTGGCTGACGCTGCTGGGCGCCGCAGGGCGAAGCCAAAAAGCACACCGGGAACTAAAGTTTGGAGACGTTTCAGCTTTCCAGTCTTAGGCGATGTGGGCGGCGTGAGCCAGCGGACGTCCGAGCACGCCGCCCCTCTATCCCCCCACCCCACCCCCCCGGCTCCACGCGGCCGTCCGTCTTCACGCAGATGAAACCATCAGGTGGAATGCGGCAGCGGCGGTGCAGGGAGCGGGGAGTGCAGCAGGCGAGGCGGCGTGCCGGCAGTCTCTATGGGAACGGCTCAAAAGCCTGCCGGTGATAAAGAAAAAGAATAGAGAACGCAGCAGCTTCATGGTCAACAAGGATGAAAGTTAATACCCCACACCTCATTCGCTCTCTTCTTTTTACTATAGTAAGACTTTCTTTTCTGGGTATTTTGCCTGCCACCATGGGGAGGCACCAGAAACCTTGAGCATGCTTTGGTTACCTTGATGCATGTGTTGCACCTTTATTTGAGGGAGGGGGGTGTACGCCTAGAATCCCACCCCTCCTCCATCGCAGTTCGGTAACCGGCTGTCGCCCCTCACTCGGGCTACCCTCTGGTCAGGCTGGGGCCCCCCTCCCAGACTAAGGGCCCCCCTCCCAGACTAAGGGCCCCGTGTCTCGCCCGGCGGCGCTGTGGGCTGAGTCTGCCGTGGCATGTCTGGCTTTGCCAGGTCTTGTTGTTCTCTGCTGTTTGTTGTGTTTTTGCTGGAAGTAGGTCACTCCAACACTGTGCTCAGTGTCTAATGAAGCCGTCCCCCCCCCCCCCCCTTAATGAAGGCTGCAGGCAGCAGTAATGTGTGGGGGGGGCACGCGTAGGACGTGACACTTCTCTGGCTGTTTCCTTTATATAAATAGTTGGAATATTGGAATGTTTTGCTTCTTGTGTCATTAGTTTTTATTAATCAGCAGGATGAGGGAAGGTCGTAGGTCATTTTGGAGTAAAGTCAGGAGCGGGAGTCGTCGTGGGGGAATCTGTCACCGTTCTGCTCCACAGTGACTCCTGAAATGCATCTGTGCCGCAGTCAGGTTTCATCTGCAGTCTGGTGTGGGTCTGTGCAGCTCAGAGAGGGATTGCAGTCTGGTTTGGGTCTGTGCAGCTCAGAGAGGGACTGCAGTCTGGTTTGGGTCTGCGCAGCTCAGAGAGGGACTGCAATCTGGTTTGGGGTGCGCAGCTCGGAGAATGACTACAGTCTGGTTTGGGTCTGTGCAGCCTGGAGAGTGACTGCAGTTTAATTTGGGTTTGCGCAGTTTGGAGAGTGACTGCAGTCTAGTTTGGGTCTGCGCAGCTTGGAGAGTGACTGCAGTCTGGTTCCCTGGAGCTTGCGGTGGGGGCAGAAAGCAAGGCAGAACCTCTGCAATATGCCATCATGAGCGATCACGGCTCAACCCAGTGCAAGAGGAATCCCAGCAGGACAGCGGTGAGGCGAGGGATGGCTCAGTGAGTGCGTGAAGTGGGCAGCGGGGCAGGGCTGGGGCCAGGCGCATGACGGCCCCAAACGGGGGCAGCCATGGCGTTTCAGCATGACAAAGTGCTCATCGCCGCAGGAAGTTCCTCTTGGGGCCGTCATTCATTAGCCTGCGTTACACGCTGAGACTGCCGGCTCACATCTCTCCCAGCCCAGTCACAGGAGAGCCGACAGAGCGAGGGCGTGGGTGGGGGGGGGCACGGGGATTAGGAAGATAAATCCGGGACATGGCAAATCTGTCACACCATGGGGGGGAGGTGGCAGAATTTTTGTGACAAACAGGCTTGAAGGTGATTGAAGAGAAAACAATTTAGGGACATTAAGCAGCTTTTAAGGTCCCGAGGCTCTAAATGCCCCACAAACAAGAAAGAAGCAGGTGCCTGTCACTGTGGTAGACCAGGAGGGTCTGTGTCTCTGTCGGTTTGCTTAGATCACTTTTGGGGACCAAAATCCCCCCCAAAGTGTGGTAAAACCTGAATCTACTTTTGGGGACATTTTTCAGGTCCTGATTTGGATAACCTCAATTTTATAAAAATCTGTGAGAAACTAAAACAACTAAAAATGCTGCAGAAAGCTTATTTTGTTTAGTTACGTATGGTTAAGGTTAGGGCTGGGTAGGGATTAAGGGTGTCATGATTGGGATTAGAGTTTTTCCCCATAGAAATGAATGTAAGGTCCACAGGGGGGTGGGGGGGGAGGTCGAACAAGCATTTCTTTCCTTCTGTTCATGGGTCTCTGTCCAGCACACTGACATAATTACCCACAGTGACTGTGCTAAAATGTTATGCTTCTCTCTGAAAATGTGCTGAATTAGGTCTCTGAGCCCTGCGCCAGTCAGCCACAAATATATCTGAGCTTCAGATGCACTCATACCCATTAATGTTTTGCTTCTGCTGGCCTTTCAGCTGTTGGGCATCCTCTGAAAAGGGCACATTCAGCAAAACCCTTTCACTTCTCTGGTTAAGGGTTCAAGCTGGCGCACTTTGGCTGAGCAGCACCTGAAATGGGCCACCGGGGCAGACTGAGTAACAGAGCAAAGATGCAGAAGGCGTGTCGGGGCCCTGGATAATGGGAAGTGTTTGCTGTTTGTGTGCTCCGTCAGACGAGGACAGTCTGAGTTGAGTAGAAGCAACAGGTCGATGCGTATTGAGCACAGATGAATCATCGTGACTGAAGCAAGCATCTGGCTTCTCCCGTGGGCGTCTCGGTCGAGGAGGACTTGGCTCTGGGGGCAATACAAGCCGAGACCCGTGACCCCGCTGACTGGAAACTCCCATCCTTCAGGTGCCGGGCTGGCCGTCAGGACGTCCGTCTTATTCAGATCTGTGAGTCTTTACCCCATGTCCTTCCCAGCCTCTCCTTTACGGCAAGGATCCAATTTTATGTCGGGCCAGTTTGCCTGTCCGTTCCCACTGCAGAGACGGGCCAGTTTGCCACTAACGGGTTTATTAAATGTCAGGCAGCCATGGCATCCGACGGAGGGACCAGCCCCGTGGGCGGCATCCTGTCGCTCGTGTAATTAATGTGGCGAGAGGATGTTCACACTGCGACCCTCGCCACGCCCGCCAGGGCACCGGCACCCGGATGGCGCCTTTGCTGCCACCTCACAACATCAGCGTTCAGTTGTTGGCTTTTGACTACGTTTGCCATTGATTTCTGGTGCCACAGCACAGGGGAGACTAGCGACTAAAACCCCATCTTGGTCATTATTATACAGTGAGCTGGCAAAGGTTGGGGTGGATTCACCTGGATTGCAATTAGACACTTTGGTTTATTAGCCAAAGAAGCTGTAACAGATAGACTTGGCTTCTGCCACAGGTGGCCTAGTAGTGCACTCTGCCTCACATGGTAAAGAAGACGGCTGTATGGATTTATTTCCGACTTGATTTGGCTTCAAAAACCAGCCAACGACTTCAAGGAGGAATGAGCAGATGAAATTACAGCAGAGTTCTTTATCCCTCTGTCCTCGTGGCCCCGCCTGTTAATCCTTACAGCTTTCTGTGGTGGCTTTACTTCTGTTGCCAAATGATCACTCAGCTCATGCCAAGAATCTGGTACTGGTACCTTATGTATGGTGTCCCTCTCTGGGCCAAAGATCTGTCCAATGTTGGTTATTTTTTCCTGTTTTCCTATCTGTCTAGTCAGTGTCTGTATCGGCATGTCAGAGGCCACGTTGTCTTATAGCGAATTTGTGTGTCCTTTCAGTAAGTCAGACCTCTCTATACTGCGAGGGGACGTACGGCAAATTGCGGCGACAGCTTTGACAGCAGTAGCTGGGAGCTGAGCTTTCTGACCCAAGAGCAGGGAGGGAAAGCCTGGGGCTATGGTAAAGCTAATTATAATCACCCCAGGGTGTGTTTGTTGTGTTTTTCCTTTGTGTGTATGTGTTTTTTTTATATATATATGTTTTCCACCGTGTTCAAGTTGAACTGAAACCGCAGGTAGGCCAGTCCCATGCCAAGTGAGTAATTTGTATAGATTGTAAACTAGGAGACCAACCCTTGTTACATCATATTTTTATTCCCTTTCCTGAGAAAAGATTTATGTGGGAAATAATATCGTTTCTCTCTCAAGCTAAATGTTCTTTTTATTAATGTCTCCGGACCATGAAACTTGAAATGCAAACAGAAAAAAAAATTCCTGTCTTCCTCCAGCTACTTCAGTTTTTTTTTTGTTTGTTTGTTTGTTTTTTTCTTTTTAGTATTACCGGTTTGGGCAGCAGACAAAACCAAGTCTTATTTGCTGTATATATTCTTTAGAAGACTGATGTCAGCCTTCTGTCTTTAACCATGCTGTTGGTGTTGAGGCGTGATACAGGAAGCTAGCTGCGTTGTCATTGGCCCCGAGGGAAAAAAAATCATGCTTGTCATCATCATCATCATCAATTATGATAATCAGTCACCCCAGGGAATCAAAACACTGCTGCGGACACTGGATGCCGATAGGCACATGGTGTGATGTACTGACCCGAGGCACCAGACCCGGCTGTGCTGTCGTCCGGTGAGAGCGTTTCCTTGGATACGTGTGGACGCCGGGGGTGCGTGGCGCAGTCGTGACACTGAGGATGATAGAGGCGCTAATAATGCTCGCTTCCCATTTTTAAATAATGATAATACCGTTAATTCTGACACGGACGGTACACCGCCCCTCCCGTCTCACCGGGAGCCTGTTTAACCACTGTGTCTTGCCAGTTCAGGAGATTGGCATTAAACCTAGACATTACCTCATCCTTCTGGGCAGGCAGCCCATTACGATGCTCAACAAGCCTGCAGGAGAGTGAAAAGCCCAATACCTGGTGATTATGTGCTCCCTGCGCCGCAGTGGCAGTCTGCAGGCGTCCCGCCTCCCCCCCCACACCCCCGCCAACCACCCCCCCGCCCCACACAGACACACACCACTCCTCCGCAGACGGACGCCGTCACAGGCTGCGATAAGGGCGCATCGTGAGGGAGCTAGGGCAGGGGGCCGGAGTAGGCGGGGGCCGGGGCGGGCTCGCAGGTGGACGTGCCGGCTGGCACCTGCAGGGAAAGGGAGAAGATTAATCAGGACGAGTGGGAACAGGAAGCTCTTGTTTCCTCCTGGAGAGAGCCGAGGGCGAACGGTAGAGCAGTGGCTGGGGCCTACAGGCTGGGCGGCATGTTGGAACCCGGCCCCTCCCACAGCCTGGAGACACACAACTGCTAAGCTAAGCCATAGCGTATGAGCCAGCGCTGAGCTAGACCATTCAGCTTGCAGGGGTTCACACTTTACGTATATCTGTATGCCTCAGTAATAGTCGTGTTTTTCCATTGTGTTTTAATCATTCGATTTACATGTCCTGGAGGGACACTTCATGGCTGAAATATCTGCAGCACAGTGAGAATGGCTCCCTCTGAACATTCATGAAGGTATAAACTTTTGTCAGGATTGACATAGTAAAAATGTATCTGTCCGATTAATGTTTTATATTATATAATCATCTGAAAAATGTTCGTTGTTTTATTAGTGATTAGTCGAGTTCACCGTACTTGATAAAAGTCAGCTGAAGTACAGGGGTGCTTCGTTTTCTTAGTCTTTTTTTTTTTCTGCGAATTATGAAAAACGCCTGTAATCTACAAATTGAAAGTCGCTTTAAGTGGCATAGATTAAAAGGAAACTAGGAAAGTAGGACAGAGTTAATTTCAGACTCATCCGTGGTTTTGCCCATATGACCACTCGCCGGCACCGGCATCGACTCCAGCATCGAAACACCGTGAACGCTAGGTGGCGCTGCCCAACAGGGACCGCCGCCCGCCCCCTTAGTTACACAGGCTCCTTAAATATAAGATAAGATATCTTTATTTTCACTGTACAAATACAACGAGATGTGCTTTGGAGCTGCCCTGTAGAATGCACCTTCGCTAACTGAGGAAAAAATAGTTTAAACTCTTCCAAATCCGGAAGATACTTTCATTTTAATGATTATGGTACAGTTCGCAAGCCAACAGAAACACTGATTTTAAAACACGTATATATCGTTATAATAACCTACATATGACGTTGCAGTACAAATCAATGCATACGTAAATATACAATGCAGTTAATGCGTTTGTGTCCCCAGTGAAGCACCGTTTTCTCTCCTCAGACAGTCCGGGGTGGGGGGGGACGCATTTGGTATGCGGTAGCCGGTGTAATCTGTCTGCTGTCTGCTGAGCCGACGGCCTCCCCCAGTCTGTGCCACGTCGCTGGCCCTGGGGAGCAGTGGCACTCTGGCATGCACGTAGACAAGACCGCCTACGTAATATCGCCTGCGTGCATATTGAAATACTTCCTCTCCAAACGATCAATAAATATTTAAAGTTTATCTAAACGGAATTTGGGGGGGGGGGGGCTTGGTTTTCATCCTTCGGTTTTTGCATATTTTTTGTATTCTAATATTACTGCTAATATCACACCACCGCCACATAGACATTCTGTTGAACAGCAAATCTTTGAGTGGTTTTATCATTTTGCAGGCTGCTGTCCCGGCAATAAGTTGCTGCTCTGCTTCACTTTTTCTCTTCATTTTAAGTGCTTCGGTTATTTATAGAGCATTGGATTGGGTTGGGGTGGGGGGATCCGACACGGATCAGCTAGACTGTGGGGTCAGCTCAAGGTTAGGCGGTTCAGTGGCCTCCTTGATTGGTCGTGGCTGTCACTAATGAGCGCGGGGGGGAGGGTAATTCTAACCTCCCCATCCCTCGCCGGCCAGGCCATCCCCTCTTTCATCGCCATTGTCACCATCGGTTTTTCCTTGGAGTGCTTTTCCACCCCCCCCCCCCCTCCCTGGAGCCGCTACCTTTTTTGGGGTTGGGGTGTAGGCTTTGCCTGCCCACACGATCACGTAACGCAGAGGCATTCTTTTGAATGAAGTGAAGAGGGAGGGGGAGAGGGGAGGACGAAAAAAGGGGAAGAGGACAAAAAAAATGCATGAGGCTGAATCACGGTAGCGGTGTCGCTCGGTACACGTTATGGCGTGAGAATGCGGGCTCGGAGCTGCTTCCTCTAATTGTGGGCCGCAGCCAGTCCTGCATTTGGGGCCGCTTTACCGGCGGATCTCTGCCCGCTTTTACTTTCCTCCCCGGATCTCCATGCAAAACCTAACAGTTCTGGGCAGCCGCGTCAACTCCAACTCCAATGTCATTTGCTCCTGCAACTGCACCGGACCCCAAGCCCAGGGGATGGAGATATGTAAGTACAAGCAGCAGGACTGCGTTAAATTATCTTAAGCGGTTTTGCACCATGTTCTCGCAGTCTAGCTATTTAAAATTAAAAGAAAAAATCCGTCTCGTACCCCCCTTCGGTGCATCGGGCACTTACCCACAGCGTGATTTATTATTATTATTTTTTTCATTTTATCATCCAAAAAGCAGTGCAGGTGCATCGATGTGGTTTAGCGAAGGCATCGTTTTAACGGCGCTAGGCTAAATTGGGTATTTTAGTTTAAAATTGCGCCGCCGTATATTTCTGCCCATTTGTAATGGAATAGAAACTGCCTATATGGCTGGGAGTAGTTTCAAACCCCCTCGAGCGATTCACATATGTTATAATAATTTAAAAAGTGTGGTGCGATGCCTGTTTAGCTGCATACACTACAAGTTAGTCCAAATAAAAACCGGTGTTAACGTTGGCGGATTTCTTGAGGTTTTATTGGGGGGGGGGGGGGGGGGAGAACAACTGCA
>JAODLC010000140.1:11023092-11033522 GCA_026781145.1 Hippopotamyrus pictus
TCAGCTGCCCTGCTTATCGGCCAGAGGCAGGCTGTGGGCAGCAGTCATTTCCGTACTCCGTCTCTGTAGCTCCTCCACGCGAGAGACGCATGAAATGAGCGCGACTGTGTCTCTCCCCAAAGCGCAGATTCCACACGTCCACTATGCTACAATACTACTTAAAGTGCCTTTTGATGTATGCAGTAGAGATATACAGAACACATTCATCTGATACAGAAATCTGCAAAATGATAGAATAGCATGGTTTAAAATATTTGGTATCATGGTGCAATGCATTGACTCTGTGTGTCTGTGTATCAGTCAATTTCCTGGTTGTTTGGACGGTCTGTAAGAGTTTAGGCCTCAATGAGCTCTTTTCCACTGACTGTTGTAAATCTGACTTCCACGCCGGTATAGATTTTGCTCGGATGTATTGGGATGCCGTGGCTTAATCACAGTAGCCGTATGTCGCTTTGTGTCACGCTGATGAAAGCCTGGGCCACGTAGCGTTGTCTGGAGACTGGTGCTCTGTGTAAGTCGTGCTGCTTATGAGAAACCCCTTCACCCGAGTGTCTGATCAGAGAGCACAGCCAGCCGTGCGGAGTGTCTATGAACTGCTGCTTTGGTCTGCCTGCCTGCTTGTCTGTGTCTATCTGTTTACCTGTCTGTCTGACTGCCTGTCTGTCTGTCAGGCTGCCTGTCTGCCTTGGCCTGTCTATCTCTGTCTATCTGTTTCTGTCTCTGCCTGTTTCTGTCTGCCTGTCTCTCTCCTGGTTTGTCAGTCTTGGACTGTATTTGTCTGCCTCCATCTGTCTCTCTCTTGGTATAACTGTCTTAATCTCAGTCTGTCTCTCTCTCTCATGCTGTCCATCTCTGTGTTTCTCTGTTTTCACCCTTTCATCATTTCTTGTGGGTCTGTGTGTCTGGATGTACCTTTGTGTGTCATTGCTTTGTGTCTCTGTCTGTGTGTATGAGTGTGTGTTTATGTGTGTGTGTGCGTGCGTGTATTCTGCCCTCTGTTTCCTGGCCTCATGCCCCCCCGCTCCCTCCTCCCTCCCTCTGGTTCAGTCTGCCAGTGGCCTCACTGCCAGGTCACTGCTTCGGATCCCCCACGGCTCCGGGGCCATCGAAAGAGCTGCTGAGCCATCCGTTGCCACAGCGACGGCGGCGGCACTGCCTGGTGGGGCCCGAGTGAGCTCAGCAGGCATGGGTGTGCGAGCGTGCGCGTGTGGGGGTGGGGGGCAGGGGGTGGGGCCTGGCGGTATCTGGGACAGAGCTGCAGCTTCTCACAGCTGTCCTGAGCTCTGCTGGACTGAGCATGTCGCTCAGAGACCGCGAGAATGTCACAGCCAGGAGAGTCGCCCTGCACAGCCCCACGCTGCTGGAGAAAGGTACCAAATTTAGCCACTTGTGTGTCTTCTGCCGCTTGTGAGCCAGGGTTCCTGTGGCGGTGGGGGGGACTCCTTCCCTGTGTGTTTACAACAGGAGGATCCAGTTTTCCATGCCCATGTGACTGGAATCATGTTTTAATTTTGTTGTTTTTTTTCCAGTTTTAGTTGGACTATAGCAACTCGTCGTGAGGGGTATAGGGGTATGGGGGGGGGGGGTAGGGGTGTAGTTGTTTGGACCCCAAGTGCGCTGCCTGTTTTGTTGTAGGAAAGTGGGGGGACTAGGAAGCTTTGAGATTTGCTTGTGCATAGACGTTGTCTCTAACCCCCACTACCACTCCTTCACTCAACCCAGAGGTCTGCCAGTCTCTACAGTTGACTCAGTTTCTGACGGAGGGTTTGTTCATGTTGAAAGGGAACACAAGAAAGAGTGCAAGATGGTGTGTGCGCGTGCGCGTGCGTGTGCGTGTGTGCACGCTCTGTCAAAGTGTGCTGGACCAATGGGACAGTAACCCAGCTCGGTCCGTTAAGCGCAAGGTTCTCTCGGCTGAAGTTTGGGTCCTTTTATTTCTTCTGTATTTCCTCTCAGTACAGCAAGTGCTCCTCTGGTTTATTGGACAGGAAGAAATGAAGCAAACCATGGCTTTTTAATGTTAGGACATTCTGCCACTAGTGCTTACTTACAAACTTGCATTTATCAGGTAGTTATGGCTTTGGCAGTGCAGTTTTCACTTACCAGATGTGCCCAAGAATGTGTATATGCCAGGAAAGAGTAATTCCTGAAAGTCGTGTGGGGAAAAACATTGGTTAGGTTAGGGCTTCCTAAGCCTGCGAGTTGCTTAATTTCCAAAACAATGACCCGGCAATCGATCTTTCGGTACCCACCCACAATCCCACCTCCGCCCCGCCCGTCTGTGAAATTTTTGTGCAATATAAACCAACATCAAACATTTGGGAGCCCCTACAGTGAGCCATGTCACATTTCATCTGACTGCCTTCACCATTTGACCAAAACAGAGTGAATAAATTTTTAAAAGAATTTTTGGGGGGAGGTTGGTGAAGATAATGTCTAGTGTCGGGGTGGGTGCTGGGAAGATCCAGCTTGGAGGAGCTGCGCCATTTGGGGAACTGACCACAGATATAGAAGGTGTTACAGATATGTGTGGGCATCAGGTCTGGTTCAGAAGTTCTTAAGAACCACATCCATGGCTTTTGCCTGTCGATTTGCAGCTAACATCTCTGCATCTGTGACTCCCCTGTCCTCTCCTGCCTGCTGCCCTCTCCACTGCACACGCGAACACGATCCGCAGAAAGGTGGGCAAAATCCACACGGTGCCTGTCATGGCTGACTGGCCAGCGGCACGGAGAAAGGAGCCCGCGACAGGTGAAGTGCGCCGGTGTCCCCGCACCCCCACGTGAGCGTGTCACGCCTTGATGAGCCCGTACTGTATTTCATCGCATTTGCATTATAATGAGCGGCTCAGACTCCGGACGCTGGTCACTGGGCGATAGGGTCGTTTGTCAAACGCTCGGCGCTTTACCGTGGCGATAAGGAGCCGTCTGGCACAGCGGCGTTTTGTTTTTGGATAGACGACATCTTAAGTCTGCTTCCTCTCGCCCCCTCGTTCATTCGCTGTCACCCTCTGCCTCTTCTCATCTGTCTATTTTGTTTCCTGTCTAGTCCCCCTCTTCCAACAGACCATTTTCAGAAATGAGAAAGCTGCCGCACCCTTTCGCAGAACCCAGATTATAATTAACAGAATCCACCCCCCCAAACAAATTAATCTGTCCCATGACCCAAGTAACACTGCGTTCTCTTCCTGTCCTGGTGTCTGGTGAGAACGGGAGCTGACAGGGCTGTCTGCGGAGCCAGCGCCGGAACCCCCCCCCCCTTTGACCACTCGAGTACACACTGTTCTCATACTGAACAGGCTGGGATGTTCCTCTCCCCCCCCCCCCCCCATCCCCTCTGAGATGCAACTCAGAGTTGTTCTGTTCACCAAATATTCTCCAATTGCGGGAGTACTTAACCTGGTTAAGAGGTGGCTTTACCTGTGACGGAGGTGGGTGGGGACTCCCTGTTAAGCATTTGTCCAGCTCAGTGGGGGTGTGGTCATGGGAGTGGTGCATTCATTTGGATTCAACTCTCCTGTAGAAGGTTCAGCCCTTCTTCTGCCCTGCGTCGGGTTTTTACCACCAAAGTTTATTTGTTGAAACCCACAAACGGTCTCATCTAAACTCTCCCATCATGCTGACCTGTTCCCTGACATGTCAGAGACACAAGCGTCCCCCCTTTCCCTTGGAGGTTCCGACCCACCTCCAGCGCTGTGTCCACCCTCTTGCCTTCATTTACTTGCCAAGTGACTCTGTGGATCAGGAACAAGGTCCCCCTTTGACCGTGCCTTGCTCCCGCACCCCCGAACTGAGCATATCCCTGTGGACGGACCTCCGTTGCACCCCTTACTCCGACCCTGCCTTGCCCCGGCTAAAACAAAACCCCTTTTTTTGGTGCGTCGACAAATAAAATCATTCCATAAAACAATACATTGAGAATCATGCTAATATGTCCCTGGGATGCCCTTGAACCGCAGAACTGTGCACAAGAAGTTATTGTGTCTCATCTCTCATCTGCCGAAGCGTTGTTGTTCTGTGCATGATTCATCGCTGGACATAAAGTTCTGTTGTCAGGCCGCAGCCAGCGCTAATGCTAGGGGCTCCCAGCCAGCCATCGTCTGAAGGGAACCCATTGTTCCTTTGCATCGAATCTGAAGCACCTCTGTATGGCCGGCCGACTCTGGCCATCTCTGAGCGCTTTAATAACTCTGAGAGAGCACAGACGGTTTGTTCGAGGATTTGGGGGGGGAAAAATGGGAAGGACTTTTGATTGCTCTCTGCTGCCTCCTTGTGACGGTTCTCAGATGCAGCGGGTACGGTACACTTTGTAAGTTGTCAGTAATGGCATCTCGTTGGGCTCATTGGGTATTAATTGTTCTGTTTTTTTTCCTCTCTCTCCTATTTGTTTTTTTTTTCCAGCTGAACTGGAGTTTGTTCAGATAATTATTATAATTGTGGTGATGACCGTGATGGTAGTCGTGATCATTTGTCTGCTGAACCACTACAAGCTCTCCACCTGGTCCTTCATCAACCGGCAGAGTCAGGCCAGGAGGCAAGAGGACAGTCTGCAACCGGTGAGTCCAGCTCTGTAGGAGGCAGCTATGAGACCCAGTCACGTGATTGACCGATGGGAAACCTAAAATGCACGTCCTGGTTAGCCTCGCCCAGTTAGCCTAGCTTGGCTCAAGTAATGCCATTGAGTCCATTATGATAAACCCCACCTAAAATGTACAGGGAGCCTGCTGGGGACCAAGCCCCCCAACTGTTGAATGTGGGAGTCCATTTAACTGAAAGGCTGTTATGTTATCTTACTGACCAATCAGAAGGACCAACCTTGTGGCCTGGCCCACCCAGCGAGGCATAGCATTGGGCAGAGAGCTCCCTAACCCAACCCCCCTGTTTTTCTTACGTAGGATGGGTGTCTGTGGCCACCAGACAGCGGGTCGCGACAAGGGGCTGCAGAGGTAAGTTGTAGGGTATCCCCCCCCCCACCAAAGCATACTGTCTAATGACAAGATTTCAGCGTGATGCCATCGGGGCAGATTGCCACGTGATGAGCGTTGGTGTCCCTCAACCCCATCCGCGTGGCACTAATCCACTGCGTTTCTACTGATGACGTCTACACGGGGACCGGAGTGTTTGGTGATGTCGCTCAGTGAGGCCGCACCAATGGTGGGAGATTCGCATGAGCGTCAGTTTCATACGTCCCAGTACTGATGCCCATTTGCTCCTGGAATTTGGCCACTTCTGCATTCTTTCCTATTAGTTTCTTAATGATGATAAAAAGTAGCTTGAGTACATGAAATACAACTCAGGCCATGTATAATTATGTTAAGACTTTATTGGGGAAGCAGTACAACTTACCTTACTGATTTGTATTTGTTCTTGAGGATAATTTCGGTCTGTGGAAATTATGTGAAAGTGAGTTAAACTGCATGTAATTTACAGACTTTCACTTAAATTTAAGTCCCGAAACTTGACAAGAGCACAGTCCCACTGAAATTTTGTACAGTTCGTCGGTCTATGGTTTTCCTTTGGAAAATGATACTGATTCAGGTCCCGTTTGCCCATCTCTGCAGGTGACGTACGCCCCCCAGACTAGGGAGAGGTTCACCACTCCCTCGTTTATGCAACGGGACAGATTCAGCCGCTTCCAGCCCACCTACCCCTACCTGCAGCACGAGATCGACCTGCCGCCCACCATCTCGCTGTCGGACGGCGAGGAGCCCCCTCCCTACCAGGGCCCCTGCACCCTGCAGCTGCGTGACCCCGAGCAGCAGATGGAGCTCAACAGGGAGTCTGTGCGAGCTCCACCCAACCGGACCATCTTTGACAGTGACCTGATCGACGTGCACAGCGCTGGGGGGGGGCCACGCCCACCCAGCAGCAACTCGGGCATCAGTGCCGCCCATTCCGGCAGCCACGGCAGAATGGAGGGGCCCCCACCCGCCTACAGCGAGGTCATGGGCCACTACCCTGGCTACGCCTTCTTTCTTCACCAGCACGGCAATAACCCCCCCACGCAGGGGGCGGGACGCAGGACAACCCGGCAGGGCGACCCCGAAAGCACAACGGCTCCCGCCAAGGACGGCCAGCGGGAAGACCTGGTGTGAGGTGGGCTGGGTGGGCGGGGCTACGCAAGTCTGGCCCCGCCCTTCACAAAAAAGGGGATGTGGTCACTTTCTCAACACTCCCATGCACAACTGAATACTGACCTTCGCTACAAAGACAACAGACAAGAAGTAAAGGAACCAAGACTACAGTTTTTTTCTGTTTTGTTTTTTTTCCTACATTTTTTTAAAAAACGTTGCTAAAACTGTGGGGGGGCGCACACCGTGTGGAGTGTTCATAGCTACTGTTTTTTTTTTTTTCTTTTTTTATTCTTCATGTGAGTATAAAGATTATTAGCACAGATTCTAAACAGTCCCCCCCAGGACTTGTTTTAGTTTTTCTTTTGTTTTTTTTTTTTTCTTCTTAAGACCGGGATCTGTGCACAAACAAGATGAACCAGTGGAAATCCAAATCTGAGTGCCAAGATTCAAGTGGAAGTTAAAAAAAAAAAAAATCAATGGGGAGAGGACTTGCTTAATGCTCAAAAGAAATGTTTATCTAAAAGTTGCACTATCTTATCGTTTAAAGAAGAGGGAATTGCTGTATGTATTTTACTCTGTGTGTGTGTGTGTGCGTGTGTGTGTGTGTGCGCGTATGTGTGTATTTGTCCTTTCATTTGTGGATTGGAATTTTGGCTCCAAAGATTTGCAGTGGGAGCAATAGGGGTTTATCCTTTTCCTTTTGTAGAAAACACGCAAGAGACTCGGATCCAGCCTAAAATCCTCATGACTCAAATTGTTAGTACAGGGACATTTAGATTTTTTTTTTTTTTTTTTACTTTCACATTCTCAGAGACACAGTACGAGATCTCTGCCCTCATTCTGCTGGATGAAAGGCCTAAAGAATAATTGTGCTGGATGGGGGTTTACCAGAGGTGTTGCTTGTTGTCTAGCTCACTGTTTCCCAACCTGGCCCAGGCAGTCCATGTTCTTGCTCCCTCCCAGGCAGTCCATGTTTTTGCTCCCTCCCAGGCAGTCCATGTTTTTGCTCCCTCCCAGCTCCCATGCAAAAATGTGGACTGTCTGGAAGGGAGCAAAAACTTGAACTGTCTGAGGGTCCCTGAGGACCGGGTTTGGACATACTGGTCTAGGACATCCATGTCCTACCGTAGATGACTGAGGGCCATCCGATATGAACGTGCCAGTTGCCATTGCACATTAAAAAAAAAACAAACAAAAAATGTCCATGATATTCAAACCCTCCCTCCATTCCTGTCCGCCCTTCATCCACCAGTATTCTTGAGGCAGCCTCTCCGCGGGTCCCGTTCCCGAAACCTGCACCCCACAGTCCCTCGTTCTCCCCACACATGCTCAGCTCATCCCGTACGCCCAACATGTGCTTGTCACACGGACGGCTCGGGGAACTCCAGGGAACCGCTCTTTCGCCCTCGGCTCATGCCGCGTGTCTCGAGGAGTCCCCCGTTGGTATAATCAGGTTTTGGACTGTGGTCAAAGACAAGGGCTATGTGACGGTGGTGTCTGTGACCTTCTGACCTAGCCTTTCTTCACGCGTCGTTGCCTTCTCCTCTGCTATCGCTATATTACTGACAGTATTAAAGCTAACCCCAGCTTCTTATGATGTTTACCACCTACGTAACCCAGCACAGACGTTTGATTAAATGTTTTGTTGAATACTACAGTGCTTCTCGATCCCTTTAAAAGGACCCCAGGGGGCCTCACATCGGGGGCCCCTTATGCCTTCGTATGGTAGCCTTTGTGGGCCCCGGTACCTTGAGTGTTGGTGATTGTTCGGCTTGCTTTGGTCATAACGTGGTGTCCCTGAGGGGGGGGGAGGAGGAGGGGGCCTTGCTTGACGTGGCCCACAGCCCTTCTAACTGTACGTTTTACTTCCTTTCGAGCTCTTGTTGTGCTTATATTTGATGCATCGCTTATAATACATCGTGATTATCTGGCTTCAGAGGGGTCACGGAGGTCATTTGAGGGAGCTTTCCAATGGAACGCTGGTGCGGTTCAGTCATACGGATGACAGGAACCTACTGCGGGCAGTTCAGCCGCACCGATTGGCCGTTAACATGCTGACTATCCAGTGTATCGGCGTTTGGCTGTAATGCGACAGGATTCCCCTGGATCCGATGCATGTTTTTTTTTTTCCCTGAAGGGATCCCCCTTCCTCCTCCTGTGTGCTTGAATGGAAAAAGATAGGAAAATCAATAGCAAGCTTCCCTGGCCTAGACTTTATTTATACAACTTTAGAGACTATTTGGGAAGCAATGAAGATAAACTGTGTTCTTGGGTTATGTTTTAATTTCATTTTATTTCACTTTTTGTAACAACTTGGATTCTAGAAGTATAGATGAAAGCCTTTCGTTGCTATTGTGACGTACTTACTCCCTGCGTTTTGATTGGCTCCGGAGAGCAGTCCGTTCTCTTATTTCTATATCGCTGCTGCTACCGCTGCTGCTACCGCCGCTGCTGCTGCTGCCACCGCCGCCGTCAGTCATTTTCCGTCACTTTTCCCTATATGGATTGCTGCGTGATAGACTCGTTTCGTAAATGTCTGAAGCCGTTTTCGTTCCTCTTTTGTTTGTTATATTTTAACGTCTGTTTGTTTCTCTACGTTTGCTTGTTTCTGTCTGCTCTCGTAGCTAAACGAGGAGGAAAAGAAATGCTCATTTACTGTTTTCTATGAGGAGGTTTGGACGTTACTATTATGTGAGTAAAAAGGTGCCTAATGTTCTCGTTTGAGCAGATATAGGAACCCAGTTGCACTCAAGCCCCGAACCTTCGTTGTGCCTCACTTCCAACGGTGCTTTTTTCAGTAGTCTGTCTCTTTTATGTTTATTTGTAAGGTGCTGTATATAACTTGAATATATTATGCACATATCCTACCCAATGGGTAGAAACAACATAAAACGGACATTGTGAATAATGTAATATAATGTACAGATGATATAAAATTTTAACATGGTGGCATCCAGTTTCCGAATGCCTTCAAAATGTGCTTTTGTCTTTTTGTAAACAAGAAAGGGTTTGCAAAGTAACGCTTAAATGATTAAAAATAAATACAAATTGCTACTTATATTATTTTCCTATAAATAATAATCTGTTACGGTAAGGATGAAACTAATGTTCTGAATTTAGGATGTTATTGAACAGATTGGTAACACAGTGCTCACTGTTCGCTTTAGTGACCCGTCATTTGGTCCGGTATTAAACACATTTAACCAGAGCGAAGTCGGTTCTTATTTTACCTAAACATGTGAAGTTAGGGGGCGTCCTGCTTTGTGAACCGCGTGTGGAGGTGACAGACTGGCCTTCTTGGGACTTAAAGCTCGGGTGACTTTTTAAACCCAGCTTGTTATATTAGACTCCCATACCGATGCGTCTCTCGAGTTTGCTTGCCGATAAAAACAAGGCTGCTCTTGGGCTTCTGATATTTAACGCCTTTCAGGCACCGGGGGCGTCTACCCAGGAAAGGTTTCACCACAACAGGCTCCCATCGCCAGCCATTTCGCATGGAATCGTCTCGCCTACGGCACAGATGGTCACCACCGCCAGACCGTGTGAATTTTGATTCGGTCTAGCGCTCAGCTCCCACCCCACAGCCCCCAATAGGCGTTTCCCAAGCAGCTGAACTGGGACTTTCAAAATTATTATTATTATTATTAATAAATAACAAGGTTCACTCCACTGACAAATGGTCAGTGTGAACTTACAAATTTGTAGTATAAAATTTATTTGCAAGATCCGAAAGGCCAAAAAAATACTCATTCCTACACATTACAGGACACGTGGCACTATTTTGAAATGAATTCCTATCTGCCCTAAACTCGCACCGAGCATTTATTCCCCGAAAAATTGAAAGCGAGACACTTTCTGCTTGGCGACTTTGGTGCAGGATGCCTGATTGGTGACAGATTCCTCTGATTCCTAAGCTTACGGGTGTTTTCTCATTTTCCACTCAATGATCTCTGAGCAAATTGTTTTATTCCCCCCCCCCCACACTTTCCTTTAAAAAAAGCACACGACTGATCAGGATGAAGCACTAAACTGTACACTGTGGTAAGAAAGGTGTGTGACAAACCAGGATGTAATTGGACAGAGAATGCAGCTCAGTCTGTTTTTCTATTTTATACATATTCAGTGTATGTGGTGTGTAGGAAAAGCATTTTAATTGTAGTCTCATTCATTTATATACTAAGACTCCACTGTATAGAATCGTTGCGCATGTTCATTCTTATCTCTAGGTAATGTACATAGCAATGCCATTTTTTTTTTTACTTTTGTTTTTTTTGTTGTTTTTCCAGTGCACCAAATGGGCAGCAGTCGCCATCTTGATACGTTTATTGTAATTCTTGTTCCAAGGGCCCTTCACCCC
>JAODLC010000140.1:11033622-11048554 GCA_026781145.1 Hippopotamyrus pictus
TAATTTTTGTTCCCAGGGCCCTTCCCCCCCCCCCCCCCCCCCCATGCACTAGCTTACAGAACTAACTTTGGCTCAAACAGAATTGGTCAGCACGTTCCGTTTATCACCAGGCATCAGAAAAACGAATAAAAAAAAAAAAACACAGACCATAGCTGTGTTCTGTTCTTAGGATGTCACAGCAGTTACATACTTCAGTCTTGACAGTTTTTACATGACTACTTCCATCATGGACTTTGTAACATTTGATTGCTTTATTTACAGAACTTGTCTATATATATCTATATATTAATAGATATATATAGATGTTTATAAACTGTCGTGTACTTCGCCTTTTTTTTTAATTTAAGCAATTGTGATGTAATAGGTTTTAGGCCTAAGGTCTGTTATTGCAATACTTTTACAGAAAAAAAAATCAAAAAATGTTGCTCCAAGTGCTGTTGTAGTCAAAGATTTTATGCTTGTACTTAATGCTGTGGTCAAACTGCAGCAAAATTATTAAAACTTAAAAAAGAAACCAATAATATGAGCTGCTTCTGTTTGGGGGTGGGGCTGACCTATTCGGATGCTGAATTGGTCTTTTTTGTGGTGTTTCTGATAATTTAGGATCTGTGGATTATCACGTGGGAACACTTGGATGAAACTGGTGAGTACAACTGAAAATAACTCAAAGGTTTAGATAGCTCAGTGCCAAAAAATGTTACATTTTACAATTGACAAATTTACAAATTGACATTTTTTGCAGTTAACATATTTATTTATTAAGGATGTGAATCTAAAGCGCTCTGTGATCAAGTTCCGGAAATTACCACACTTGAAGAGATGTGGTAAATAAAAGACAGGTTCTAACAGAGGTAATGCAATACTGTGGATCAAAAACTAAGGAACGTTGATCGAACATCTGGGACAAGATATGTGCAACATGGCTTAGTGACCAGAAGAGTCTAACCAGAGACATTTCAGATGCCAGATTCTGGTGATTTGTGCAGGTCATGGAAGATGGACGTGTTTAATCCTCCTCAACCTCAAAGCACGAGAGGACAGCTTGTGGCCTGTAAATCAGAGCGCCTTCATCCTGACAGACATGCTCATCCCTTGCCGGTGAATTTGACATGCGGCATCTTGGTGACAAGGGCAGGGGTCCAGATATGCAAGACCTGAAAGATCATCTAACGGTCTCAGGTCACAGCAGGAACACAGACCGACAGAAACCTGCCAGATGTTACTGCTGGAACGGAGACCACAGTGATGGGGTTGATTGATATCTCTCCACCCTTTACACGCGGCTGTCCATTCTGTGCTCCAGGGGCCAACAAAGCATGCCACCAGTCTCGGGAAAGTGGACCAGCTGCTGAATCTGGATCTTGGGGCTTCCCATGAAAACACCTTCAGCTCATGCTCACTCCACACTGCTACCCAGTGCGCTGGCTTGAGTGTTACTCATTTGAAACATGCATCCATCAGTTGCTTGTTTCCACTTCCTCCCAAGTGGACGTCACAGATCATATATTTATAAGTCTGGTTGCAGTTTTTAAAGCATCCCCCTCCTGATGGCTCATCCGAGGCTATATAGACATAACATCTTAAACCTTGCTGTCATACCCGCCATAGGCGTTTTAGAACTGCGTAGTCGGAATGTTGGCACTGGTGCTTAGCGGCCTGTTCTTACCGCACCTCCGGGTCTTTGCTCGTCATCAGTGCAAGGCTTTTGGAGCAGAACATTACCTCCATTGCTCACCTGGCTCCATAGTCCAGTGATCCTAGACAGCACATGCGGGGATACAGTCTGCGGCTGCTTTTGAAAAGATTTCATAACCTTAGTGCAACAGCTTTCCCAGACTCTTGTCAGACATACAGCACACACTCACACCAAACAATTTCATTCCAATTCACTCAGACTGTTTGCATTACCATCTCCTTTAATATTTAACCTGCTCACAACCTGGCATGTTTGTATTCCAAAGCTTAAAGTAAGATGCATGATCTCCCTTTTTTTCCTGAATCTTTCAGGGAAATGTGCTTTCTCAGTGTCCTACACTCTAAACCCATCAGGTTAGCATTCTGCAACCAGGGTAGGAGGAGGTGTGCAGTCTAGAAGTGTGAATGCAGTATCGTATCAGTAAAGAAAGTCAAACACACTGAAAATGCACAACTGCAGTTTGGTGCTTTTGTTTCAGCACCCCTTAAATGAAATACTTTAAGAAACAGTATATCGCTTCGATTTTATGCACAACTGATTACAACATATTGGCACAATTCTGATCTCTTTAAAAGGTAGCTATCACTTCGAACAAATTATTTTTAAGCTACTTTCAGTCCCTCGGTGTTCGATTGCATTTTTTTTCGTTTGAGACTCAGTGGTAGAATCTCAGAATGGATTCATGTTACCCGGGAGACTTGGGGACACACAGCTAATCGGCTTTCTTTCGGAAGGAGATCCGGTCTTTGGTCTCCTGCAGTTTTTCAGAAAACTTGTCCTTGGTCTCTTCCATCTTCTCTGAAAGGCGCTCTTTCGTCTCCTCCATTCTTTCTGAGATGAGTTCCTTCGTCTCCTCCATTTTCCCGGAGAACCTCTCTTTCGTCTCCTCCATTTTCTCGGAGAACCTCTCCCTTGTCTCCTCCATCTTGTCCTGGAGATAGTCTTTGACGAGTGGTGGGGTAGAGAGGTACCCGTGTTTCCGCAGGTATTTTACGGAAATGGAGGTTCCGGCCAATGTCACCGTATACCTGGCTGGCGTAGCGATCTCCAAAAAGGAACAAAAAAGTCAAATTATGTAACATCTCAACTTGACAATCAACTGCCTTTTCTCCTAAGGAAGTTCAGATATGGCAAATAGCACTAGAATTTCAAGCTCAGGAAATCCGCCTTACTTTGTACATAGCATAGGCTGTGATGGCGTAGCCACTCTGGGAATCCCTCAGATAGCTAACAATTTTTTCAGGAAATCCGGCATACTCCAGAAACTGAACCACATTCACTCCCCTACAGAAAAAGACGGAGATGAATCACTTCAAGATATTTGCCTCAATTCAGGGAAGTTAATTACTATATAGTCATAATATAGATAAATATTACAGATATATAAATAAGCAAATGGTCACGTGTTAACTGGCCAAAATTAATAACTAAATTAGCACTTTGTAATGCAATCTGGTCCTAAAACAAAGAAAAATCTGTGGCATTAAATCTTGGACGTAAAAAATATTAACCAGACCAAGAAGAGTGTAGCATGGCGGCTCAGTGGGTAGTGATTTCGCTTCACACCGCCAGGGTTGGAGGTTCTAATCTCACTTCCACTGTGTGTGTTTGCGTGTTCCCCGTGTCGCGTGGCCTTCCTCCCACAATCTAAAGACATGCAGTTAGGCTAACTGGTATCTCAATCTGACTGATTTTTGCGTTTTGTATTTACGTCCTGCAGTGGACTGGCATCCTGTCCAGCGTGCCCCATCTTGACTCTGACCAGTTTACGCGGGTGGAAGAATGAATAAGCCACTTATATACCAAGGATATATTGTGCTTGGGAGCAGATTAAGTGCACTTACTTCATAGCAGCATAGTAGAAGGAGCCAAACCACACACAGGATGTCAGAAGATGCACCGGTATCATGACTTTGCCGTACTGTTTGAAGGTCTTCTTGAACCTCTGTACCAGACCGATGGATCTGTCCTGGAGGGGGTCTGCTTCTGCGGAAGAGCCAGGCATCTGTGGCGAGTCTGACTGGTAGGTGGGGTCGGCCCCAGCCAGACTCGTGGGCGGAGCAGCCTGGGGTTCTTCTTTGGGGTCAGGGCTGCGTTTTTCTGCGGCCCTGACTGTCACCGATGTGTTCAGCCAACATGTCCATGGGGCCCAGCTCCTTAAAGCTGAGGCTACAGCGGACGGCTCACGGGCAGCTGGGCAGATGACCACAGACCGCACGGCGGCCGTCTGCCATAAGATCTTCTGGGAAAGGAGACGCTGCATCACCGCCCCCACTGGTTATCACCTCCTGAGGATCCAGGAGGGGCATCATAACATATACTGGCAGAGTCTTGATCAGACAGCTTCAGCTGATTTGTTGCATTTCATTTGTTAGTATGCAATACACAAGTCTCAAAAGGCTTAATAACCTGAATCTCATGTTAGAAAGACACAAGAAAGCCTCAAAGGCATACAGGTATTATTTCCAAGGCTATATTCTGCGGACATAGTTTTTAAGATGCCCGATGCAGGATTGACAACCCCACACGCATCTGGTGTGACAGTCACGCAGTCTTCCTTTCAGGCTCACACAAGAAAACTTACGGCCAATCTATTTTATTCCATTATAAACCTAAAGCGTTACTTTGCAAACCCTACAGACTAGTTACAAGGTAATAGATCTATTACATACATGTAAATGCGTACACGTGTGTGCGAAGACTTATCTTAAAATGAAAATCTCACGCCAGCCAACTGACCAAAGTTGGCAACACGCCACGTGCGCTTTTTAAGCAGGTCACCCGACCGGTCACGTGGTCCTCCGTGGAAACGTTACCGTATGCTTTAGCGCCGCGCGCTTCCACGATGCCGAAATGCACGCGTCTGATCGCGTTTTCCAGCATGGGACCATTTTCGAAAGTTAAGGGTTAAACAAATTACAGCCGGTATTGCGTGCATGCATGACAAAGTACTGTCACAAATATAAAAACACGTTACCTTAAATAATATTAATGGTCAGTGCAGTCAGTGCAGATGCTGGAATGAAAAACAAAATATGTTTAACACCAAAGCTATAAGGAGTTGACTAACTTCTAAAAAACGTCCTAATCAAACACAAATGTAGTAACAAAAATTAATTGAGCCAAAATTTATTTACCTTTTCTCTAAGGAAAAAAAATAAGTGAAATATTTACACTTAATATTGCTAAGTAGGGCGGAGCCTGCGATACTCGGTGATATACGGCAATTTAGGTTTAGTTGCTAGATACTACCGCAATTTGCTGTTCTGTCGTTGGTATTAAGGTCCTTCTGAAGGACAGCAGAAGACCAACACGTAGCTCCGGCTCCTAACTTATCCATATTAACATTGTGGAAAGTAGCTGGAGTCCAGTTTCAGTAACAGCTGAGGCCCAGTTCTGAACACCTGCCAGTTTGTCGGGCTGAGCAACTACCAACCTAAGAAAAGTATGCGAAACGCCCATAATGCAGTATTAGGGGTTTACCGTCTGTAATTTTTCTGTGCAAAACATCCTCACTTTAGTAAATCCACTCGACTTCACGAATTCCCGGTTCTTCTTCTTCCATTATAAATACAGTTAATAGTGGCTAACTTAAACAATGAAGCATGTCCCTACTGTCATTCAGATAACTGCTACTAGGAAAGAGTTCCTCCCACATGGTAAGAATTGGATGTGCTATGTACTAGGGAAATGTAGTCTACATTTCCCATTTAAGTACATGTTTATTTCTCCTGTTGTAACTCCAATTCCCAGCATGCATAGCGAGCATGCCCAAGAAAGGAAGGAACAATACGGGAAGTACTGCTAAGCATGCTTTGCCACGGTGCTTGGATAATCGCGAAGCAGTCCAAGCACATGTGGTTACTTATTTGTTGACGCATTAGGAATAGCTATATTAAAGTGGGTTTGCAGGTATTGGCGGTGTTTTGGCTTATTAGTTCACTGTTATTTGGTTTGCTTGTTTTGCCAAACTAGCGTTACCAGGATGCCATCCTGGGGTGGGCATTTTAGTTTGTTGGGTGGGCATCAGTGTTCAAAATGTTTTGGGGGGTCAGTGGTCTTGGGGGGGTCCCTGGTGGGCAGTCCAACCATGACGTGAAAGTCCATCAAGGTTGCATCAATGTAGGTCCGGGTTCTCTAACCTTATTTACAGTGAGAGCTACTTCGAAAAAATATATATGCATATTATTATTATTATTATTATTATTATTGTTGTTATTAATAATAATAATAATAATAATAATAATTTCAGGAGCTACGTATACTACAAGATCATACTTATAATCATATAATCATAATCATACTTTCTCCCTTACGCTGGATCCCTGAATTTAAACTCCTGATGATTGGTTAAATTTGGTCTACCCACCCATAACCACGCCCCTGCCGTCACTCGTGAGTAGAAGGTCATGCCTATTTGCTCATCCTGCCGCCCAGTTTTATTTTGTAGATCGTCTGTGTAATACAGACCACCAATTTCACCAATGTCTTTGAAATAGCGTTGTGATTAAGATAAAAAAAAGTTTTGAATCCTTATCAATTATGTCGATGTTTTTACAGGCAAAACTACTGATAATGACAATGGCTTTGGTTATGTTTTGAAAAGAACACAAAATAAATTGTACCAAATTATGTAGAATGCAGTTCTTATATTCAATAAGCCATAAGGAACCCAAAACAGAAATCTTTTGTATTTGCTGCATGGGCAAATCATTTTTCAAAAATAAACAATTTACGACAAAAAACGTTTGCAGATCAAGTTAAATATTAATACATGAGTGTGTCTTTGCGATCGCTTAAACATTCCTCTTATCCACTGTACCTGCAAGCCCATTCCAAGTTCCTGCCTGTGTTTCATTTGAAGTGCCAGTATTGCCTCCCATTGCTGACTGAGACCTTTTTTTGATGATGCTCCACAGGGTTGTGGTCAGGGGATGATGGTGGCCACACCATGTTTTTTCCTCCATTTACACCCATAGCTGCCAAAGAGTCAGCCTGGGATGGTGCATTTGCCTGCAAGAATTTAATAATTTCATTGCGTTAAACGTGATGCTTCTTTCTATACCAATGCAGGAAATGGTCAGTTAAGAATTCCGCATATCCTGTGGGGAGGCAACCTCTGTGACTTTAAATGGACGTTCCATTTCACTGCCCAGTATTCCAGGTCAAATCGTCATTTCGCCACCTCCTTGCTGACGTTGCAGTCTCGTTGGGACAGGGTGGGCATGCCCCAGCCATCCCAAACTCACAGCACGGCGTTCGTCGGTGAATGCAACTGAAAATGAATCTTCTTGTATTTCTGAGCTGAATATGAGCATTTAGCTTTGTGAGCTTTGGTTAGGGGTGACCACTGCTGACCGGAATACATCTTTATGCACCCCTAGCAGCCTCTGGAGGAGCCTGCATTGTGAGGTTCTTGGGACTCCCAGAGAAACCAGCAGCTTCAAATACCCGTTTGCTGGTCAGCATGCTCTCTGTTAAAGCTGTCCACTTAATAACATTCATTTATCTGACAGAAACTTTCCTTAATAAACCTTTATCTGACTAAATTTATCTGCTCTCTGAGTCACTCACAAATCTCCTCGCAGTTCAATGATAGAGATGAGTTTTCATGAACTATCAGTTGCTTTCATGCCTTTTATAAGACACTGCACCATTTCACGCTTTTCTTCTTCAGATAGCTCCCCATATCGCATGAGAACTGTGACTTGCTCAATAATGTGGAACCGCCTTTTTAAGTAGGGTTCCCTTTAATTAAGATTGTCTGACAAACTAATTAACAAACCAGTCTGAGATGGATAGCAGTTGTCTAAAAACATATGAGAAAATAAACAAAAAATAACTTTCATTGTCACTCAAATCCTACGAATATATATCTTGCATAATTATATGGAACAGTCCTAGAAACAAAATGTATGTTTAAGCATTTGCAGAATTGTAGAGAAATACACAACAATGAATGCATCATATATAGTGAAAATGGAAAGATGGCTTTCTGTTAGAAACCGAAATTCTAATTCAGGAGTCGGTAACCCTGATCCTGGTGTGCTGGGATCCAACAGGTTTTCCTAAGCGGATAAGTTAGTATCTGCCTGAGATCAGGTGTAGTTCATCAGAGACCAAGCAGGATAGAAAACCAGCTGGATACCATTGAGGATTAGGGTTACCTACCGCTGTTCTAACTGGGTTGAGCATGGTAACAAATTCAGCGTGTTTGCTGAGAAGGTCTTTATGGTGCTGTGACCAGTACATGGTGGGTAGTCTGAGGCTCAGTGGGCTAAGCTTCCGTGCTTGTGATCAGAAGGTTCCTGGTTCAAGCCCAGCCTCGGCATATCTGCGGATCCTTGAGCAAGGCCCTTAACCCCCAGCTCCCTGGGCACCGCAACAGCTGGCTGCCTTTTGTATTCAGCTTGCTGTTTCCAACAGAGAGCAAGTTCAGGGTAACAGGTGACTGCCCTTTTGTGGCCAGCTTGCCGTCACCTGCAGAGAGCAAGTTGGGGGAGCTATAAAGAGAATTTCCCCATGGGGATCAATAAAGTTTCAATTACTATTAATATTGCTATTAATCCCTCCTCGCCCCTGCAAAACTTTATGGAGACCCCACCCCTTTGAAGGCTCACGGTTTTCACCAAATTTTACAGTGCGCCGTCTTACTGTTTTCATTGCAGCTGTGTTGACATGTATGACTGTCGTTTTGGCAGACCCAGTGCCGGATGCTCTCGCTGTGGAATAGACAGCTTTCCCATGCACTCTGTGGGATACAAGGAACATAGCCTGAGCGGTTGTACCGCACTGGTATGAACTGGCTCAAACTGGTGCTTACTTCCTGATTTGCAGGCGTTCTTTATGGATGCTGACGTCTCCCTATGTATCCCATGATGCTCTCTGGCTTATTCGAGCAGTCCGATGCAACGCAGTGAACTTACTGCACCAGCAAAGCTGAGCTGTAAATATTTCATTCTGAAAGCCAAGTAGGTTGTACCCATTTTTCTAAAATTCTTTTTAAGTGAAAACATTTTCATCCAGGACCCTGGAGCACTACAAAATCACCGGCCTGTGTGGTAGCAGATGGAATGAGTTGATGGTAATAAACAAAGAAAATGAAAGAAATGTATAGAAGTCAACTTCCTAATTCATTCTACATTCTGGCACTGGCAGCTGCTTTGAAGTATCTCAACCTTTTCGCTATGCAGCTGCAAACCAACAGAGCGATTTTTTTTTTTTTTGGATCTATATGGAAATTAGGCTGTGTCTCAGTATTTTAAAAATCCCGTCCGCGGTTAATTTGTCCGTGCACTTGGGAGGCTCGCAGAAGCTTCGGTGGTGCGCCTCGTGCCCTGGATAAAGGAGTCAGGTGGCCTGTCTGGGCGGCCATAATAGGAGCGTCGAGAATGCGCGGCAGCTGGGGAACGAACGCCTGGTATAATGACTGGGAAGTGAAATGCACTGGTCAAACTGGGCAGATAGTTTTCTTTATTTAATGGTATAACTAGCAGATAATCCAATGGTATTAAATTAGTCGAAGTTTATACCCTGTGAAGTGTGATTTTATAATTGCTAATGGCATTCAAGCCAGCACTGCCTTCTGTTCATCTGGTGTCCATGAAGAAAACCAGTGAAATGACACACATCTTAATATCTCCTTTTCCTGCTCAGTTTCTTGTCTTCCTGACGCCTGCACTTGCTTTGGCCTTGTGATGCTGTAATTAAAATCTCACTGCTCACTTCTGGCATCGCATTCCTCATCCTTTCCGTGACACGGAGTCATTAACGAGGCTGTGGATGCCTGGAACCCGCGTGTTCGTGATTGCCCCTCCCGGTGATTCTGGTTGCCCCGAGGGCTTTGCTTCCATGGGGAATCGTTCCCCTCACCGCTTTGTCGATTATTATTCAATTCTCAATGATTTTGAGTGTTCTTCTTTTTGGTACGTTCTTTTTGCATTTGTGGGTTTTCCCTTTTGGGGTCAGTGCTGTTCCCATCAGATTGGATTAATGCATAGAATAATCTAGACTATAGCCTAGGATTCACATACAGCTTATAGTTACTGACTTAACGTCGCTCTGTTCAATGATATATGAACCCCACACAACATGTATGTTTCTCTACAATTTATAATGTTATAGTATTTATTGTATGTATGATATTTACGGTATTTACAGATTTATAGCATTTATTGTATTTGTAGTACAATAGAATTTTTAGCATTATTGAATTATAACATTTATGTTTACATTATGCTGTATTGTCTTTCTTGCACTTTCCATTGCACTTGCACTACCACTGTATTCACTGGCAAATATTGTAGCACAAAATAGTTACTCTGTAGTGATGAGTATTCTTAGTACGTTACCTTTCATCATCATTATCATTATCCTTAAGTATTGTTACTGTTGCCAGTTTTTTTCCTTATTATTCTTTTGCATTGTGGTCTTTTCTATCTATCTATCTATCTATCTATCTATCTATCTATCTATCTATCTATCTATCTATCTATCTATCTATCTATCAATCAATCAATCAATCAATCAATCATCATTCTGGGGCCCTGGCAAACATCAGGGTCCTGCCCCATTCAGCAGGAATGGAAGAATACACTGAATCATCAAGCCCAGAGTGTCCATGCTGATGTCCGCCTAGGCCCCCCAGATACATTAATCTGCTCCAGGTCCTCATGCAGAATATGACTCAGATCTTCTTCCCCCGATCTAAAGTCACGACAATTCATGTTGTGTTTAACTTTTTTAACTTCTCATTTTACTTTAACTCATTTCAACTTGCCATATCTGTCTTAGCAAATGTGATATTGGTCATTGCTGGTAATCTGTTAGTCATTGAAGTGTCTGATTTATTGTCATAAACTGTTGGGCTCTTTTCTGCGTCATTTATTTTTTTTGCGCAGGGATAAACCATTCAAAAGTGCATCCTTGAAGCTGTCAGCATCTAACTTTGACAATTAGTGGACTTGACATTTGAGTTTCTTTTTTTTTTTGACTGTTGTCTTTGCATGACTGTTACACCACAACAGAAATCTTTCACCCCCCCCCACCCCCAGACATTAAGTGGCCCTGTAAGGCTGTGCTGACCTTGGCTTTTGTCCGATCTGCGTATGAGTCAGCGCTGAGCTTGTGCTCCACGCTCATTTTTTTTAGCTGGTGGTGTTTTGCTGGAGTGGATGGTTTGATGGCTTTGGCTTGCAGAGCAGCGTGATCCCCTCGTGAGGAACAGCAATGGGCACGCAGGGTAGATGGGAGAAGTTGGAGACTCACAATATGCATGGAGGTGGAGCCCCTCCTCAATGTCAAGGCTTCAGTGCACCTTCCCACACTTAGTGATGACAAACAGGACGCGATCAAAGCCGCCGTCAGGAAAATGACACGCGGCAGAAGATGTGCCTCCATGTTTTTGCGTCCAGCACAATCCGCTGCCTTCAGATGTTGAACTGTCCCGCAATGTGAGTCCTCCGTGAATTCTCAGTGTTCGTTAGCACCAGTGCTTATGGAGCTCTGAATATGCAGTCAGTCATTCGTGTTCTCGAGGGTTAAGGGTGGAACATCCCCGCGAATGTGAAAATTTGCAAATGATACTTAGGTCCATTATAGAAAAAATTCTAAATTAATGGAACTGAAAAGTTGTAAAGTTACTGTGAGACAGCGAACACGTGAGTAAGGCTGGGTTCCGAGACAAATGCAGTTTTTCACTGGCATCCAGGAACAAGGTCGAACCTGAGACGTACCGCAAAGAGACACTAGTTGCAGTGCACTTCCAGCTAGCTTAGACTTTCCATTGCAGAATGGACAACTCGGTAAAGGCGTGGTCAGGTTTAGAGAACAACAGTTACGTACAAAGAGATGTTTATTTACTGTTGGCATGTTGTGCATCATGATTTATTATGTGCTAATTTTTGCTGGTAGCACATCTCACATTTGCTAAGGACAGAAGTGGCAAGTTGAAATAAGTTAAAGTGAAATGAGGAGTTAAAGAAGCTGAACACAACATAAATTGTCATGACTTTAGATCGGGGGAAGAAAATCTGAGTCATATTCTGCATGATATTTGTAAAATCATACATTGAATTGTTTAATAAGTAACTGGAGCAACAGTTGAATAAAATTCTGCATCACTAATCTCTAAAGTGTTTCCCCAGTTTTAGCCACAAGTTAATATGAGTGACTCAGTGGGCGGGGCCTTTGCCTCACTCCCCAGGGTAGGGTGTATATGGGTGACTCAGTGGGCGGGGCCTTTGTCTCACTCCCCAGGGTAGGGTGTTTTTGGGTGACTCAGTGGGAGGGGCCTTTGTCTCACTCCCCAGGGTAGGGTGTTTATGGATGACTCAGTGGGCGGGGCCTTTGTCTCACTCCCCAGGGTAGGGTGTGTATGGGTGATTCAGTGGGTGGGGTCTTTGTCTCACTCCCCAGGGTAGGGTGTCTATGGGTGACTCAGTGGGCGGGGCCTTTGTCTCACTCCCCAGGGTAGGGTGTTTCACTCCTACCTTCCTGACATTTCTCTGTGTGTGTAGAGATTCCTCCTGGTTCTTTGGTGTCCTCCTGTAGTTTGGGTCCTTACATTACCAGTGGTATATGACTGTGTGTTCATGTACCCTGTCATACACCAGTCTAGGCTGTATCCTGGTCTTGTGTCCTGTGCTGTTTGGAACAGACTCCATGTTTCATGTGACCCCTGATTAAAGGATAAGCAGCTGCAAGGTGGATGGATGTATTATTATTGTAAGTAGCAAAAATAAAATCTGTAAACATCCGAGTGTCTTTTTACCACCATAATTATGCTTAACAATAGTTTATTATTTATTTTTACCCAGGTGACTCTTTCTGTTTAATTTGATTTGATTTAGACAACAGTCAATGCCAAAAACAGTTAATTCATTCAATAAAAGGTAATGTTGACCCAAAAACATTACCTGGCTGTGGGGACCAGGATTGAGAAACTCTGATCTAAATAACTCACTTTAGAGAGGATGTTCTGGTTTCTTATCTGCAAGTCGTTACTTATTGATCCCACTGAGTCACTCATATTAACTATAATAATAATAATAATAATAATAATAATAATAATAATAATAATAATAATAATAATAATAATGTTAATATTATTTTATTTTTGTTTTCAAACTGCCGAACATTTCCTGTAAACAGCTATAGCCTGTTCCTCCCTTGTTGTCCTGTCTTGTAATGCTGTGTTGGTGCCTGGTTTCAAACCTAGATAAATGAAACTGCTTTCATCTGTGACCATGCTGTGTTCGTGAGCGCCCCCTGCAGGTCAGGTCATGGCTGGCCACACCAGTAGGTACAGGTGGTCTTTCCATCCACTCCTCATGGCAGCATGTGGGGTAAAAGGTGTGCCGAGTCATACAAACAGATTCAGAGAACAGTCTGTCTTCGCTGAGAGTTCAAATAAATGTGGCACCTAGTTGCGAGAAAGATTAAGTTGACTGCGGGTGGTCAGTAATGTGGAGTGGGGTGTAATTTGTAGAGAAGATTGCAGCCCGTCGATATCCTTCGAGTCCTCCGGGAGCCGTTGTTAGAGGATGACTCTTGACATGTGCAGCTGGAAGTCTTTCTGTCGCTGCTCACTCTGAGGAGCCGCAGCTGCCGCGAGGCTAACAAAACATCCCGGCGATCGTCGGGTTCAGGTGACGGCGGCTGTGGCGGTCTCACGGGGCAGGGTGAATTATGGCCGAGCTGCAGACACATTTCCGAAACCGTTAATTGAATCATTCTGCAGAAGCCACGTACCACACTATCAGAGATCGTGACGGAGACAACGTCTTCTTAATGTCTTTATAAAGCAATACATTAGTCAATCAATCGAGTATGAAGGTGTTCGTGGTAGCTCAGTGGATGGCCGTGTAGCCTCACACCTCCAGAATTTTATGTCTGATTTCTACTCCTAGCCCAGACTGTATTAAAACGGATTCATTCCACAGTCCAAAGACATGAGGCGTGTGACTGTGCACTGCAGTTAACTGGCATACTACGACTGCACTGCAGTTAACTGGCATACTACCCAGGCTGTTTCGTGCCAAGTGCAGTTATGTAAATTGGATGAATTATACCTTTTACTGAAGAAATACTTTCCCTTTCGATAAACGCATCGGCCAGATGTCATTTAACTGGGTGAAATTGCTATTATATTAAATGAATGTTATTTATGTCTCCTCATAGTCAATGGGGTCGTGCCTTTCTTAGCTACTAAAAATCTCACCAGTAGATGGCACCATCTCATATGTTTTGAAAACGATAGATCACTCAAAAAAATGTTTGTTTCTTTTCAATCTTTATTAACAATAGTTGCAATGTTACAGTAGGCAAGAGACTGATAGCCAGAAGGGCTTTCATGTCTCTATAAGAAGAAGTTAAAATGAATTGCTTCCTTGTTTCATTTTCATATCTAGACTGTATTGCCAAAAGTATTGGGACACCCCTCCAAATTGTTGAATTCAGGTGTTCCAATAAATTCCATAGCCACAGGTGTATAAAATCAAGCACCTAGGCATGCAGACTGCTTCTACAAACATTTGTGAAAAAATGGGTCGTTCTCAGGAGCTCAGTGAATTCAAGCGTGGTACCGTGATAGGATGCCACCTGTACAATAAGTCCATTCGTGAAATTTCATCGCTACTAAATATTCCACGGTCAACTGCTGGTGGTATTATAATAAAGTGTAAGCAATTGAGAACAACAGCAACTCAGCAATTAAGTGGTAGTCCATGTAAAATCACAGAGTGGGGACAATGCATGGACTTTGCTTTGTGCACTGGTGCACAGTCATGTTGGAATAGGAAGGGGCCATCCCCAAACTGTTCCCACAAAATTGGGAGCATGAAATTGTCCAAAATAGCTTCAAATGCTACAGCATTAAGAGTTCCTTTTACTGGAATTAAGGGGCCAAGCCCAACCCCTTTTCCTGTCACAGGGAGCCAGATTAAAGTGATACACCAGTCACACTGTCCTTTTCCCTCTGTAAGAAAGGAGGATTAATTATTAGCTGTGTTAATGTGTGAGATGAAGGTAAATGGTGGAGACCTGAAGAACGCTGGTGATGACAGGAACTGGATCCCCACAGTGCTGTGGCATTTGACCTCTCAAGGATCGGTCACACTGTGATGGACAAGAGCTCAGTGCTCAAATCTCACTGTGTCGCGACGTGTGAGATGTCGTGACGTGTGAGATGTCGTGACGTGTGAGATGTCGTGACGTGTGAGATGTCGTGACGTGTGA
>JAODLC010000140.1:11057792-11080928 GCA_026781145.1 Hippopotamyrus pictus
TTAAAATACAGTGTAGTAGGGCCGACTACACCATATCAGACACGGCCCATTCAAGAGATACAGTGCTTCAGCCGACCTGGACCTCAGCCGATAGTGCCAACATTCAGCCGAAATCGGGCCGACTGTGCTTGCTATCTGGGAAATAGTATAGGGCCTAAAATTGAGTCTTGGGGACTGCGCAAGTAATAGTTTGATGTTTTGAGACACAGGTACCAAGAGCAACACAATATTCACGCCCACTGAGGTACAATCTGAACCAGTCTAGGACTGTACCAAAGAGGCCAACCCAGCAATGCAGTCGGTTCAGCACAATCTCAGGATCTTCTGTGTCAAAGGCAGCACTGAGTTCTGGAAGAAAAGAATGGAGAGGTTCCTGAGTCTCTGTTTAATCTTAAATCATTTAGCACTTTGAGAAGAGTTGTTTCAGTACTGTGATGTGCCCAAAAGCCAGAATGAAACACTTTATGGATATTATTAGTGGTAAGATAATCAACTAATTAGACACAGATTTCTCTATTTTTTGCCAAGAAAGAGGAGAGATGACCTATAATTACTAAGCACTGTACCATCAAGATTACTTTTCTTCAATAACAGCCTTACAATAGCAGTTTTAAGGCATTGTGGAAGAATTCCTTCTTTCAGAAAAAGTTCGACAATATTCAGAACATCTGCTGACAATGAACTTTTAACTTGTTTGAAAAACTTTGTGGAAAAGGGATTGAGTGTAACTTCAGGAGGTCAGAAATAATATAACATTGTTTAGTAAATTAAGGTCGATATGAGAAAACACAGATTAAATATGCTATTTAGATAAACATCCTAAGTAAACAAGAACATTACTTTTATTGTTATTCATACAGTGATTATATAAGATCCTGGTAATGTGTCATGCATGATTTGTTGGATAATCAATTACTATTTTAGTGCAGCCATGAATTGAAATTAGAAGCATTGAATGCTATGTAAAGGACCCCCTAATTCCTGTTAACTTTTATGTTTTCTTTATAATCAAAAACAGTCCCAAGCATTTCTGCATTTAAGTGACTAGCAATTTAATTACAACAATAAATGAAGTGTTCTGAAGATTATTTCCTGAAAGATAATAGTACAGAATTCACTATGTTGTTTTAATTTGCTCAAAATGTCAGTTTTCATCCCCAGGTGGTATCCTATTATTTAAATATATATTTTGGAGTCATTAAAATTCCTCATTAAGCTATTTTCATGAAATTACCTGTTCATACTTTCTAAATCATTTATTTAGCTAAGTATAACTGTACAAAGAATTTGTGTTAACACTTAAGGCCATGTTTTTAGTAATTTATAAATACACTCATAACAAATAATAATGCATTCAAAAATCATTATAAACATGGCTATAAATATTTATCAAAAGGCGTAACACATCATGGGCAATTGTATTATGCATTATGAATGCTTTATGAAGCTCCCATCTATAAAACCCTCATAATGCATTATCATAGTCGGTATAAGCATTAAGGATGCTTTGTACTGCATTATAAAGGTATCTATAGTGCATTCTAGATGAGAACCTCATAGTAAACATAGATGTAATTTTTTGCCTTTTTATAAATATTTACAGCCATGTTTATAATGATTTATGAATGCATTATAATGCATTAAGAATGTGTTTATAAAATACTTAAAAACTAAAAACATATGTCCTTAAGTGAAGTGTTATTGAATTTGTTTTGGTGTGTTATGTATGTTACACAATACTCTATTTTTCAGCTAAAATGTGTTATTTTCTTTTTACTCACACTTAGACATGGTGTTTTCATGGGTGAAAATGTGTAGCTCATATAACATTTCTTTTTATTAAAAAAAGTGAATGAAAATAAACCCTATTTCGTTTGGTCACTTTTGCTTTTTGAATTTATTTCTATAACGTTCCAGATAAAGCTGTAAAAGACCTGTGTCATCCATACTATAGTTCACATACACAGCCTGCAAATACTGCGAATATAGATCAAAAAGTGGGCAAGGTTTAAGGTTTACACAAGGACAGAACTCAAACGAAAGTTTCATGCTGTGATATCAGATCGATACAGCTGTAAAACAGTGGTTCATTTGAAGTGCGGCAAAGCTGGATCAAACCAGATCTAGTGTGGCAGCTTTAGGGCCACTGGCGTCACGATAAGTGAATGAGTGCTTTGTTTGGATAATTACCTAGCATTATATCTGAAACCAAAAGACCTTTTAAGTCTTCAGATTAAACAAAACACTTTCGTGAAGTTTGGCAGCCAGCCTCAGAAGGAGCACTGGTATTTACATTTTCAAAACTCATCTTTGTGGAAATTTTAAACTTTTTAATTTTCATTTTCAAACGACAAAGTCAGAGATTCACTCCTTCTGTGCATGATGCCTTCCCCTCTGTGATTTTAATTACGTTATTAAACCTCAAAAATGATTCACTTCCAGTTTGCTTTGATGCTGTTCACCTGGATTTATGCTTAAATTTCTTCTGTGTATTGAACTTATTTAAAATACAGTGCCTTTAGTATATGTCTATATAATCATCAGTATTTTTCGCAATATGACATTCTCATATTTAGCTTTTAATTCCAGAATTTGTAGAAACAGGGAGCTGTTTTGATTTTTCATATACTCCGTTCTGGATATGAAGTTAAATAAATCCTTAATAAACCACTCCATAAATTCTATAATGTAATCTTAACTCTGCGTTTGAAAGTCTCTTTCACTTACAGAGACAGTAGGCAGGTGGAGAGAATTATTTTTAAAATAATTTGTGGAAAAAAAGAAATGTATTTTGGAGGATAAAAAAGTGGTGAAGTTTATAGACTTATATGTAACAGTTACTTGCATCTCCATCTCTTTGCATCTCAGGCCTCCATGCATCATGAGGCCTCAAATCCATACAGATGCAGCCCCACCTGTGGTCCTCTGCCTCACACAGATAATTGCACATGCAGACTTACCACCTAGGAATGAATGCTGATGCGTTTAAAGTGTGTCATTGGACTGCTTCCAGTACAATGGAATGACTGTCATTTAAACGCTGTGAATGTGGACAAGGGCTTATGCAGAAATTCTGGGCACCCTGACAAAATGTCCTTGGCCGTCTCCTGCCCTGCCCGATTTGTACGTATAATTTTACGTATTCAGCACCCCCATCAGGTGCTGGGTCCCCTGAATCGTCCGCTGTATCCATGTGGGCTTCACACCCGCTAACGGCCAGGTACAAGTTGCATGGTACACAGTGCTCAGTGTGCAGTTGCCATAGCAGCTGACCATGGATTGGCTAACGAGCAGGAGAAGTTCGGGGTTTGACTTGTAACTGTGAAGCCAGCAGTCTTCCTGTAACCTTTTTACTTATTTTCTTCTCTTTGTAGCTAGACATTATAATATGTGCCATTTATTATTCATAATGTGCAGTTCTCTACATAATTATTTCATCCTTGACACAAAGCTATTCTGCAATTATTTTTGATGCATTAACAAACCAGAATAAATTAACATTCAACTTATAATCTGAGTGTTGGAGTATAGGATATGTACATTCATATTGCACGAGTCACTGGCACAATTAAATGAAGAAAACTTGGTTAATTAAATGCCCAGTCGCAATTTAAGCCAGCCAACCGTGAAGGCCGTGAGTGTGCCTGAAGCGGGGACTCTGCTGGAGGCTTTGGGCCCCATGAAACCGAGTCATTTTGGGCCCCCAACTCGGACCAATCCAATTATGTTTGAAAATTTTTGAAAACTTTCCCCCGCTTTTATGGCACCCCTGACCCGAACCCTTGGCATACAGTTCAGAAATGCTGGAAGAAATGTATATGAAAATATGAATTTAGAAAGGAGTTTCAAAGCAACCAGTACTCTCTCTCCTACGCTATACGTGTGTGCCTGCAAGTCCCCTACTGCTGACTCTGTAATCCTCAAAATGGGTCATAGCAGTGAGAAGCACAAATAAATATCTCCATAGAGAAGAACAGATTTTTGTAATAACATTTATAATTTCACTATTCTTGGCACACAATGTGAATTTAAGCTGAATATTACACATCTGTCGCAAAACATTTTGCTTTCTTTTACTACAAATATAAGGAATTGGGTGTTGGGTAATACGCAACATTTAATTTCTGATTCTCATGTGATTCCTCTGTGTAACATCAGTACAATTTAAATTGGCTTGAGCCTGAAAGTGATTTATAATGTTGCACTGAATCTAATGGTCCTGGAGCAAAATGTAGTTCATCCGTTTGAAGTACAGCTTCCTGTACATACTGTATTCAAAATTATTATAATTATTGGTATTCCTTAATATTGGTTTTACATAGTGTAACTTTTGTAAATTAAATCCAGATATATATTTAAAAATTCAATAGCAAGTCTTAGTGGTTTGATTGGTGGTTTGGTGGGATTACTGTATAACAGGTCATTCTGCTGCAATTTTTCCTCTAATTTGAATGGCTTTAATTTGAAGTAATAATGTGGAAATTGAATCATACACCTAAAACGATGAGAAGAGAGGAACAAATGATTAAGGTCAAAGGCTTCAATGTAATAACTCCTCTCTGAAGACATTATGTAAGGATCTTAACATTAAAAAGTAGTGGGGTTTCAAAATCTTAGTATTCAACTCATAACAGTCAAATCCGCTGACCTGTCCTTCCATTGATCATAGGTGATACCCAGGTGAAAGAGTCATTTTTTCCCTTTGTGTAGGAACCCAATCATCCTGTGAAATTTCGAGAAAATGTGTGCAAACACTGGTACATCAAAAGTGTTGATATGTGTCACACGCCCCTTATGCGTTGTTACGGCGGGACATGATGAAGGTGGGGCGACCCATGTAGCAGCTCTCAAAAAGCTGGGTTTTAAGAACAATACGGAACACAAGGGGAGAACCGGAAAATAAAGGCGCTGCGAGGGGTCGGAACAAGTAGGCAGGAACAAGAACTAAACTGTAACTAACCAAAAGTAAAGTACCACTAAAAATACAACTAAGACGACACGGGCAATAAGACATGTCAGGACCAAGCAATTAGCAGAATGCTAAAAACACAGGAACTAACACACAGTAAGAACCACAATGACCGGCTGAGCAGAGATGGCAAGGACAGGCACATATATACAATGAGGCTAACAAGGTGCAGGTGGGGTCAATAATCAGCTACAGAGAGGCCCAAAAGCCAAGTAAAAGTAAACATATTACAAACAGGGAACAGGGACCAAAAACAAGGGACTATAACTGAAATACACAAACGCATGATAAACCAAGAAAAACACAAAATAAATGTTAAATAACAACTGCAGCAACAAAAGGGGAGTGTGGAAAAACGGCCATCCGCTTAGCTCATTAAGCCACACAACAGCCAGGGGAACAGGGAAACACTGGGGGTGAAGGACACGGGATGACCAGCGACACCTGCTGGCGAGACAGGGAACAGACATAACCACGGGGAAGGACAGGGACCGATCCTGACATGCTTGGAAAGAAGTGATGGCCCCAAATAGTGGAGCTGGAGATCACATCATTACCACTAGGAGAATCTGGAAGAGTGTTATGCATTGGAATTAAGGTGTAGTTAAGGTACCAGGATGCTGGTAATGGTTAAGGATGGGCCTTGTTACTCTGAAGCTCATTGGTCATATTACAGAAGGAGTCCAGCTGCATCCTTCAGTAGGGTGCTCAACGTGAGCTGAAGAATATGTAGCCATACAAATGGATTACGGCCTTGAATACAAATGTCACTGAAGTGACTAAATGTTATGAATGTTATGAGGTAAAATACAAAATAAAATGAGGGGTCAGACCTAAACAGGGGAAAATAACTAACAGAACCACAAATGGCCTACATAGGAAAACGGGTAATACGGGGAAGAGAACTCAGAAAACATGCAGGGTAACAAACACAGAACAATATACACAGTGACCGACTTGGGAAATTACCAAAGACAGGCATATAAGTACACTGATATTGAGGACTAACAAAGGGCAGGTGTGAGTAATAGAATATAACCAATCAAACAACAAAGCAGGGCAACAAGCAACAGGTGGAATGAACTATAGTAAATGAGCACTGGACAAGGGAAGTCTAAGAAACACCAAGGCTAGGAAAAGGACTAAAGAAGTATAAGTAGAACATCATAAAACAGAGCACAAGCATGCTAACTACTAAACTAAAACAGGGAAGCAATGATAAGTAATATCAAACACTAGGGAAACAAACTGAACAGGTGAGGCTGGGCTAGAGCCCACAACCAGAGGGTCCTCAGCCTCCAAGCCATTAAGCTACGCAGCGGTATAGGGAATAAGGAAATAAGGAGTAAGAAAAACACAGGGTTTTAAAAGCAAGAGACAGAGAAGGACAATGGCCAAGCAATGGCTGCTGGTCAAGCAGGGAACGGTCAGAGGGCGGGGTCGGGCATTGACCCTGACACTACATGGAAAAGTACAATAAAACAAATCTCCAGGTCTTTCAGAGGAGATAATTGCATTGTTAAATCAAATGAGGATATTTTGGCATCTAATTGGGCTCATGACTGCAGAATGTCAGTTTTAGAGTATAGCAAAAGTATAATGGTAAAAAGGGTGAGGAACCAGCATAACTCAAGAGCTTGATGATAAAAGTCAGCCCAGTTAATGGATCTTCTGCTAATTGAGCATGTTGTCTTTAATCTTAGAATTTCCTTTTTATGAAGTCTACTATCATGGAATAGTTTTAAAAGCAGACCTCATCCTGTGATAAACATACTTGTATAAGACTTGTATACTTCCATCCATCGATCCATCTTTCTATATTCTAACCGCTTATACCACACCGGGTCAGAGACCACATTTTGTTTGTAATTTATTGTGCTAAAAACTTGAGTGATTTTTATCAAAATCTGATAGAAATTTTTAATGTGATGGATTAATGACTCGTGCTGCATAAAAGCCCCCCCCCCTCCCAGTCTCTCTGTTTGTATCTATTTGACCTTTTGCCAGGATCATATAAAAATGGATCATTTGTTGCTTGTTCTGGAAACCTATGATTAAATACTTTTGACAGTGGGTAACCCAGATCAGTCTATTAAAAATATATTCTTTAACCCTACGATTTGTTGTTGTAAATTTTCCTTTCAGGAAGGCTTATTAACATGTATTATTCTGCTGGTGCTAACATACAGTTCTTCTGCGTGTGTAAATTTGTCCCTTTATACTGAGTGCATTCATCAGAATTACGCAAACAAACACATGCAGTCTCTGTGGGCTTCCTCAACAAGCCGATCATTTGTAAATTTCTTTAAATGATGTGACAGTTTAATTTAGCCAGTGTTTTATGACTGTAAAGTGTTTGAGATGGTCACAAGTTCTTTGCCTATCAGTAATACAGCCAACCCCCCCCCCCCAAAAAGCTTTGAAAAACATTAACACAAGCCTCTTTCTATGCCAAGCTTTTCTGAGTTGGTAGAAAGTGCTGTATCCGCAGGGATCCTCACTCCCGTTACGTCGGGGCTATCAGTCAGTGACTCAGATGATCTCAAACAAAGCAGCAAAAGATCTTTAAAGTTCCAGAGTTGGGTGGAATTTCAATTGCGGAATGAGGGATTTTTTCACATGATGGTCCTATAGGGGTAGATCCAAATGTGACAACTTCAGCAATACAATCCCTCCTCTCTTGAGAATTTTTGCCTGAATATTTAAAAATGTGAATATGAAAAGGCTGTTTTTAAAAGGTTCGGCGTCACAATATCTAATTAGCAGCAACTGGCCCATTAAAGTGCCCTCTCTTCATGATAGATTACCCTCATTACATTTATTTCTATATCAGATCTACCACGGAATATGTGATAATCAATTTCTGTTGGTCTCTAAGAAGAAGACATGTTAATGATCATTCAGATATCAGCCCATGCTATATTTATTTATTTATTTTTAAATCCTTGTCCAGTGCAGTGAGCCTGGAGAATGCCCCAGCAACCACAGAGTGGGCTGGGGGAGGGGGCATCTTGGACAGGACGCCAGTCCACCACAGGACACTCTTATGCACACAATGGATAATGTAGTTCTGACCACAAATCACTGACGTTATTTTGTATATTCTTCCATAGTATGAAAGGGAATATTAAAATACCAAAATTATTTAAGGGAGCCCTTAAGTACTACAGATTCATAGAAATTCCTGAGAAACCTTCCAATAAGCTATTACAAGTGCTGGCTTAGTGAAACGACGGGTTAAAGCAGCCTTAATGACAAAGAATGACATGCTTAGATTTTCCCTGAATTCAGTCCTTTTGATGACGGCTGCAGGTAAGTTTTGCTCTGCCTCTGTTAGCGTACTGGTAATGCTGCTGTTTTATTCTTCGTTTTTGCGGCGCGAGCGGGCTGGGGTGATGTGGTCACGGTGGATATGGGGTTAGGCTGGGGAAGAGAAGGAAAGGACTTCAAAGGGTGCATAGGCTGCATGCTGGTCACAGTGGCATTCCCTGGCACTGCAGCAGAGGAACATCGGTGGATGTAACGGCATGTTTTAGGACCTTGTGTTTCTTGGTAAAGGCTTGACCCAGCACTGAATCCATGATTGGAGGATAAATGATGGATGGATGGATGGATGGATGGATGGATGGATGGATGAAGATTCTTTACATCTGTCTGTGCCTTTGGCTCTGGACAGGTTTTGGTCGGACCCAAGGATGTAGGTTTGTTTCTAACATAGGTTGGGACAAGGGCGTAACTTTGGGTTTAGTACTGGAGGAGTTGTGGTCTCCACCCAAGGTCTAACTAACTGATTTAACAAGGTCTAGGGGATTGTACTGGCTGGTTTTTATTATTTGGGGGGTTATGCCAATGGGTAGAGACCAAATCAGCCAGGAACCCTGCAGGAACATAAAAAGTGCTCCTACAGTATCGGTAAGCACACGTCACTAGCATTCATATTCAAATCCCCATCCTTGGTCTGATCACAGCCCTGTGCGAGTGACAGTGTAATGGCAAATGAAGGATGGACATTATTTGTTGTTTTTTATTAAACATTACCTTACATGTGAGTAGCCGGTTTGGGGAAGAGCCTTAGTGTCCCGCCCGCGAGCCTGTTAATACTCATTGCAATTAGCATGTTTAAGTTGCCTGTAGCGCAACTTAATTGCCGTAGTTGTTATTAGGAGCGGAGAATATTGACGAAGCTCGCCTTAAGAAGAGGCTTTTTGGGGTGGGGTGGTAAATGTAGCACCATCACGGGTGTAATTTTAGGAGGCGGAGTTCCGCTGCCCCCCGTTCGGCGTCTCGTCGGGGTATAAATGTCGCCGGCTGTGCAGGCAGCCCAGCTGCATTGGATTGCTGCAGGGGGAAACTGCATCTCTCTGCGAGGCGCGGAGCCAGCGGGGGGGGCATTTTCTAACCTCCAGAAGAAAAGCCCCAGCACTGGAATCCAATTCCTCAGAAAGGTAACGACTTGTTGATTGAGAACTTGCGAAGATGTGATCTTTTGATAAGTATAAAGTACGTGGTCAGCCGGTATCGCTGAGATTTTAGGCAGTAATCTCCACCATTCGTCTCATTTATTCAAGACACCATTTGCCGCTTTAGGGTATACAATTATTGCAATAAGCATTTTACCGCGACGCATTTACTTTAACTGCATTTTATTACTAAATTTTAATAATCGCTACATGGCTAAATGAATGTCATACACAGACTAGTTCGCGCATATTAAAATTAGTTTCGGTACAAGGAATATCTGATTTTAAAACATCGTGCATATACTTATAAAGGAACTAAAATACATGTTACGTAAATTGTGAAATAGTAACCATTGTTTAGATAATTCCAAAAAAGTTCGTCACGGATTGTTTCTTTTTGGCGGGTTTAATGCAAGTTTCTGGACGTATGTGCTTTGAAATCGATGTCAGACATAGCTTAGAGTGCCATTGCCAGTGCTGGATGGGGGTACAGACTTTGCACCGCTGACTTCGAGTAGACTAGAGCAGCTTGATAACTCTCTCGCCCCCGAGCGGAGCCATTAGAGGCCCCTAAGCTGTGGCACCTGCCGGGGTATGGAGCTGGATAACATGCGGACCAGCCATGGCGCTGTCCGCCCAAGCAGTTCTGAAAAAAAGAAACGGGGGGGTCTTCAAAAGCACAGTCAACGCCGTGCCATAGGCTAAAATCGAAGACAGTAATTATACTCTATGGGAAAATTAATTCTAGCCTCCCTGCCTCCCGCAAAGTAATTCTCCTTGATTGATGAAAAATCCGTGTTTGTTTCTGAGCACAAACATCACGGGGTGGGGAAAAACTAGAACGAAATGAAAAGCAACAGTTGTTAAGATACTTAGGCAGTTACCAAGCAGAAGCATTGCCAATAAAACAATTGCCAGAATGTTTTTTATAGAAAGAATAAGTAAAGCCAAACAATGTCTTTACATACATTCAGAAAGCGGAACATTTGAAGTAGCATATTTAATATAATTTAAGAAGTATGCATTCCATCTAAATATTAATGTAACGTGATTTGGTCACACTGTTTGGACAAGGATGTACTTGCCTCGCTTTATTGTATAATGTGCGTAAAGTATAGTGCCGTGGCAGAATTCTTGTGTTGCTGCGTTATATGCAGCAGAAATAATCTTCGTATTGCAGCACGATCAGAGGATTTAGGATTTGCCGGTGTGCAAGCCTTCCGGTACAGTTTCTTTGCCAATGGAATAATTTCAACAGCCTCAGATGCTACGTTTGTTGTTTTGTACAATGTTTTGATCCACAAATGAAGATGTGTCACGTGGTGTTGACCCAAATATATTATTACTATTATTATTATTATTATTATTATAACTGTGGTTACCTAGCAACTAACACTTATTGACTACGGAATATAAGTAAATTGCATATCTATCATTATTCATTATACATACATTATTACCATGTCTTTGTATCATGAAACAATGTTTTGTGCCATTTTCTAATTTGTTGTTCAGTGCTATTTTCTGTGTTCCTTATCGTTCCTGCGTCTTTAACGTCGGCTATTGCTACTTGCTATTATTTTTAAATTTAATCTGTAATCGCGGAATGTATGCGGAAGACATGAGAGTAAGAATCTAATTGTACGAAGTACGTAAGACAATAAACTTCAAACTTGATAATATTTTTGTATCCAATACCCTGCACTGTCACAGACAATATTTATCAGGAACTAGTCGACTTCCATGGCACAGAAAACAAGCGACAAGGAACAGCCATCGCTGAAGCAACAACAGCGAGGTCAGACCCCGGCGTGACGTTTAAGGATAGCATGCTAACAGGATCCAATAAGCCATCCTGATTTGAAATGCCATAAGCACGAGGTGGGGCGGCTCGGTGGTACGCTGGCTAGCGTGGTTGAGTTCGAGTCGCCATCTTGGCTCTGTGTATGTAGAGTTTGCATGTTCTCCCCATGTCACTGTGGGGTTTCCTCTGGGTACCCTGCTTTCTCCCCACAGTCCAAAGACAATGTAAGACGAAGTGTAGTTGCCAGATTGTCCCTAAAAGGGCTTGGGAGCTGCACGACCCTGCATAGGACAAGGTGTGGAAAATGTTTGGATGGATAAACATGAGTTTTCCTGACTTGGAAGATCTGTGTCTGCTGCAGCCGGAGGTTGAGAACAACGATGGCTTCTGATGTTGCTTTCAGGAGGACGTGGGCTGGCCTGACCTGAGTCGGGAGAGAAGATTGAATTAGCGGGAGAGAAACAGATTGAGGTTGACGAAAAAGCAGAAAAGAAATGCAGTCAAGCAAAGGTGTAGGAGAGAGGCTGATATCCAGGTGGACACAACGTAATAATTTTAATGATAGGGCTTGTTTAGGGGGTGGCATTGTGGTGCAGTGGTTAGCACTGTTACCTTGCACCTCTGGGACTGGATTCAAGTCCCTGCCTGGGTCACATGTGTGTGGAGTTCGCATGTTCTCCCCGTGGAGTTGTGGGCTTTCTTCTGGGTACTCCAGTTTCCCCCCACAGTCCAAAGACATGCTGAAGCTTATTGGAGTATCTAAATTGCCCGTAGGTGTACATGTATGAGTGAATGGTGTGTGAGTGTGTCCTTTGATGGGCTGGCCCCCCCCATCCTGGGTTGTTCCCCACCTTGTGCCCAAAGCTTCTGGGATACGCTGCAACCATGGATGGATGATTTATTTATTGGAGGGTGAATGAAGCAAAATTATACACTGGGAGAACATGCCCCCCTCCCAAGCATGTCTTTGGACTGTGTGGTACCAGGCCCCATACAGGAGTGAAAAGAGCATCTCAAGGTGCCCAGATGGTCCAGTAAAAAAGTCACGGAAAGCAGAGGAACATGGCCGGCCACCATTTCATCACCGGCGGCTGAATACCACGTTTCAGACGCGAAAGCCGAATTATCCAAGGCAGCTGGCTGCCTCGCGCCTTAGCCTGGCCTCAGAAACAGAAGCGTTTAAGAATAGCAGACAAAGCGGCTGTTTGTGCGGCTGTTTGCGTGCTGGATCGCTGGCGGAGCGGCGGCGCTGTTCCTGGGGCGAGTCGCCGCGCCTCTTCTCAGAACCCGCAGCCGCTGCTTGCGATCATTCCGACGCGTGACTTTTGATCCCAAACCGCACGTCTCATGTAGCCGGCCAACACCCAGGCTGCAGGACGAGTCCCCGTCTCCCATGACTCCCCAGAATTGTATTGGTTTGTATCCGAATATTCCTCATTATTGCTCAGGGCTTTTTGCTGCACAAAGCAGGATCGACACCTGAGGAAGGTACCAGAACACTGCGTCTACGCCGCATGCGGGGGAACGGCCCTTTCTCAGTGCTACAACTCTATTAAAGTCTTTTATCAATCTGACACTTGTTTTCTCGCCTTTTCTTATCTGTCTTTCCTATCTTCCACGACTGCTTATCTAGTTCAGACTCGCAGTTGTTTATTACATCCAGTATTTAATTTGGCCTAATGGTATTAGGAGAAATTAATATCTGGCAGGTTTTGTGGAGAACAGCTCATCCGGATATCAGTTAATTGTCCATATAGCTAATCGTGCTTCTGTACCTCCAGCCGCACTCAATGGTTGTGCCTTTGGTTCTGTAGCCTGCGTCGACCCCCGCCCCCCCAGAGTGTCCCTCAATGGCCATAGACTGCACTCAGCCTGATCAAACATGATATCATGTTATTAGAAACGGTTCTCTATTAGCTCTAGTTAATAGTTTGTTGATAAATTAAAATTATCCGAGACAAAACAAGCAGTGTCAGTCTATTTGAAACAAAATGGTGTCTGGTTTCGTTGATTAGTGCATGGTGTCCATGACCTGGAGGTTGTTGGTTCAAATCCCTGGATCAGTAGAGTGATTTCTGAGCCCTTATTTCCCCAATCGTTTTTCCCTTCCTTCTCAATTGTATGTCACTTCTGATAAATGCCTGCTAAATAAACGTAAAGCTCACAATCATGTGAACCGTACACTGCGCAGTGTGTGTTTTAGCATAAGCAATCCCAGTTATATAATTTGTGCTTCATATATTTAAATTACTAAAGTTAAAACTAGTTAAACTTAACCCTCACCATAAACCGTACTGTAGTTTTCTTTCATTTCATTTATCCAATAGCTATAAATTCTCTATCTTTTAACATTTTATTAAATATAATCCATCCATCTGTCTGTCTTCCAACTGCTGAGCCACTGCCAGACTATGAAGAACATGGAGTCTGTTGAATAAAATCCATAACATTAAAATCTTAATCTAATTTTTAAACCAAATTAAAAATATTGAAAACATCATAATAAGTGGATTTGTGCGGTATTGATGTCTCTGGTCACTACACCAATCATTTTTCCCAATATGTTTGTTTTTTAATTAAAAAAAAAAAATCATTTATCAAATTAAACTAAGTAAAAGGTAACATTAATACATGCTGCTAGTGCAAGTCTTGTCATTACAGTAAGTCCTGTCATTTTGAGGTACAACTACTGTCATAATGACTCATAACTCATTAAAAGTGTGGATTTTTTTTTTAGTGGTTACCTTGTGAGTACCTATGGCATGTTAGTTTTGGTTGCCAGCCAAAGATAGCTGCTGCTTCATCTGTGTATAATAGACAATCTGGTGTACCTATCTCTGTTCCTAATCACTGCAACCCGGGCTCTAAAATTAATTTATCTTTTGAACTTGTAGTCTGTCTTTCAGCTCTTAACTTCACACTTAATTGGTTTCTTGTGGTAAAAGTCTGATAACACACTCACTGTTAAAATGATTCTTGTAGATTCTGAAGTTCCTGAGGTATGAAATTATGAAAGCATTCTGGTGAGGTGTGTCACTATGACATCGCTGACAGTCTGGTCTCATACTTCCAGCCACCCATCTTCTAACCACATCTCCAGTGTTGGGTTGTGAGGGGGGTCCGGCTCACATCCCAGGAAACACAGGACATAAGGCAGGGGTCGTCCTGGAAGAGATGCCAGTCGCCTTCATACTGATATCTGAGAAACAAGATTCCACGTTTGCCCTATAGATCTCCAAAGGGACTGAAAAAAATCCCAGGAAGAAAATTCAGCTGTTCATGTGAAATGTCAGTAATTATGACCAATTTATAAGTAAAAATATGAAGTTTCATAGTTGGATCATGTCAGTCTACGGTGATCCTGATCTTAGCAAAATTCACTGAGCAAACTTTGATCCATCATACCTATCATTACTCATCCTGCAGGATGGTGCTCTTACTCGTGTTTTGGGCAATTCTGGGTCTCCGTCTTTTTGTGTAAAAGTTGAAGGATCACAACACTTTTTTCTGGATGGTTTCCGGGCAGGAGTCAGCGTTCCCTTTCATCATATCTGAGTAGTATCCATCAATGATTCTTGTCTTTTCTGATAGAGGTTACCATATGTGACTTTCCTGATACCGCTGGCAGGATATATCCTTGTGGAATCCATCCTATTTCCTTGTATGTTTTTCTCCATCATTTTGTTCTGTGAGAGTGAACCCAATAAAGTTCTGCTTCACCTCAGTTAAACTTGACATGTAAGACCAAATTAAATTCTAAATTGAAGGCTTGAGAGTTTCATCTTAAGCCTCTATAGTCAGAAAAAATGATTGGTCTGCTAATGATTGGTCTGTACTTACACAAGGTCCTCTGTGGGTAATTTCACGCAGGAATTTAAGACTATATATCCTGATAAAACAAGAAGTATATAAGTAATATGCAATAATTTTAACCAAAAAGATCTTCCAACACTGTTTGATATTTCATTATATAAAATAAGCTGTCAGACTGAGAAATATATGTCAGGCAAAATGATTGTCCAAGTAATGGTTTTAGATGACTTTTTAATGTCAGACCCAATTGTATGTGCTTTTTTGATTCTGCTTCAAGCTTAACGAATGCTAATTAACCCACATCATACTGGCATGACAGCTTTTGTAAAACTCCGCTTGGTTTTTACGAAATGCTGGCCTCGAAGCTCTCTCCCAAGAGTGGCTTTCCTTTGCTTTATATATTTTGCTTTAAATATTTACCTGAAACTGATTCACGGTTAAGGCATTTTAAATTATCTCATAGCCATTACTGGGTAGCAGTGCAAAGCAGGAACAGATCAAAGCCTGGATGCACACTGTGAGGTTAACAGATCACCACCGCAGTGGCCTGTTTTGCAGACACTGGAAGTTTGCAGACGCTAACTGGATTGGTAATAAGGAAAGCTGAAGTGTTTTGGTAATGCTAACCTTTTAACATTGTTTTGGTGGAATGTCTGTGATCACGGACTCGTTCGCTAATGACAGTCGAGGGAAATAAATTGGCGTCAAACTTCTTTAGAAGCTAATGACTAACATTCCTGGGGAAATATCTGTTAAATAGGAGCTATCATTTAACTGCCACCAATTAAAGTGCAGATAGATGTAAAATGTAACCCGCTTTTCCGCCCTGTCTTACTCTTTTCTTGAACGGGGGTTTTCTCTCCATAGCACCTTCTGAGGCCAGATTAAAGTGTCAAGTCGCCTGCGAGGTAATTTGTGCATTTGGATGAAGAGGCGTACCGTTCATCCTCACTGTCTGTCAAGCAATGCTCCACATCTACATGTTCAGGAGGAGTGTGACACAATACGGACCACTCACATGTTCTGGAATGTTCCTGAAGTGATCAGGTGTGCAGAACAGAAAAAGCCCCAAGTTATGTACAGGTGGCACAAATGCAAACTAGAGAAGTAGGAATTCTCATCCTAATGCATTATCCACTTAATATTTTTTGCTTGCTGCCAGTTTTCTAGTATTATTAAGCTTGATGATTTTCATTTTATCTTGTTCTATCTTTTTGAATATAGGGTTTTCAAATAATTAGTGACTATGGCAATTATCTCCAGTGTGGAATGACTCATAAATATGACAGAGATAGAAAAGTAGCTTATTTACATCAGCAAAATCTGAATAAGACCGTTTCCCAGAATGGACTCTTTCAGAACAGAAATTCAGAGATTTTCACCTTGTTCAAGTCAGAGAAATCCTGCTTTCTTTGCATATGTAATGAACCTGGGGCTGGACTGTAGGTGGATGTCGGGAGGAGGTCTGAGATGTATTCATCCACAGCACGCAGCCTCATGTGTGGAGATCGAGAACAGCAGCCAAGCTGATCAAGAGCAGTAACAGAATATTACTGGGAAATTAGTAAAACATAAATCATTAAAACAAAATATTGCATAGTCTGTCAGGCATTTAATTTCCTTAAAGGACTCTCAGGAGAAAAACAATGCAAGTGGAAATAAGGAGTATTTCCCCTTCTGACCCTTTGGTCACATACATGTACTGCTTTGTTTCATATAATGAATTGTCTAATTGTACAGTCTGCAGCGTATAAACCCTGCTGATCATTTTAGCTACACTGCAACAAAGGAAACTTTGTCAAATCAAATCTACAAAGACTTTTTGCAATGCCGGTTATTTTTATAATATTATAATGAGTACCTCAAGCTATTTCACAGAATGCCAGACCACAAACAGATATTTGGAATACTATTTTTTGTGTTATGGAGTATATAATGTAATGTCGTACGTTGCTATAATTTAGTATACATGTGTTTTTACTTGTTTGTTCCCAAAAGCTACTAATTTTTGAGTTTTTATTACACGTATTGTCCAAATCCTGTGATTAGCCTGATGTTTTCTCACGTCATTCAGGCTGTTGGATCAAACTCCAGACCTGGGGGGCCGGAGCCCTGTATAGCTTGGTTCTTTCCCCTGTTCCACCACAAATGTTTCAACTCAAGAGATGTGTGGTAATTAGCACAAGGATGTGCAAGGAGTTGAATGAGGTATGTTAAATGAGGGGAAACCCAAAAATGCGTAGGGCTCCGGCCCCCCAGGACTAGAGCTTGACATTGCTGCCCTACAGCTACAGTCACACCCATCACTTTCCATCAGGGATGCCTTTCATCTTCTGCTTTTCTCTTTTCAGTGTTCATCACACAGGAAGGAGATCCACTATGTCTGCAACAGGCTTGTGATTCAGAGACAGTTCTGAGGAAGCCCTGCCCCCGATCCACGCACGCGAGATGAACATCTCCCAGAGGCCCCCGGTGCAGGAGGATTTCCTGCCGAACGTCAGCCTTGCGCCACGCAATGCGACCGAGGACGGCGGCGCGAGCAAGCCCACGGTCTGTGAGCAGGTGAGCATCGCCACGGAGGTGTTCCTCACCCTGGGCATCGTCAGCCTGCTGGAGAACATCCTGGTCATCTGCGCCATCGTCAAGAACAAGAACCTGCACTCGCCCATGTACTTCTTCGTGTGCAGCCTGGCCGTGGCGGACATGCTGGTGAGCGTCTCCAACGCCTGGGAGACCATCATCATCTACCTCCTCAACAGTGGTCAGCTGGTGGTGAGCGACCACTTCATCCGGCAGATGGACAACGTCTTCGATTCCATGATCTGCATCTCTGTCGTGGCCTCCATGTGCAGCCTACTGGCCATCGCCGTGGACCGCTACGTCACCATCTTCTACGCCCTGCGTTACCATAACATCATGACCATGCGGCGTGCGACCTTCATCATCGCTGGCATCTGGACCTTCTGCACAGGCTGCGGCATCGTCTTCATCATCTACTCAGACAGCACGCCCGTCATCGTCTGCCTGGTCTCCATGTTCTTTGCCATGCTTCTCTTGATGGCCTCGCTCTACAGTCACATGTTCATGCTGGCACGATCCCACGTCAAGCGCATCGCCGCATTGCCCCGCCAAAACTCCGTCCACCCGCGCACCAGCATGAAGGCTGCCATCACCCTCACAATCCTCCTGGGGATCTTCATCGTCTGCTGGGCGCCCTTCTTCCTCCACCTCATCCTCATGATTTCCTGTCCTAGGAACATCTACTGCGTCTGCTTCATGTCCCATTTCAATATGTACCTCATCTTGATCATGTGCAACTCCGTCATCGACCCGCTCATCTACGCCTTCCGTAGTCAGGAGATGAGGAAGACCTTCAAGGAGATCATCTGCTGCTACAGTCTGCGTAACACCTGCGGAATGTCCAGCAAGTATTAGCTCAGCTCTGTAAAGGAAACACAGGCGAACTCTGAGTCTGTACAGAATATCGTTTTGTACAATAACCTGATCTCATGAAAGGATGGAAGTTTTGCCAGTATTTAAGCTCACCAGACCAGAGCTCCTGACTGTATAGGGTATGACATCTCCTTTCTTTTTGCATGCTCGTGAAAATTTGCATGACTGTTCTAACTGATCAAATAATTTTAGACTTAATAGGTTACCCAACTATAAATAATTTAAATTTCAGGTTAATGGTCATTTCTGGGCACTCTGCATTTTCTCTTCTGAGATCAGGTACATTTGTACATCGATATATAAAATGAAGCATGACTTAATTTTCACAGCAAAACCAGAGGCTGGCTCCCATTTTCTTTGAAAGCTCCTTTGCTGCACTGTTACAATGTTAAGGTGCTTGACGGCGTGATTTATGCTTACGTTGCTTTTCAGTTTTCTGCAAGAGACGCAGGTTTTGCTCGTCTGCTAAGCTTTTGCTGTGAAAAAAAAAAAAGGTGAATTTTTCCTTAATGGTAAAAACGCACATTCATTTGCATTCATTTTCTTTAAATATGTCCTGTATTTGAAGTTTATCCTGATAATAATTGTGTTACTCAAATAGTATTTTGCATTTTGAACTTACTAAGTATAAGTACTGAGATTTTAGGATACATACTACACACTCCTGAGCACAGTTTCATAAGCTGTAGCAAAGAAGTAGATGATTTTTTTACAGAATAGTTCAGGATTAAACCATAATGCATGACAAGACAGCTAATCTTAATGCAAGATAAAGCACAGCTTTCTAATACTGCATACATCTGTAACATACATAATACACTGATACTAAGGAAAGCATGTTTATACGGCCAAGAAGATGTGATTTGCAGTATGAATCTTTATGATTTATATTTGCTTCTTTTCAATAAGCCTTCCAGAAATATGAATCCCAATTTATTGACATGTTTTAACATTATATACAGACGCTCCTCTACTTACGAACGAGACACATTCCACGCGGCCGTTCGCAACTCGAAATGTTCGTAAGTCATTATTCAACATCATTTTAAGGGTATACGCAAGTAAAAAGTACTAGGATGCTGGGAGTACGCATGCTACGCTGCTGCGCGGCGGGAGTAGTGGCCAGAAGTCGTACTAGGCGGAATTGGCGCACAGAAAAAAAAATGTATGTAGTGCACAGGAAACGGGAGCCCAATGAACACAATTTGGACTTACAGTCCACTTCGTTCGTATGTCGGAAAGTTCGTAAGTTGAAAGCTCGTAAGTAGAGGAGCATCTTTATATAAATGTGTCGTATAAGGTCTGTGACAGTAGCCTGAAATCTGTAGGGTTGTGGCTCATTTTTTGGTTCACACCCTGGATTTGGTTGAATGAATTTGTGTCTGCGTTGCTCACAGTTCATAATCGGCTGTGTGCCTCAGAGTGAGACGTGGGGCTTTTATTTGGAAATTCAGTTTAGTTTTAGTTCAGTGCATTGCTTTTACTTCTGACAATGACTTGTTTTAGTATCGTTTTTATTTAATTTCCGTTTTAATTTTCTGTGTTATGGTGAAAGCCTTGATTAAGGTGGGTAGGTGGCAAGAGAGGGACGTAAAAAAGTACATGTTGTCTAACATAAACTACAGACCATACACTGCTGCTGAAATTTATTGCGGTTTCCAAATACAGTTCTCATTCTCCGTATGAATAATTTATTGACAACAGCTCAATGCATCAATTTTTATACTAGTGTCAAACTAAGAGAGGAGTACTTCTCACAGCTAAATGTGCATATGGGAATCAGTATGTGTGAAACACTCAAGTAGCAAACTAGGCCATAGGTATTAAAATAGCTAAGAAGCAGGAAAATATTAATCTGTTAGCCGATCTCTAAGCACAGTAAACTAATTGCTCTCCACTGAGAGATTAGTATTTTTCAGTAATGAGTGGTATATAGTCTACAATCACTACAGAACAGTTGGGAACATTTTCTCAGAACAGATGTGTGTGTGTGTGTGACAGGGATAAACAGATCTTCATCAGTCAAGTAAGTTCCTGTTCATCATGAACTACCTTCTCCAGAGTGGCCGCACTCTTTCTCAAACCCATGGGCTGTAGTCCCCTCGCACTCAAGTTCACGATAAGTTGGTTTCCATGGACCCCACTTCTCTGGACCAGTCAGACCAGTTAGTAAAACTATGAGTTTTAACCCCGCTGGAAATTAGCTTCAGCCTTGGGGAAAGACAAGCCCCCCCCAGACCTATGGGCCACATAAAGTTTGTTTCTGGCTATGGGTCATATCTGCGGATCTGCATTATGCCATCAGTTAATCTGTGTGATACAAATAATAGCTAGTTAGGTTACTCTGTCTTAACGTCACGCCAAAGCATAATTCCTGGTCCCTGGTCCCTATTGCTGACTTTGTTCATCGTTACCTGCTCCTCTCACTCAACATTTCCAAAACAGCATAAATCAAAATGTATTGTTCTTTGATTAATATGTAATGTTGCATTATTTTTTGTTACTTTTTCCATTGGAATAATAAGGTTCCCAATACAGTAAACCTACAAAGGATTTATATGGGTTAAATTGCTACATTTATTTATATGGGTTAAATTACTACAATGGGATCATTTAAATAACCTAAGGATTGAATTTTAATACAATTTAAGATCTCAGTTGTGCTAAATTGATTTAAAACCTGCCCTGCAATGGGCTGACTCCCCATCCTGGGTCACTCTCTGCCTTATCAATAACAGGCAGGATGGATGGATGGATTGATTGATTGATTTAATGCCTTTTCATAATGAATATATGAATAATGAATGATACCCCAGTACTGGAGAGGAAATCCCAAAGGTGTGCTTTTTGGATATTCTCCTTAAAGCCATTACGCATATAAAAATAAAGTGATTGTCAGGTGTAATTGGGCTTTCTCTGTCATTTTATCATATTAAATCTGACTAATGTAAGTAGGGAGAATCTGGTGAAAATGAAATTAAATGACCACTTTATAAGCCAACTAAATAACCTCCTTTGGTCTAATTAGCTTTTTGTGTGAGCTTGTCGGATCATCAGCAATGCCTGCGTAGACACACTTGCGTTTGAGTTGGTCGTGCCCCAGGTGATCCCAATTGTCATTTCCTACCAATGATTTAAGCCATTTACAGCAGTAGGTCAGTTATCCCTGCGACCCCTATCATGATAAGCCATTAAAAGGTGGATGGATGAATGGATGATCAGAGAGGAAACCCAAAGGACACCAGCATCTTCTGGCTATTGGTGACATGCCATCATCAAACAATATTAATAGATGAATAGTATTACGATTTCATATCTACCAATGAACTGTCTTTTTACACTGTAAATTTAATGTTACATCATAAACAGCATTAGCCAAGTCTCAGCATGCATCGCAAGGCAAATAATGCATGGGTTCCTAAACTTTTTAGCCCAAGACGCCCAAAATAGCAGTGCCAGAGACTCGCAATCCCCATCTTGGTAGATTTTACACTGGTTATGAATCAGTATTCCATGTCTTACACTGTAGACAATGAAATGTAAATATATTAACTCCTTAATGGAATGATTCATACGTAACTCTTTTTCAACATTGTCTTTGTATCAAAAAAACGTCTGAACAGAAGTTCTTTTCTGCTTTAGTCAAGCTACCACATAACTTCTGGGTGGAATCTGTACATAGATGATTATTGATAAAAAAAAAAAAGAAATTCTCTGTTTTTTCTAAGATCATAATTTTATTTAATGCTTTATGCTTTGTCAATGAGATCAGGTCATGCTTGCTAGAATACATGTTGGACAAATTTGTACAGTAGTAAAGTGTTGTGTTTTGAAAATATCAGCACTGTGTCATTCCTATATTATACACTTCTGTTTCTGAGGAACTGTATGCAATTACTGTATATGCTGTCGGAGTTTCCTGTACGGATAAGTAAAATTCATAAGCACAGTCGGTGTATAAAGACCACACCCAAACACACAGCATTTTCAATTCCCAATAATTGTTTGTCTTTATTCAATAGAGAGCCCAGTATGTTAAATCAATTCCATAATTTATTTCATATAGGCATAAATGTTTAGCCGGCTGAGTGGGCATCACTGCCCATATTTTGGGGATTTGAACCCTACCTATGCCCTACTTACAGGGAGTTTGCATGTTCTACATCAGTAGTGTATTTCTCCCCTCTGCAGACCAAAGACACACAGTTAGGTTAACTGACCCTAACCAGACCCCTTTTACTATATGTCTAGCAATGCCCCTGGATTAAGTTAATTTGAAAACAGAAATATTTTACATACATGCTGTAATACTATGAATATCTTTCCGTAGCAACATATTTGAGAATATTGAAAATGCATTGAATATGTCCTTTGTTGATTAAGTAAATGTGTGATCAATAAATATGATCAATAAAGTATATTTTCTGTCAGATTTCCTTGTCATGCAACTTTGTGTTTTCCACACAATCACATTTTTGTCTCCTATTTGTGAATTTCTGCTGCGATGGACTGTTATCCCTTCCAGAATGTACCCCAGCCTGTACCACATCAATGGACTGCTATCCCTTCCAGAATGTACCCCAGCCTGTACCACATCAATGGACTGCTATCCCTTCCAGAATGTACCCCAGCCTGTA
>JAODLC010000140.1:11081028-11095590 GCA_026781145.1 Hippopotamyrus pictus
CCACATCAATCGTCAAACTTGTCTGTACACAGACAAACCTGTCCGTGGTAAGGCTCATCTGTGTTTGCGGCAAAATGTTTTAACTGAGGGAAAAACTATGTAGTAGGGCTGGATGATTTTCTAATATTACACCCTATGTATTGTATTACGTATTTATTAAAATTAGATTTCCCTTTGCAATCCGTTTGAGTTTTCACTTTTCAGGATCTCAGTCTTTTTTATCAGCATTTCTAACAGAATTTTAAGCAATAATGAAGCCTTAATGTAAATTAATGACTTATTTTGTGATAAATATTGATATCAATTGATGTGAAAAAAATGATCACACACAATAAAACATTTTGCCATATCACACAAAGTTACATTGTTAAATACTGTATTTATAGTGAAATGCACTTTGATAGAATAAAGTCCATCAGTGTTGGTGATGGTAATGATCCCAGCCACAAGCAATAGACTCCGCCTACCTCCCACTTCCCCACCCTCACCAAAATAAATGGCTGGAAAATGGGTGGATTGCTATTTGTGAGTTCTGTTCTGCTCAGTATAAGTTGTCTCTGCTAAACTGCAGGGCAGATAAGACCAGTCTTTGCAATTAATCAAGGGCGTAACTTTGGCTGGAACATTGAGGGGGTTGATGTCTCCACCCATTACAGAGGAAACATGATTATTGGGGGGGGGGGGGGGGGTGTATTTGCTGGTTTTGATCTGTTGGGGCGGGCTACAACCCCCCCATCCCCCCAATAATTTATGCCCATGCAATTAATGAATGAGTTACTTCTGTTAATTACCATGACTGTGCTGGCATTCTGGTTAGAGTGCTGTCCTCTCCTTTGTCCTATAGCTGGTAATTAAGCAGCGTTAATGCCCATTTCTCCATAATCACCTCAATCGTCTGCTTATTTTTATAACCACCTTTGTTCTAGCTGTAAGACTTTTGTTGAATGAGCAAACAAATGTATGGTATTTTTCATATAATTTTTATAGTACATATACAATACCTCTCCTCCAACTGAATATGACCATTATTCATGGAAAAACAATGGCAGTTAATTATCTTTCCAGGCAATTTATTTCCACTATGACTTACATAGTTGGGTCCGGGGACTGGATGGGGTTTGTTCTGCTCCCACTGCCCCCGTCAGAATAGTATGCTGTCAGTAATGCCATTCCATGTAATTAGCATCTTAGCGTGAGTGTAGGATACTGGTACCCACTGCAGGGTGGTCCCATGGTTCACTGCACCCCTGTACTGGATGTGCAGTGTGGAGGACGAGTGGGTGGACAAATGTAGCTTGCATCGCTAGCTAATGCTAAACCTTTATAACTTTTATAAACGCTGCACTCATCTGTTGTATGTTTTGCTTTTTATTTATTACTAAGAAAAACAAGCATTACATTTCATTTCCCAAAAGCAGTTGACAAGCGGGGCTGTCATTTTGCACAATGAATCACAACAAAATGCAAAAGCTATGAATATAAAATGGAAAAATGGTACCCTCCATTCACACAATAGATCAATGTAGCTTTGTATACAGAATGAGCCTATCCCTTGAGGACCACAGTCCTGCACATGTTACTTTTAACTTTCAATTTGCAGCTGATTCATTCTTTAGACAATGGGTGCATGACTTGGTATCATAGTAATTGCTTCAATCAAGCTGCAGTGCACTGAAATTAAATACGACCAGAAAAGCCTGCAGCACGACAGAAGCAGGTTTCCCCCCCCCCCCCCGCACTTGTACACGGAAACCACTTATGGACTGCTTTGTATTTCCATACGCAGAGTGTAACACTAATCAGCTCATAGCTCTCGTAATAGCAACAAGGATAATGTGGAAAATTAATCTATGTTGTATGATGATGCATTCAATGCACAGAAAAATTAAATGGACGTGGTCAATAAACGTTTTAACTGGATTTTTAGGACAAAGGCGGAAAAGAATTTGATGGAATGTGTCACTCCTTTTTTTGCATATTTTGTTGTAAATGTGTGTCATTGAGCATATTAAAAATGCTACCAAATAGTCTAAGTGGTTTACAAGGTACTTTAAACAGCCTGAACAGCCTAGAGGCCCTAGGATTCGTTGCTGCCTGTTAGCCCATTGTCATTAATCCAATGGGAGTCATACTGAACTGGAACATTAGCCATAAGGCAGGCTGGGGTACTTTAATACATAAGCTTACCCGGGCGTAAGTCCATCCGATCGGCACGAACACAAACACCAGCTCTCTGGAGCAGTGTTTCCCAACCCGGCCCTCGGGGACCCACAGACGGTCCACGTTTTCGCTCGCTCCCTTCTCCCTGCTAGACAGTCCATATTTTTGCAAAAACGTGGACCGTCTTTGGGTCCCCAAGGAGCGGATTGGGAAACTGCTTTAGAGACATCAATCAGCCGGAGCAAGATCTCTTAGGATTGTGCAGGAGAACCAGCACGCATGGTGAAAATCCACACAAACAGGCAGAGAACATGTCAAACGTGGGGAAAAATATGGGCCCCCGCAAAGCTGCAGGTGCTGGGGAGGGATATGGACACCCTCCGGCTTGGTGAAGTCAGCAGACGTACACACTCATTCAGAGCACAAGTGTGCTACACACACGAATACGTCTTCAGGGGCTCCACAACATTCACCCCCAGTCTAGTTAATGAATTCATCGTCTCCAAAGTATCAGGCTGATTTAAATGTAATGCACACACAATACAGTTTGTCAAGGAACCTTCACTGTTGTCCAGAAGCAGATAGTGCTTAACTCATTACAGACACATTGGGTCAAACTATGAAATAAATTAATGTTTCATGCCATATGAGCTGTGGGGGATTTTCATGGGTCATTTAATCTCTACCAAGCTATGTCACGAAAAAAGATATTTCTTTGGCGCCCCACTGCAGTGATATTCTGCATCAAGTTATCACAGACGTTTGTGAACATGGGCTATATCCCCTGCATTAAAACCAGCCTAAAATAGAAAGCAGCTCTGCATATTTAGACGACTGAATAATTAAATTTTGTTTTGAGGTTTAATCTCATATTCATTGTTTAAGTGGCCCGCTTTCACCGAATCCAATCTGGTCGCCGCAGGACAGATTGTGTTTGGCTTCTGGGTTTGTCATTGACGAGGTGCTGTGTCTAGGAGACTTTCAGAAAAGACTCTGGGAGGGGAGTGAGCACTGGGTAACGAGATAATTTCTTCAAGGATTCCCAAATGGACAACTTAATAAATAAACCCACCGATCTCCCTGGGTGCACATAAGTTGTTGGGAATTGCACAGGCCCTGCGTCGAGTCCTTTGCAGCATCTTAAAAAGTTGCAATATTGAAAATAAAGCAGACAAACAGGGATGTGAGTCCGGTGAACTCGCAGTTAGCTCAGAGGCAGTGTGATACTGATTTGGACGGTAAATTTCAAGAAAATTCATTGCCAGTGCATTTATAGCATATAAGTTCGTACCGCAAAGACGAAGAACTTAAAAGAATGATCTCCCGGTGATCTCCTCTTTTTTATATTGAACACCATATTAGTGTTGGTAACTCAACTGAGAGAAAAGTCCCAAATTAATGTTTTGAAAACAATTGTAGGAGAAGATGTCACTGCTGGATCGACTTAACGGCACAGCCTGGAATCTGAGCAGAGGAACATCTTCCTGAAGGTGCTTCGCAGCTCTGCACTCCGAAAGGCATAAATGGCTGGGTCAATGACAGCGTGGCTCATCAGGAGAATGACATGGATTTGGAAGAGGGATCGATAACACTCACAGTATGGGTTCTGAGGGCATACCATGATGATGAGCAGGTGGAGGAAAAATGGAGACCAACATGCAATAAAAACCCCAAATAGGATGGTGAGGGTCAGCGCCCCCCTCAGATTGTGATGCTTGGTACTTCCTGGCAGGGAGGCAATCTTCCTGGCATGATGTCTGGCCAGAAGAAACATGTGAACATAAAGGAAGAGGATGAGGACCAGAGCAAACACAAAGAGGATGATGAAGCACATCATGATGGCAACATTGTGGAAGAACACTACCATGACCACTCCGGTGCAGCCACACAACGCCCAGATGGCTGCAAGGATGGCCTTGGCTCGCGTCATGGTCATGATGTTGTGGTACCTCAGGGCATGAAAGATGGTGACATAGCGGTCCACCGCAATGGCCAGGAAGCTGAAGATAGACCCGATGAAGGACATGCAGAGCAAGGAGTCCATCACGTCATCCACCTTGAGCACTGAATCCCCCCGTGAGTTGAGGTGGCCTGTGTTGGTGAAGACTAGCATGATATTTTCCCATGTCTTGGACAGGCTGGAGATGGTGTTGAAGAGAGCCAGACTGCAGATGAAGCAGTACATGGGGGAGTGAAGGTTCTTATTCCGTATGACGGCCACCACCACCAGCAGATTTTCTCCCAGGCTCACCATAGCGATGGTGAAGAAGATTTCATTAGGGATCTGGACTTCCCTGCAATCAGTTTCATTTGCATAGACTCCAGTGATGTTCTCCATGCTGGAACAGACAGAGAGGCAAGGAGGGTGATAGCACATGCTTTACATTCAACTGATACTCCATCAGCATGCTCACATCTCCTCTGGGTCCTTCGAGGTGGTAACCATGACAAGTAGTGAAATTGATGAATATTCAGACATTGCATAACAGGTTCCTTTTTTTCATATGTTTTGTTCCCCTTATTGTGTTTGTTCTAAGATTGTATCCCACCTTCCTAAAAGTACATTCAAGTGAATCCAACAATTACCCTCCATTTGTTAGCTGACTGTCTTGGTCCTGGAGCAGCAGACCATGTACCCAAAGTGACCCTCCGCCACTGTTACATCTCTAGACGTATCTGTGATGTGCTTTGCCTTTTGTCTATTTGCTCTATTTCTGCTTTTTGCTTTTGTGATCAGGTGTTCCTGATTACTGCCGCCATACGGACTTGGTAGCTGTTAGTCTTCAGGAGCATAAAAGGCTTGCTCTGTCTTTCTGTCTGGCTCGTTGGGTGCTCATTCATCTTTTTAGAGCAATCTAATTACTGTCTAGATTGCTCGTTGCCTTAAGTCATTTGTGCATTTTCTCATTCTAAGTAAAATTGCCCTTCGTTATGGTTAGATCTGTTCCTAATATCACTTTTTTGTTATTAACCCTGCGCCAGTTCATAACAGCAAACCACCACGCCACACAAAATCACAAAAGGCCTTTCACGCAACATTGACTTTAGCAGCCATTGTAATTGTAAAACTTTAAATATTTGGGTAACACTTTACCTGACGGGGCACAAATAATATAGACCTATGCTATTACTTATGTATTATTTAAGCACAAACTACGTGTTAGTTACATACTGGTCTGGTATGTTATTTCACCATTTATGAATCGTGACGAATGTTTTATCTGAAGGAGTTACTATGTTTGTTACTATATCTGTTAATTCTGTTAACATTTGTGAACTACTGAAGGAACTATTCATGAATAACACTAGTTAAATACTGATCTCATGTTTGTGGCTGTACACTGTATGTATATGGAGTTGTGTGGCCTATACTAGCTATATGTGTATGGAGTTGCGTGGCCTATATCAGCTGTATGTGTATGGAGTTGTGTGGCTTATACCAGCTGTATGTGTATGGAGTTGTGTGGCCTATACCAGCTGTATGTGTATGGAGTTGTGTGGCCTATACCAGCTGTATGTGTATGGAGTTGTGTGGCCTATACCAGCTGTATGTGTATGGAGTCGTGTGACTTATACCAGCTGTATGTGTATGGAGTTGTGTGGCTTATACCAGCTGTATGTGTATGGAGTCGTGTGGCAGGGTTGGGGCCATTCTGGAATGCATTCATCAATTCCAGTCCAAATCAGGAAATGGAACTGGAGTAACGGGTAGGGTACCTGTCAGCGACAAATACGCGACCTGAATTGTTTTCATTTACTAGCTGTATAAATGAGGAAAGCGACGTAATTATGCTTGATAAACACACAGAGAATGGAAATGATTGTTTTTACAACACATCATATTTACAAATATTGGGTGAAACAGGAGCTGATGCAGGTTATTATCAGTAGTAACTTTTCCCTCTTATACATGAACTAGAAAGTCTCAGTTGGGATTGGAGCTTAACTATCCCTTGGTTAAGCATAAAGCATCCAAGCATTCTAAATGCGGCAATGGCGTTATGTTTTAGAATGTGCTGTTTATAACATTGAAAGACTTATGTACACTGATAACAGGCTGACATTTCACTCAAAAATGAGACAATGATCCCACTCGTTCGATGGCCTAAAAATATTTCTCCTATCACCTTCAAAATTGACTCAGAGAAGGCTTTGTAAGTATTTGATCACATTTCCAATTATTTCAGGATACATTCATTTTGTGTTCAGGAGGCTTTGAGATTCCATAGAGCCATGTCTTCGTTCCATTCGCGCTGTCAAGCATTCTTTGCTGAACCGAGATATCCAGAATACCTGGGAAATTCATCTCTCTGATTTACATGTGGTGGGTAGATAAAAAAGCAAGCAGATGCATGCATAGCTCCAGACAATCAACAAAAACATTTCCTGTTCTCTAGTTTTGGCTCCTGTACTGTAAGTTACTTTGGGCAACTTTATGGAATTTTATGCAAATCGAGAATTAAATACTTGAATTTGGAATTTGATTTGGAATGAAAACGCCACCCGATTGCTTTATTATGTAAATATGTGTCGTGGCACACAGAGTGGGGAAACACAAGCAGGAGCCAGGGAGTCGGGGGAACACAGGATTTAATACGGGTAAAGCACTCAGAAACACAGAACTACAACACAACGTTACAACACTAATGACCAGACTGGGGAAACTTAAATACAACTCCAAACAGCTGATCATACGAGGATTCCACACGAGGTTAACGAGGGGGCGTGGCACACAGAAGGATCAGATGAGCAGGACCTGACAATATGTCTATATAATTATGACTGGATGAAATTAGTTCAAGAAAATTAAGCTTTTATAAGATTCTAATGGCAAATTTATATGAGTTTAAACACACACACACACACACACACACACACAGTCAGGTAAACATATCTTTATGGGGACCGCTCATTCATTTCTATGGGAAAAATGTTAACGCTAACTAAGACAACCTTAACCCCTACCCAGCCCTATCCATAACCATAAGTAACCAAGCAAAATACAAGTGTTTTTGCATTTTTAGGTTTTTCATTGCTGTCAAAGATTTTTATTAAATTGAGTTTTCCCTTATGGGGACCAGGAAACTGGAGACACTTTACAGGCCTTCAGTGCTTACTCTGCATACAACCACAGTATCAAACAAACACATTCTTCCTACAGTATATGCACTGAATACAGATGCAAGGAATTGGAACCTGACTTTCACACACGAATGCAGTGCTTTGATGAAGGCTGGCAAGTGGAAATGACAATACTGACTTTCGAAGCAATACTTTAATACTGCTTGCGGTATTGTGTAAGATGTATGGTTTATGTTCCCCACATTTTTATGGTTTCATGCAGCAGAGAAAGGAACGCATTGCAAAAGCCACAGACAATGCAAACCCTTTCAGCAATTATATTAATACCAACTTTTATTTCTCAGTTCCCTTCAGTGCCAACATTCTTCCCAAAATATTTTGTCCTCTGCTAAATCAGAGAAATCTAAAATATATTCATCTTCACCTATCAGGCTGGTGAAGCCACAAAAGCATATCGTAGTCCCCGAGCATTCTGGGTAATTGTAAATAGCCCCTTGTTTGTGTGACTGTTAATACTTGCTGCATTCCCTACTGTTGCATGTATGTTTCCCTGTGTGAACCCTGTCCGATCCTTGCGCGTCTTTATCCGAGTATAAATTACCAACACTCTGATGTTAAACCTCCCGATGATTCTCTGCCATATTGTTTTGGTTTATTGGATGCCTGTGTTTAATATAATCTGTGTATAAGAGTGTTCTCACCTGAAAGCAAGCCTCAGTCTGCTGCATGTCACAGTGTTACTGATTCTTTTCTTCTTAATGGATTTTCTTCACCATGTTCTCCCCAAAAGAGTTGGGTGGGTAGCGCTGGCTAGATCTCATTGAGAGTGGGCAGGTATGTGGCCCCGTGAGCTCAGAATTCGAGTCCTTGTCTGGAAGGTGGCTGATTTGTAACCCATGGCTGTGTGAGGAATCATATCATTTTTTGGGCCCTTGAGTGAGGCCCTTAACCCAAACTGCTCCAGTGACCGTAAGCTCTACTCTCACCCCTGAATGCAAAAAAATGCAGAATTCCCACATAACTGTACAAACTGTAAATAAAAGGTCCCTGTTTCAATAGGACAGAAGAGTTTTTTGGTATAAAAAATAAATCTAAAACAAATCTTAAAACCAGTAGATGTTTAATATGACCAAACAGCTTAGGTATAGAAGATGATTTGGTTAGACAAACCTAATCACTAAAAAGAATTTTGTGTTCCTTTAAGTGTCCATAGTTCCAATATATGCCTCATACAGAACATGGTGATTTTTACTAAGCATGGTACTGCATAAACGGATCAAACTAAAAGTAAAGGAAAAAAAAAACACTTACCTTGTTGCCTTAGGTACTTGAATAAAACAGAAGGTGATGAGGCACGCAGAAGAAGCTTATGCTTTCAACTGTCTTTTCCCTGATGATCATGATGGAAACAGCAAACACCATCAAGTGAAGAGACGTGGGAGGACAGACAAGTGTCACCGTTATCAAGCCCTTGGACGTCTGCTCTGCCAAGGCTGCCGGGCTATTTTCTGCTCCGCGGGCTTGTTTTTTAGACCCCTGTAAAGCTGACGCCATTCCTCCCTTGACCATGTCAGAATTCCCACGTCAGAATCGACCGAGCGACCGTAGAAATGTGATTTTGACGAGGGCGTCGTTGAATCTGCCACGCAGCAGTGAAGATACGTTAAACGGCGCATCTGCCGACGAGGTCACTGCAGGTGGAATAACACTTGTGCAGTATATGCTAATATGAACAACGTTTATTTCTGAAACATGTAAAATTATATTTTTGTATTTTGGTGAAGTCTACTGGGTGTAGGAAGGCAGGCGCAAACTGAGAATTTAATTTAAACAATGTGAACAATAAGAGTTTGCTTCATTTGGAACTGTATGCTTTATTTGAGGTGCAGAATTGTGTTAGAACATTAATGCAGTAGACACAGCAGAAGACACTTTTCTTCTATAGAATTACAGTGCTACATCATGCTGAAATTAAACTCACTATTCTGCTTTGACTTATTGTTCTAACTGATAGAAAATTTACAAATTTATGAAAAGAGCATTAACCCCAGTACATATATATGAAAAACAGGCAAAATAGTTTTCATTATAGATAAGAAGCGTAATGCCAAGATATAGTTTTTGTGCCAACCTTTCAAGTAATTTACTTCTTGCATTAGATAAGAATCACTAAATTAAATGTGCAGAAATTGCAGTCAGTTTTTATTTTGAGCTACAAATGAAATAATTGCAGTGAATAAAACCACCCATTGCCAGCAATATTATTACTAAGCATCTGAAAGACCATATCCACATCTCTGACTTCACAATGAACTTCTGAAGTGTTTGATAGGAAAATCTAATTAAGGAACCTGACTCATACAAAGTCACTAAAAAGACAGCCAGCTGTTCTGGGACAAAAGCAAACCTGGCAGGAAATTGTTGGTTTCCCCTTTAGATGGACGCTGACTCATTTTGGCCTCCTGACACACTCCAGCAGAGCGTAAGATGTGGGGAGACCATGAGTGTTTCGGGAGAAAGATTGGGGGCTTATGTCATGAAACCAGATTTTGTTGATTAGCCTGATAACTTATTGGATTTAAGGTAGCCTAGTTTAAGTGAACTTCATCTTCCTTCACTTATATTCTGCCCAGACTGCGTTAAATCTGAGAAGTTATCCGGGTAAATAAGAAATCTGGCTTTGTGATACAGGCCCAAGGTCGGGCTCTTCTACTCATCTGTGAAATGGAGTTTTGCTTTGTGTGGATAAAAAAGAGAGACCAGGAGCAGCGGTACAGAGGTTTGGGGTTTCAGTTTTGCTTGTTTTTAAGGCAAGGGGGTACAACAGGGGCTGTGTGTGACTTAGCAGATTAGAACACTGTGCTAGTGATTAAAAAGCCTCTGCTTCAAATCCCAGGTTTGCTTCAAATCCTAGGTTTGGTAGAGTAACTTCACTGTTGGGCCCTGAGCAAAGCTCTTAGCGCGCCCCCCCCCACCCCACCCCCCATTTGCTCCAGGGACTGTTTGACTCTGCTTTCCTAATCATTCATCTCTTTAAATCAGGGGTGTCAAACTGCAGTCCTGGGGGGCTGGAGCCCTGTGTAGTTTAGGTCTTTCCCTGTTCCACCACAAATGATTCAGCTCAAGAGCTGTGTGGTAATTAGTACAAGGACCTGAATCAGGTGCGTTAAATGAGGGGAAACCCAAAACTGTACAGGGCTCCAACCCTCCAGCACTGGAGTTCGACACCCCTGCTTTAGATAAAGGAGTCTATACAATGACTATTGGCATATATTATTTAGTTTGTCTACCTGTTCCATACTGAGGTTGGCAACACGCTTCTGTCTGCCATCTCCTGTGTCCCCTGTGCCACCAATCTCTTCGCTGTGACAGTGGAAGCTGACATTCTTGTCAAAGTTTCTGGTAGTTTCTGTCACCGTAGAATGTAAACTCAATAAAAAGTAAACTTAAATGAGATCCAGAGCAGATGTACCTGCTGGAAATGTGACACTGGCTGAGATGGGAACTTTACTGGTACCTGAAGTTACCTGATCATTAAAGTTCAGGACTCAGGTCTTTATTGTCGTTGTGCATGCTGGTACAACGAGACTGGCAGGTCAACTCAAGACTCAAATCAGTTGAATCCAAATGCATTTTTATAGAGCATCCTGGAGAAGGTAATTGCCCCAGAGTGCCTTACATATATGTATATAAATGGATGGCGTACTGAGCATGCAAAAAAGGTCGAAGATTGTGGAGCAGGGGAGCAAAAAAAAAAAAACAGTAGGGGGGGTGGGGGGTGCACTCACTTCTGCTGAACATGCCAATCACACTTGTTCAGTCAGATGTCCAAGTGTCAGCAGGAACGTAGGTGATGTTCAGCATGTCCGGTGGGTCCTGCCCCAGCTGTCCATCAGCCTTCCGGCCAAAGACCTGCTGTCATGACAAGGTTGCGGCCCGCTGCTGTTCAGACCCGGGTCTCTCTCAGGCTAAGCTTTCGCAGCGAGGGTCTCGATTTGCCGTGATTCACATCTACTAGGATGTCAGTGGGACTTACTCGCGGGCTTTTGGAGCACGGCCAAGGCTGTGCTGATGGAGATCCAGTCTGCCTTATCTACCATCGCTGACCTTGTGAAGGCGGTGCTGTCTCAACCCATGGTTATAACAACATATATGGCAATTCTTAAAATTTTACACCGTCAAAGAACCAGTTTCACTTCAATCTCTAGGGAGATCCCTAGCTTTCATTCAGTGTGCAAGCGCAAAAATTCTGTCATATATTTACAGTGTGTGTGTGTGTGTGTATATATATATATATATATATATACACACACACACACACATACTGTACATATACATATATACGGCACTTTAATCTCACAAATCACATTAATGGTTGTTGAATGGCAATGCATAATTTAGCAGTACAAACCCCAACTGTTAAATACTGCTGTTTACATACCATATCATTTTATTTTGTAGTTCACATCCTACCTCTACTCGTTAGCTTTTTAAATCTATCCGTCCTTCAAGCACTTGTCCTAGACGGGGGTGCAGGGGATCTTGGCGCCTGGTCGACCTGGATTGGGGGCCGGTCCATTGCAGGGCGACTACACTGCAGCCTGTGTCGAAACGCCACTCAGCGACTGCCGGACTTTGGACCGTGGGATGGCAGTGAAATAGCAGGATGAAGCTCCGCATGCAGCAGAGGCTGGATTTAAACCCTCCAGGGTGGAGATGCGAGGCAACAAAGCTACTCTTTGAAGAATCATGCAGTTCTTTTAAATAATTGTTTTTTTTCTTAAGGTTCAACTACTTGAAAATTTTAACATAAAGCATAAGTCCCTCCAGGGGTCTCAGTTCAGTATGATATAATTGGTCTGAATAGAAGGAATTATAACTGGACAGAAATATTGAATTAAAACCTTATATCAGAGATTATGCCCAGTCCTGTTACTTACTGTTACTAGGCCACAGAGATCCTGCATTAAATAGCCGTGGAAGGCCAGCAACTTCAAATTCAAATAGTTTTCTGTGTAGGTCAGTGTTTCTTAACCTAGTCCTCGGGGAACCCCAGACAGTGCATGTTTTTGCTCCCTCCCAGCTCCCAGCCAATCAGGAACACCGAATACTTGGTACAGGCTCGCTGGGAGCTGAGAGGGAGCAAAAACATGGACTGTCTGGGGTTCCCTGAGGACTGGGTTAAGAAACACTGGTGTAGGTAGAACTGTGAGCCTAGAGTAACTGAGTGAGTAAGTGGGATAAATGTAGGTGGAGAGCAGAACGACAGCAATACTTATTTCGCCGAAATATGGCTGAATTTTACGTTTTAAATTTTATTCCAGGTTTGGGTGATTTATGGATGTTGACCACATATATATTTTTTTATAATTAAACATTGTTTATGTTCTGGGTGTATTTGTTTCTTAAATAATGTCTTAAATAAAGTCTCTGTAGCACAAATCAGTAGGTTTGTTGCATTATGTTTTCAGTTTAACAGTGACTCTGTATTAACGGGTTTACGGTAATTTCAGGTTGGATTCGCAACCTTCAACAAAACATTGTTGGTTTGTTTCCCCCATGAGAATCGTGATACTGGTCTAGAGATTGTGCATCTCTGCCTTTAGATGATCCCAGTGCTGCCAATCTGGGAAAGAGAGTGCCAGCTGTGAGCCAGCAGGGGGCAGGATGCCATGGGGCGGCTTTCGGGGGGGATGGCATTGCTGTTTCCATGGTGACCGATCATCAGCTCTCTGTGTACAGGTATCCCAATTAATGAGACCCAGCTGGCCCGACTTTTTTTTACGAGACACCTGCATGTATGGAAAGGCCTCAGCGTCAAGGAAACGGTAACGTCAGACACATACGGGCCCATGACGACCAGTTCCCTCCCGCCAAGCTGCCTCTGTGCCGGTATGTCATAGCCTGTGCCAATTCAAATGTTCAAAATGCAACAAACCTGTAACGTTTCGATCAGAAACCATGTTCAGCCAACAACACAAAGACGAGTCCTTAAAGGATCATCATCAATAACAAAGACCGCCAACCGTTTGACTTTGATTAGCGACTGACGCTTTGCTGATACAATGAATTGTATTCATTGCTATATTCTCTTTTATTATTTAAAGCTATTCTTTGTGTTAGATGTGGCTGAGAAATGCAAGTAATAGAATAAAGATCATTAAACCATAATTGAATTATAATGTTTATTTTCCAAAAATTCACTAAACCGTGAAAGTATTTCTTTTTCACGCTTGGAGTGTTTCAAGCAGAAATTAGTTGCATCAAGGCTGAAGATCAGTAACAAGTCTTCGGTCTGCAGAATGTTTATCCATCCATCCATTCATCCATCCATCCATCTTTCCACTGCTTATACTGGTTAGCTGGCCTGGAGTTTATCCCAGGTAGCTTATGGGACAAGGCTGGGACATTCCAATGGGTCGATCGGCCAAAACGATCCCCACACACAAGACCTGAAGCATTCTTTTACTACCATTTTTGGATGCAAAAACTGTTATGATGATGTGCAATACACTATGCTTACATGGTTTTTTTTTGCAGAATATATTTTATATTAGAAGGCATTGGCCAGTGCACATATTAATTTCCTGGTCATGTTTGATTATTACACGGTTTTCTGAAATGAAAAATAGCCCATCAATGGAAAAATCTAACAATAGAGCTTTCAGTCCAGCGAAACACCCTTTCAGACAACAGGCTGGCAGAAGCCAAATAGTTGCATGCCTGGTATAACACTGAAATTATTTCAGTACGCCATCAAGTATGGGGAAAGGGTAGAAAAATATATATCATGAATAAATATAGTATTTTCTGTCTACTCAAGGAAAAATACTCTCTCAAATAGGTTTATTTTTAAAGAAAAGGCAGAAGACATGTGAATGGACATGTCTCTCCTGTTTGTGTTTTTCACAATCTTTATGTAATTATTTGAATGGTCTTTGTTTAATATCTATTCTTTACATCTTAGTTTCTTCTCAGCATACATATGGAAACTGAACGTCAGAAGATAAAATCTATGTAATTCCTTTGCTCAGTGGAGAGAACAACACAATATGAGTGTTCTGTGATTTTCTTTTACAAAATGTTCATAGTAATACAACTGGATGGACACAGGGGCAGAATTTGGGTGGGGGGGGTTGGTGGGTGGAGGGGTGACCACTCCAGGCCTGCACTCCAGGGTGCCTTCAGCCAATCTCGAATCTCGAATCTCTTTCCATAATAAAATCCTTAGATTGAATGTCCTGGGGGCGGCACGGTGGTGCAGTGGTTAGCACTGTTGCCTCACACCTCTGGGACCTGGGTTCGAGTCTCCGCCTGGGT